>JAOXYM010000016.1:4535327-4549485 GCA_028567055.1 Leptatherina wallacei | reverse complement strand
ATTACAAAATCTGAAAAAAATAAAATAAAATCAAGTGCCTCAAGGCTTTATTTTAGAGTTACTGTTTACACACAGTACCTGCAAGACTTTAGTTTTTTTGTGTAAGGATATTTGAAGAATCTTATTTTCTGAAATTGTAATGCATAATTTTGAGACTAATATAGACTTGTACATGTCAATTTTATAAAATATACAGTCTTGTATGTAACTCTCCAACCTTACAACTCCACGTTCCAGATGTGTTTGATGCCACAGTGACGTTCAATTATGTATGTTCCTGGGGCCATCTCTGCCCAGCAGCGTCCCGAAGCTGAGGAGTCGCACTTTACAACTTTTGCTTCCAGGACGCCGCCTGACGTTGCAGCTGAGTTTCACTATACCCACCGTGTCACACTCCAGCAAGTGCATCTCACTACACAACCGTTTCGAACGCCTAGAGTGGCTGATTCAGCAAAGAAACACAAGAGGACGTTATCAGTGGATGGGAGGAAATAAAAGAGAGAAAGAGATAAGACCACAGTCAACATAGACTTTTACCAGAGACTTTTACCACCTGGAGAGAGTTCAGAGTACATGTAGGATGCAAGATACTGAATTAGCCATCATTACGGTGCGTCTCACTGAGAAAATATGCCAAAGATCCATAGTGCCTCTTTGATAGATTATGAAGGGTAATTTAAACAGGAGTAAGGGAGTAAACGGCAGCTCTCATTTCCAGCAGGTCCGGATCAATACAGGACAGTTTGGTTTGGTAAATCCTGATCTCTGTTGCGTTTCCACAGCCAACAGTACAGTAGGCTGCATGTTTGTTGTATAACAATAGTTACATCAGCAATGGAAAAGCTTGACGTCATAGCAGCACGACACCTTCTTGAATTTTATAATGAAGATGAATGCGACACAGAAACAAAGGAGAAGGATAGTGGACATCCAGCAGTTTGAATAGTTTCTTCTCGGGGTACCGTTTTAACCAGCTAATAATCAACTAATATGTTTATAAATGGAACTGTCCCCCCTTTGTTCTTATTGACTAGTCGCACGTGATGACTCTTTCAACCAATCAACTGCTTGTAGCATGTCAAGCTCCACCCTTGGAGCCCTTTTGGGTAGGATCGGAGTCCCAAAAAGTGTGACTGTTCAGATCAGATACTCTGGTACCAACCCCAGCTTTAAATGTGGCTTTCTTGTGGTCTGTGGCTAAAATCTTTAAAATGGGTTGGTGCTACATGTTTAAAGAAAAAAAAAACACTTTAAAAATTTTCCATTGATTTTTGCAGACTATTGTGAAGACTCAGAAAAGGTCTTGGTGTTATTTAATTATGGCTTTTGTAACAAAATGCCACAATTTTTTTCAGATTCAAAGGTTTGAAAAACAATGCCTTAGGTTTTTTCATTGAAAAAACAACATTAAAATACAAGTTCATTATTAATTCCAGGGGTAAAAACTCATCATATTGATCATTTGTATGATATCATTATATGATTGTTGATTAATTATTTATGCTGCCGGATGGTACATATAATTCATTCGAATATTGACTGTGTGATGTACCACTGCTGTATAGGAATGGCTTTTTATCTAAAAGAAAATGGTGATTAAAAAATAAAAGCAGTAAAAGCTGTTAAAACAATGTGGAAAATGTGAATTTTTTCAACAGCAAGGATTTAAGGAAAATATACAACCATAAAAAGCACTGAAGCATAAGGCAACTTAAAATGAAGACCATCATCATCTGAGAGTGGTGTATGTTACAGTCTGAACATCCTGGATGTTCTGTTGTTCAGATGCTATTCCACTTATTTTTCTACAGACCTGCTTGTTGCTCATCCTCTTCATGGTGTTGGTTGCTGGTTGCCATGGGAATATTTTTAGGGATTCCCTGAGTCTGAGGAGCACTCCCTCTAGTGGATAAATAGAGGTTTTGTTTCATCATCAAGATAACAAATCACACCATAAAAATGCAACATACTATTAAAAACCTCAAATCTCACTTCATGTTTCCTCTGCTCTCACAGAGTTTGTATTTGTGTAGTTTCATTATATGGCTGATGAACCTCATGACCAGTGTGATCAGCACCCAGCTGAGCAATACTCCAATCACAGCACAAGCAATAACTCCATGTTTCACAAACTGTAAATACAAATGTCCATTTTTATATCCAGTGGTGCAGCGCAGTAAGGATCACAGGGATTCTCTGCCAGGTCATAAGGAACATGCAAAGGTTTTATAAAGTGAATATACAAATAGTCTGAAAAACTACTACACATTATTATGAGGCACATTTCTTTTTTACTTTGTCATTTTTCAGTTTTCCTTAAGCTGTTTTTTTAATTAGATTAAAAAAAAAAATCTCAATAGCTTATTCACTTAGACTATTCAAGCAGTTCAAAGGGGAATGCGCTCTTTGATAGTGCTTCAAACAGATCATGAAGAGAATCTTGAGCAAAAACAGATTATTTAAATCTTGAGTTACCCATTGCTTTTTCAAAGCTTATCTTATGTCAAATTACAAAATAAAAGGTGACAACTGGTTATGTCAAATATAGAGCAATGAAATTTTTCATGGCAAAAATGCAAAGGAAATAGAAATATCTCAGCAGTGATATCTCTAAATATGCCTATGGTCTTACAACAAATGCTGAAAAGTCAAGTTCTGCTATTTTCCAGTGTATTTATGTGTATATTTTCTTTCCTATTCCCATCTCTTTCTCCCTCCAGGTACCATCAATAACTGTCTCCCACCACTGAGTGTCAACTTGACACCTCACAGGCTGATTATAATCTAAGCGAACAAATCACCAACCAGAGCAATGTACAGAAGAGTAGGTCTATGAGGACCCTCTTCCCTCTCTGTTTATTCTGTATGAACTGTTGTCACTGCACTGGTTCTTTAGAGACAGATGTTCCAGAATAAACAAAGTGTAAATGGGGATTTTCTCTGGGGTATCTTGTATATCTTCTCGCACATAATTAACCTTTGTTAGGCAGCCCAGATCTTTCTAAAGAATAAAAAGTCCTATCAAAGTAAAGTAAATACCACGGTATGAATGAATAAGGAAGCTCCTAGCAAATGCTAGATGACACAGTTCCATTTGCTTCAAACTTTTTCATTTAGTCACAAAGCAACACAAATTACCAAGGAAGGGTTTAAAACTTGCACACCTGAACATTTCTAGTTTGAGGAATAAGGTTGATGAGCTGAGTGCTATCATGCAAGAAAATAAGAAACGCATAATGGGCATATCAGAGACACACTTCGAGGATACACAATGATACACATTTGAATATACAAGGTTATCACATTTTTAGACAAGACAGAGATAAATATGGTTGGGGCATATGTTTATAAATCCAAAGTTAAAATAAGGAAAGACCTGATAATTACTATAGTGGAAGCCCTGTGGTTACAGGTACACATTTGTTGCTGCTACAGGCCTCCCGGCTCCAGTATTGCTTATTTAGGTGATGTGTGTTCAATGTTGCAAAATGCTGCAGATTCAAATAATGATAATTAATGCTTTGGAGATTTGAACATAGACTGGATTTCAGATGATTGTATGTTGAAAGAGAAACTTGGTGATGTGGCGTCTGTATGTAACATAACTCAGATAGTAAACATACCAACAAGAATCACCATTAATAGTGCAGGGGGTGGTCTCATTAACGTGTATAGACCACTGCTTGACAAATGCACCAGGAAAATGTTCAAAAAGTATCTGTACCAGTGTGCTTCAGCGACCAATAATCTAGCATTTACTCTGAGGACAAAAGTTGTGAAGGTAGGGCCTAAATTTTCTATGAAAGAATCTATAAATCTTTTTCAGAGGATGAATTTATTAATATATATTAAAAATGATAAATCAAAAATGATATATTAAAAATCACACGGAACTCAGCGCTTAATGTTGAGAATGCAGAGGCTGCATTAGGCAAGTTTCTGGATTTATTTATGGATGTTTGTGATAAACATGCTTCTATGAAGAAATATCTGTGAAAAACATCAGAACACTTTGGCTTGATCATGAACTTAAAAATGTCATTTAAAACTCAGACAAGCTGAAAACTGAGGCTATACCATCTGGAAATCCAGACCAATGGCTGGCTTACAGGTCATTTAGAAACTTTGTGATGAAAACAAATTGACAAAAGAAGAAAAACTATTATCAAAGTAAATTTGAAGAGTATAAAGGAAATTGTAAGAAAAGGTAACACTTTGGCCAAAAAACTGTAAAGAGCCTTTTACAAACTCAAACAGCAGGCCTATTAGTATCTTACCAGTCATTAGTAAACTTTTTGAAAGCATAATTTAAAAGCAGATCCAACAGTTTTCAAGGAGTTTGGATTAAATACTGAATTCCAGTGTGCATAGAGGACACTCAACAGCAACTGCTTTAACATTGTTAACAGATTGTTGGTAAGTGGTGGGCACAGTGTTTTTGGATTTTCGTTCTGCATTTGACATCATAGACCATGTATTATTAATTAAGAAACTAAGGGCCCATGGTTTCAGAAATACTGTCATTGAGTTAATAAGAAGTTATCAGTCAGACAGGCAGCAATGTGCCGTTTTTAATGGTTCAACATCTAGTTCAATTACACTTTAACATGGTATCCTACAGGGCGGTTGCTTTGGACCGCTTTACTCTGTTTATGTGAATGATATGCCTTATATGTTGAAGAATGCAGGAATGGTAATTCATGCTGATGACACAACCATGTTTGCCCCTGCTTCAAACTCTGAGCAGGTTAAAAAAAAACTCTTCAAAAGGAAATTACGTTTGTTTCCAAATGGGTAAATGAAAACAAATTGAAATTGAATCTCTCCAAAACCAAATGTCTATTGCTAGGTTCTAAATATGCTCTTAGGTGAGATTAATAACTAATTTCTCTTCCTAAATAACATTGTTAATGAACACATCAAGGAGGTTTAACTGCTTGGAGATACTATTGATGAAACACTGTCACGCACATTGAAAACATAGTCATGAAGATGAGTACAGGTATTTCCATTATCAGAAGTGCTAGTCTCTTAAATGAATTGTCATTAAAAATGGTTATCCAATCTCTAGTCATCACACATCTGGACTATTGTCCGACAGTCTGGTCTTGTGCATCATATAAAGAAATGACAAAACTCAAATGAACTCAGTTTATCAGTAGAGCTGGTCGCCTTGCACTTCAGTGCTCCATGAAGGAAAATGTGCCAGAAATGCACACCAGACCGTTGTGGCTACTGACATACAGGTTGACATACAGTCTCATTCTGTAGGACAAGACAAGTGGTGAACAGATTCAGATTATCTTTGCAGAGAACCAATTTATTGAGGATAAAGAGTGATGTGTGGCAGAGTGGAACAAGCTTCCACCTCAGCTCTTATCACTGGTCAACCAAAGTAGTTTTAAACATAAATTCAGAGGGTTGTTTATAGAAATTGTATAACTTCTGACTTCTTGATTCCCTCATGTTTGTTTGTTTTTGTTGTTAGACATGGGGTTTTAGGTGTTTGGAAAAATGTTGTATTTGTGTTTGCTTAGTGAAGTGTATGCTGTAGTAAATTGATGGAATGCTGTGTTGTTTTATCTTTATACGTGATTACCTCATATTATTTAAGGTTGTTGTTTTTACTTGCTTTTTATGCATGGTATGTTGTCCTTAGACCCCAGGAAGAATAGCCATTGCTTCTATAATGGAGTGATGACTAATGGGGATCCTATTAGATAAACAAATAAACCTTCATGGTTTATAAAAACCTTTTTCCAAATCTTAATCTAAGAAGACATTACATGTCTGTCCATTAGTCATCATGAGTCAGGAAATGTTAGGAATGGCCTCACAACTCTGCTCGTGAGCCAAGAGCAAATCTGTGCACTTTGCGGCTGCCTGCCACAGATTTGGCTGAACATCTTTAAAATTGCACTGCAAGTATAAGCAATTGTGTTTCCACCTCAAAAAAGGTATGGATAATTCTGCTGGGAGTTTCTATACATAATTGTTATTCATGGCACACAGCTCGTTGTCATAATTGCATACAAGAGTAAGTTCACAAAATAATCCTTGATTCCGTGTTAATCAGCTTGAGAGCAGCCATTCATATCCACGGTATGAGTCACATTCAGTGTGTTGAAAATGCCTTCCAAAACATATTCATAAAGAATGAGGTTTAGTTCAGTTAACATGCAGGAGACGCTGATATATATTCTGCATGCAGTACAAGGATGCAGTCACAGTCCTCTTCTAATTTCCAACACTGACAATGAGGAGACTGCTGCAGTAACCATGGAAACTACTGAGGATACTGAGGCTTGCCTACCAGGTTGTCCTGGTAACTGAGTGAATGAGATGATTCCAACTGAATGTAACTCTCTTTTCACATTATTCAGGGCCACTATTTTAATAGGTTTGTTAATGTTACAACACTGATGACAAATACAGGAATCTCAGGCTTAGAAAGATCTCTGAAGCATTTCACTGACATCCCAGTTAGTTATTTGTGTTGCAAAAAAAGGCAAAGAACGCAAAAGAGACCTTATCATGTTGTCCTGCACTTTTTTTATGTCCAGAAGTACACTGACTGATACACAAGTATTTTTTTTATTTGTTTATTTAAATTTTAATTTTTAAAGTATCCTTTTGTGTTATAATCAATGTTAAAGGAGCATCAGCTAAAACTACACGCATCCAGGCTAAACTGTAAAAACTGCAACTATGACTCAAAAAAACTTAATCTACTATTTCCTTCCATAATACAAGTATAAGTGCCAGTGGGTGTGGTCCAGTGATATTAAATTGTCTACATACATTTTGTTTTTATGGGTTGTGTAAACATGTGCAAATCCTGATTTATTGGCAGAGAAGTAATGGTACAAATTTCGCCTTGTGCAGCACAAATACTTTTGGTGGATTTTTGAAATGAACTTGACTGAGTGTGCATATTAGATATATACAATTCTTGAACATTTTTCATTTTTATTTTGTTTTGTAATTTATGTAATCCATCAACACTGATACTGACAGGCATCCCTTCTTGGGTTGAACCCACTTGGTACATTATTGATGACAATGGCCTGGGATTTCCCCCTCACATTGGGAAGCTTTGAACCTCACAGATGTAGACTCCACTATCTGATGGTTGTATGTTACTCATTATTAGTGAGGCATCAGTGGTTGTGTCAGATAAACTGAATTCAGCCATGGTACAACCTTTCTTGAATGATAGGAGCAAATCTGCACGTAAATTGCAACCTAAGAGACTGAAACAATAATATTCGGGGGCTTTTGAATTGACTGAAGCCGCTGTGTGTGTGTGTTTCAGTGAGTATGATTGGTTCAACAATGAGTTATATGTACAATGGCATCATATTGTAGACTTCTTTAAAAACATTGTCTTAAAGTTGCATCAAGTTGCACATTTGTAAGAGTCGTGTGGCGAGGAATGTGCTACTTATCCATCTCATCGCAGCAAGAAGAAAGAAAACGAACCAATCAGGTTGTTGCTGTGCACAGTAAATCTGCAGTATCAAAAAAATTGCAGAAAAATAGCTCCAGAAAATGAGAAATCCTTGGAAAAGGAATACATTTGGGTGAACAAACAACAAAAAAACAACCTAACAACAGAGAAGCATTTTGAAATATCGTGATACTCTTTTTACCACTCCAGGGTATTATTACTGAATGTACATAAAAACTGTGTTAGTGTACCCACTGTGGATTCATTGAGGATAATGAAACAACTTCCCACTGGTAAGGCTGGTATTGTCCACTAACTTGTACTAGAGCAGAACACTTCCATCCTCTGTTACACTGATGATTGCAACTGTTATCAGGTCATCATACTCCATGTAATCAAATAATGATCATGTTTAAAGTAGGTTTCCATTCTATTTAAATCCTGAATATGATAAGAAGAAGCAAAATATAATTATGTTTTTTTAGTGCCAACAATCCCTGCTGGGAGCTTCACAGAAGGTAAGACTCTTTTCACTTTACTGTCTCACTGCTGATTCCCTCAAGCTGCACAGGAGATAGAATAAATGCGTTATGGTATCATAGATGAGGCTAAAGCAATCTTGGAAATGGAGAGACTGATAATGAACATGTTTGTCAGATTGGGTGTGTACGAACGATGTGTAGGCTGTTGTTTTTCTAAAACTGCCACTTTAGCTGCAGGGAGGGGGAGGTGTACAAAGGAAGAAGTCATCATCTGTAAACACAGATTGCTTTTCTAATTTACAGCAAATGGAGTTAGAATCAGTGCATGCTATTGTATGCATGAGTGTTTGAGTTGACTTTACGTGGCAGGTTACTGTGGGACCATACTGTGTTGTGACACTGATGGTTAATTCATTTTTCAGTACTTTGGCAGTAGTTTCACGACGGCTCATCCTCCTTGTCTTGTAAGTCATTCTGGGTCAAAGCTTCTGGCGTAGGAATTAATGCAATTTAATCTCCACCTGGCCTTTATCGCTCGCCTGAAGGTAGTGTAAGCCAAAGCACTGCAACATGCTGCTTATCGCTGGGGAGTTTACTCTCTGGTGGTGCTTCTGCGTACCTAATAAAGGCAGTTTCACCTTTGTCATTTTCACTCACACAGCGTCAAGCACAACACTGACGGAGACAGACAGTGAACCACACATGATTAATTGTCTGTAATTACCAGAAGCTGACAAAAGTGATTAACAATGTGAAAAATGTTGATCAGGGATGACTGGAAAGGGGATGGAGGGATGGAGGCAGGAGGTGGGATCGTGTGGGAAGTGGAGGGGGGGCGTGCAGAGCTCATTATCCAGACGACAGTTGTAAGTTGGGAAGTGAGATGACCTCGATGTCTCCAGACTTTGTCTGATCAAAACAACATTTGTTGGCAGCTGTGTGTTTGGGCAGGACTCTACACTGACACAACAAGGGGCCAGTCGTTACATGACTGCAACAGCGTGACTCATGACCAACTCATAAAAGTCCAGGAGCCGTTCCATAAGCCAGAAGAAAAAAACAAACACATAGGAATCAATAGCAGCTTTAAAAGTGTTCACTTTTGGTTATATTTTGTTTGACTATGCTGGCATAAACTAAGTTTAAACAATAAATACTTAAACCATCCATCATTTTATTATCATATTCCAAAAACAGCCGAAGGAAAAGATTTGAAGAATTGAAACAGACATGCGGTGTGAGACTTTACTGTGAAAACCACCTGCTACATTCTCACATCTGTGTATGGGTTGACCCTTTATTTCTGTGCAACCCTTACCTATTTTTATTATTTGCCTTCATATCAAATTATCAATTTATATCAACAAAAATCATTGTGAGCTCAAGATAAAAGCTGATGATGACAGTGAAGGACATGTTTTGATGTAACTATGTGAATGGAACCAGGTTCTGCAGGGTTCAGCGTGGCAGATTTTCTGCTTGTTTTTCTTATTTCTTTTTTCTATTCTTCAAACATTGCCCAATAGAGTGCCTGTTTTGTTTGACAGGTGTAACAGATGTGCAGTTATGCATGTCATCAGTACTTTGGTTGTTTGTTTTCAGTATCAAGAATGGCAAATGCTTTTTTTTTTTAAACTTGTGGAGTTACTCTAAGAAACTTATTCAAACAACTCACAGAGTCAAATGTACGCGTTGTTGCACCTGTATACTGTATGTACGCAACACTGAAACTAAAGTAAATTGCTTGGTAAATGTTTACTTATATTAATACTACAGTCAAGTTCACAACTCTAGGCAGCGCAAAGATGCTCTAAGATATATATTAGAAATTTAGCATCCAACTGCTTGACAGCATGGGCATTATTCCTCCTCTTTTAAAGACCATCTGTCAGTTGTTGAGTCAAAAGGGAAAAACCCATTAAAACCCCAAAGGGCTTGCCTATGTGGTTGCATCCTCTAGAGTTCATTATTGCCTATACCAATCAAGCAATATATTATTGTGCGTTAAATTATTTTATGCTGCAACTTGTTACTATCCCCTGACTGATTTACATTTTCATTTTTTATATATAGGCCTTTTGTGTTTTTAGTGAATTTCCAATTATAATAATACCTCTTCAGTTTTTCTGAATCTGAGCAGAGGGCTTTTGATGAGAACACCTCATGGCATTAACGAAAAACTCTCGTAAAATGAGTAAAATGAAGATTGCTGATACCTGGAGACTGTGTCCTGTTCAACCTCCAGCAGGTTCCAGTGTCAATGTGCAAACTTTAGTCATTTAACATTCATATTCAGATTAAAACAATTTCAACAATTTACTATATTCTTAGCAGTCATCTTTGCGACTCGTTGTAACACCTCCATACAGACTTATTCATCCACCCACCACGACTACTGTTTCCCTGCTGGCAGCCTGAGACATGGAATGAAGCAGAGCTAAGAAAGAAAGAGCGAACATTTGAAGTCTGGCGTTTTCCTTTGATTTTTGACTCATCTGTCAGGATATTTCTGTGACATCACAGCAAATGGCTGTTTATAATGTATTTATTGGAGTATTTGCTGACAGCACAGTTGAATGATGTTTTTTTTTATGTTTGTTTCTTAGGATTAGGAAGGGCAGGAATGCAGCTCAGACATTAGTCAGCAGATGGCAGGCTAGTCTGTTAGATGCAGAGCATTCCTCTGTGTGTGCGTGTTCAAGGGGTGCAGGGAGCTTGATGCAGCCAACGGCAACAGTGCCATGAGCGCCACACTCCGGCTTCAGCCTCGTTCCTCCTCACCCTCCTCTCCCACTTGGAAAGAAAAATATAGGCCAGGCATTTAGCATGACTTCACATAGTGTCCCTACAGCTACCAAGCAAACACGGCACTTATAAAAATAGTGACAGTACAAAACCAAATCATATGCGAGAACAAGAACACACAACTGCAAAAATGCTGTATTGAAACATCATCTGACTAGGGCTCATGAAAAAGTCTCCTTTGCATTGCATTTCCTTTTCCTAGCACTAAAAGCCGAACGCAGTGACACTGAACAATCATCTTTCATTGCCATCAAATGTAGGCATGGAGACACTGCTTCACAAAGATTGATTCAACAGGGCAAACAAACCTAAAGCATATGGGACATAAGCAGTCAGGGGCAACATCTCCTTTTGAATTAGTCTTTTTTTAATTGTAGGCATCTCCCTGCAGAAAATGACCCATTAGGAATTGTCTTAGGGAGAGAACTACAGGATGAGGGTGCATTTGCATCAGTTTACAGTTTCATTGACAGCCTGTCAGTGTTGCACTCAGGCTATAACTTTCACAAAGTGGTGGTAGTAAAAAAAAAAAAGAGCAGTCACGCGGATGACCCTGACTGGTACAGAGAAACATTATGCTTTCCTTCGTCGCATTATGTTCCCATATCCATTTTGTATAATGGCATTTTTTATTATCTAAAATCTGTCCTTTAACAACAGGGGAAATGCCAAATAAACTGAGAAGCAGGCTGTTTGGAATTGCCAGAAAGTATAATTTTATGGCTTTTACTTATCATTCTAACAATTCATCAAAATATTTATTTGAAAAGACGGAGCTTGTGTTGTCCACACTAACCTCAAAGTGATTAAAAGAGTTCTTTCCTCAAGTTTAAAATAGAATGCCAGAAAAAGAAGTCTTGAATGTCTTAAAGGAGATTTGTTGAACGTTGGTGGTTATGCCGGGATTGATGCTAATGTCAGAGAGCAATTACGAGCTCAAACACAGCTGACACTAGCCACACACTATCAATTAACTGAGAAAATTGACTTTGGCACAGATGGCATGTTTGCACACCTTGTGAGGTGTACTCACAGCTTAACAGTGTGTTTAAGTTGTACCTTCAATAGCCCCACCCTTACACTAACCCATCTTTTTTCTGAAAGGCTATGATTATAAATGGGTTGGATTTAGTGGTTCAGTCATGGCCAAACTGCATAAAAGAGATAGGCTTTAATATTTCATTAGACACATTATGTTTCCACTCTTCTTCATCTCTTGACTCTCGTTTAAAAGCCTCAAACAAGAACCACGTCAATGCTATTAAACATGCTGTAGAAGTAAAGGAAATGGAAACGATGCTATCAGACATGATGCTTGAAGCATTTGTGCCCCTTGTTTGGCATAAAATGCTAACAGATGTACAGTAATTGTTTATTGACTGAATATTTGATGAGTCTATGGGACTGTATCTGTCCTGGAAATCCTAGAAAATTACAAGCAGTTACAGTAGATATTCCATTTTTTTCACTGGCTCAGTAGCACCACACTTGTCAAATCTATAGTGATGTTTGTTTAAATCCTCATAAATTTAACTTTAATGTTTAAATGTTCATATAGGGATATGTAATTCAGTATATGTAGTCCACTGTTCAGTATCCTCATGAAAAATTACCTTGTATTACAATCTATTGGAACTTTGGAACTGGAGAGTTTGTCATTCTCTGGAAAATGATTAAGAAATGTTTATCCTGCATTCCGAGGTGGATAAAAACAAATTTTCTCCTTCTGGAGAAGACCAGTAAGAGCATACTGGGCTTTCTAATAGGGAGCCAGCTTCCAAAATGTCTGTTTCTTTACAAAAACATACATAAGAAAAGTGCACTAAGCTGGGGTTATCATAGGAACTTTCCGAGAAGTTTAATGGTTAAAATAAAACACTGTCAAGATGGCAACACCAAAAGCAACACAGTTTAAAATCAGTAGGACATTTGAATTTAATTTATAGTTGGTTTGCCAGCTTGCGGAGAGTACAAGCTAGCATTCTACGCTAAAAAGCTGAAGCATCCAGTGCTTTTTGACCACTTTCTTATCCCACCCCCCAACCCTATACGCTGGAGCAGCCATCAATTCCTGACCCATGTTAATGCACCCTTTCAATATTTTATGTTTTTATATGGAGTGCTGACAATAGAACACAGAAATGGAAAGCACATTTTGCTGAGCTACTTCATCTGCTCTGAATCCGTCCTCTCAGCAGGGCTATGTACTCAAATGCAGGAGGCACCTATGCCTTGAATGAAAAATGAAAATGCAGACAAATTCTGATAAATCTCACCTTCAGAGACAAAATTATACTGCATCCTTACTAAATATTTGTCACTTTCCCCCCCCCCCCCAAGGACTAAAGTACACACTAATGAACTGGAACAGGTTATATATTAATCTAGACTTAATAAAGGTGATCTCTCTACATCATTGCATGTTCGACATAATATTTACGGTATATACATTCACTCTTCTCAAGGTGAACTCAGTTAGCAGTGTAATGAGTAGTTGAAGTGGCTGTGGAGAGGAGAGGACTGAGAGTAAATGAAAAGAAATCAATTAGGAAAGAAAAACCTGTGCATTAAATCTGCATCGTATCTGAGGGAGGACAAGTCAGCAGCGGATCATTACACAGGGCACAGCTAGCAGAGGAGGCCAACCACAATGAAATATAACACATGCACGCATTCATCTACATCTATAACAAACTAGCTGAGAGAAATTAACTGTCACAGAAATGGTCGGATCCATTGTACCAATGTGAAAAAGAAAGTTGAGGGTCACTTCTTCTTGTATTTTCCTACCATGGTAAATGAAATGCAGTCAGATATGAATAAATCTCAGGCAGGAATAAAAGCAGAAAAGGGCCCAAAATGATAATGTATATATATATATATATAGTTTAGACATGCAAAGATTTAAAATAAATCACATACACTGTATGGTATAACAAAATGTGGCTTCACACGCTTAAACACACTCAGGTCAGATTTCTAAATGATTAAACCACATTCAGCACCATCTCCACTATCATGTCTCTGCTGTGATTTCATATATCAAACAAGTTGCATTATTTGAGATTTTTTGTGAATTGATTATGTGTTAGTGGTGCTGATCCTAAAGTCTCCTGGGTGTCAACTGTATGTTATTTTTCCATGACAACTGACCTCAGATCAGTCTTTTTTATTTACAGGGGTTCTGGCATGAATTAAGAGGTACATTTTTGTATCAAAAGTTTTAAAGTAGAGATTTTAAATAATAACTCTAGTTATTTGATATTTCTTAAAGAGTGCTGGGGACTTGACACATAAATAGAATAAATGCTCATGGTGGATGTGGGCATTTTGAACTGCAAAGAAGCAATCTATCTATCTATCTATCTATCTATCTATCTATCTATCTATCTATCTATCTATCTATCTATCTATCTATCTA
>JAOXYM010000016.1:4508313-4535227 GCA_028567055.1 Leptatherina wallacei | reverse complement strand
GCCTGCCTGCCTGCCTGCCTGCCTGCCTGCCTGCCTGCCTGCCTGCCTGCCTGCCTGTCTGTCTGTCTGTCTGTCTGCCTGCCTGCCTGCCTGCCTGCCTGCCTGCCTGCCTGCCTGTCTGTCTGTCTGTCTGTCTGTCTGCCTGTCTGTCTGTCTGTCTATCTAATGACATTGTGGCTATATTTTCGGATCAAATGTACAGGGTTAAACTCACCGATTAATGTTATATTCTTTACACTATGGAAATTGAGAGAATGACTCTCTCCTGCTCTCGCTGCTGCTTGCCTTTTCGTGCCCCTGTGCATTATTTATAGTAAAATAGCAACATTTAAAAAAAGAACTGCTATGGAGCAGAAAAAAAGGTGCGAAAACAAGCACGAGATAGACAGTAGCTGTTATTTTAATGGCTGGTTAGAGGCTGTTTTGCATGTTTGAGTTAGGCTAACAGCTGCTGTACAACTTGACAGCTTAAGTTTCACAAGTGGGTACTTGTGTGTGTGAATGACATCAACAGCTTGTTAAAACACCACAGTGAATAAGTTGTAATATTTCATTATTGATATTATTTGTAACATTGTCAGAGTTTTCATTAAAATTGTATTAGAACTGCTGGCAGGTCAGTTTAGCACCTGTGGAACAACAATGCATTTGGAGAATGTAGTTTGAAAGTTAAGCAAAGCTTTCACTAAAAAAAGAGATCAACAGAGTGATTTTTGCTTTTTTTAAATCTGTGTGCACCCTTTAAAATCCCTACAGAAGTGCAGTTTACTTACTTCATGTGCAACAAGGCATCCCTGTACAAGATTCTGGCTATTAACCCATATGACCGGCATGGTCTTTTTCCATTTTGACTTGGAGGAAGCATCATTAATGAATTCCAAAATTAATTTTAGATTTTTAAGTTGTCAGACCACAGGGCAGTTTTCACCTTGTCTTGGTACATCTAAGTTCAGACCCAGAGAAGGCTGCAGTGTTTCTTTAACTTGATTGCATATAGCAAACCTTCTTATGGTAAAGTTTTAATTAGCTATTGTGGATGCAGCAATAAACTGGGTCCACTGACTGATTCTCAGAAGTGTTGGGATCATGTCTGTTATTAATGCTGAGGACCTTAAAGGTGCAGTGTAAACAATCAAAACTCAATGACAAAAAAAATAAATATATCATCAAAAAACTGTCTCTATTGTTATCTAACCACTTAACCAAAATGGATATTATGTTTTAATTCTCTTAGAATGAGCCATTTATATATTCTTACTGTGGGTCCACATAAAAGGCAGCTGCCATATTTGTTCCACCAACTACGGTGTCTCTGAATAAACAAAAACTCTGTGTGAAATGAGAATCGTCTGAGCTTCAAAACTTTGTTCGATAGATGCTAGAGTACAGTTCAGGATAAGTAACACCTTAAAAGGCACATAGAAGAAGACCGTACACATGCATAAAATTTTGAAGTAGTTGCATGTAGTGCAGTCATCGCTGCACCTGAGGCCACTGGAGCCACTCTCACATGAAAACATTTTTATGTCTTGAATATTTTTTGTTACTGATAGCCAACGACCATTGGCATTTAAAGGAATTTCTATGCCCATCTTTACCACTAGATGTCAGTAATTCTTACACACTGTACCTTTAAGTTCATCCAGCACTTTCGATTTTTGTTTGCAAAAACTGACATTTTTTTGTTATTCTTTGAATCTCTATCAACACTGTGCAACAGTGTGGCAGATATTAAAAAGTCTAACTTTAACTAAAAGGAAAAACAAAGAGACAAAAAACACAGATTACCAAAACATTACTGCAGCAGTTTGTCACACTGTAATGACTATAGACTATAATGTAACAAGCAAGAAAATAACTTCCATCAAATACATCTAAACTGAAAAGAAGATGAGACTCTGTATTGAACAACATAATCAATTGAAAAGTAGCTCAGACTGGCTTTTTCAAATGCTTCTATTCCATCACTTAAAAAGGTTTGCATGTATCTGTTAAATATCATTCTCATACTTGTTGGATTGGTCACAATTACTGCAAACCTGTTTTTTATAATGCCTTTCCTCTCAACCTCAGCTCAACCATGCATTTAGTGCTAAGTAGCCAATGGTAGGAGGATAACTTGGAAAATTAGAATGGTGAACATGATGAAAATTATACTTGCAAAGCATGAGCATGTTAGCATAGCCACTGTGAGAATGTTAACTTTTAGCCTGAAGCACTGCTCTTTGCAAGAGCAGTCTCCCTCAGCTGCTGTTAGCAAGGCTGTAGACTTTAGTCCCATTGCATTCCTACATCATTTTATGATGTAAATCCACACCAAACTGTGTGCATGTAATGTGTATGCATGCACACTTACACAAAAGGCCGTAGGTCCTATTTACACTGAGGAATATGCCTGGAACTAAGGACTAATCCAAGTCATCAATGCTGATCCTGGCTAAAGACTTAAAGATAAAATCAGGATGTTTTCTGCTCATATAAAGTACAAAAATATTCATAATTAAGGCGCTCTAAAGAAACAGCCATCCATCCACTTTCTGAGTAGCTTAGTCTGTCCAGAATTATTGGCTATACGAATCTATACAACCTGATCTCACAGAAATATGTGACAAAAAACACGAGATTATTCGAACACTCAACGCTTATTTACGTGTTCACGGCACATGATTGTTGAAAATTTAGTGCTGGGACCACGGAAATGAGGGCAATGTTACATCAATGGAGAACTTTGTTGTGGTGTCTGCATGACTGTCGTGGTTCCGGAACAACAAAATAACGGTACAATTAGATACTTTCTAATGCAGAAATTTTTTTTAAAAATATTTTTGTAGTAATTTCCCTAAATTAACTGTGGTACACTATGAAAGTTTTGCTCTAATAATGGCAATTTAATGTGTAGGTGTGTGTGCTTTGTCTTGTTTTGTTTTGATTTTTACATATCCCAATCAGATCATTTTCGATTAAGCCTGGCCACATACATGATTAAAAGGATAATTTTATTGTCCTATTATCAATACACCTCCAATATTTATTGATAAGAAGAAAGCGGGCCCTCTGCCACATGGAAGACCATCAAACTTTCCCGGTCTCCTGCCACTTCTTCCAGCTCGCTTGAGGGAATCCCGCGGCATACAAGTCATCCCTCCAGGTATTCCCCAGTGGGATGTGACCATTACACCTTATCAGGTGTCAGAGGTATCCTAGCCAGATGTTGCCACTATCCCAATAAAAAAAAAATAGCCTACAAACACACTTTACAGTCATAATCAGCAGACTTTAGCCATATGGTTTAACATGAAGTCTCTCTGCTCTAGGCTCATCTGAGGTTTTTTTTTTTTTTTTACAGTGCCCCAAGTTGGTGGTTATAACACATGAGTTATTACATGACAGCTCACGTCAAGAGCTCTCTATAACAGTTGGTCCCATGTTCCCTTTTGTTGTTAAATTTATAAGCCTTCAAATATGAACTGAGGTCAAGGTTTAAATGTCAGTTTTTCAAAGAGTGAGTCATGTAGAGTGTTCATATGGACATATGTTATTCCCCAGATGAAGACCTTGATGTATTTGGTTTAGTGAAAAACAAAGTTTTCATTTTTCTTATTTCTTTGAGAGACCCTTCAAGATTCCGTTTCTTAACTGAGTATAAAAAACAATTAAGCTCTTTCTTTCCTTCAAATTTGTGGGAAGTATATTCCAAAATGAGTCACCTTTAGAGTTATGATATTATTCACAATCTAGGACATTTGTTTAACCTTGAAATATTGCTAAGTTGTGGCTACGAGATACTAATGCATGGCCATGAGTTATTCATGTGTGGGAACAAGATAGTTAATTATCTCATGGCCACGCATTAGTATCTTGTGGCCACAAGTTATTATTTTTCATCGATGTCACCAGACGGGCTCCGTATAAATCTGTGTTGAGTGTTGAAATAACCTTGCATTTATTTTACGTATTTCTGTGAGATCAGGTTGATGTAACCCACAACAAGTTCTCAAGCGAAAAGATTAAATAGGCTGTTTGTATATAGCTTGGAATATGCCCGATTATTATGATGTCCTGTAAATTATGGCACTCCAAAATAATCAGAAAATAAATACAATTTGTAAAAACATTTTCACATTTACGGAAACACCATTCTCAAATGTTTCCTTTGAGAACCCACAAAATCCTCCT
This sequence comes from Leptatherina wallacei, assembly GCA_028567055.1. NCBI lineage: Eukaryota > Metazoa > Chordata > Actinopteri > Atheriniformes > Atherinidae > Leptatherina > Leptatherina wallacei. Next base: position 4,531,051 of record JAOXYM010000016.1, on the reverse strand, counting down.
AAAGAGGTATGTGGTTTAGGAGTCACCTTGTTGGATTGCACAGTTGTGTGCAATCCTTCAAACGCTGATCTCTGATGCAAGTTCAAGAACATTTATTGAAGCAGGTTTTTCACTTCTGAGTTGCACTCACTTATGATATGAACACGACAAAGCTTTAGTTTCCTCCTGGTTTGACAGAAATCAAAACCACTTGGTTAGAGTAACAAAATAATAATATTTAGAGCTGAAATGTATTCTTTTTACAAGAAAACTGTCTCAGTTCTGGATGGCATTTTGCTGGTTGCCTTGGTTACACATAAACACTATAGTTACAATTACATTGGATCACTTGAGTTTAGACTAACTCTTCATTTGGTTAGGTATTAGAAATGAAAACTAAATGAATAGGGTCACTAAACAATGCTTGTTAAATTTGAAAATGATCATCTTCATGACGCAATGCAAATTTCTCAGATGCAATTTTAACAATCCGTGCAGTTGCTCTTATGACCATTAGAGGTTGCAAATTATTCAAACCTAAATATAAGCTGTTTTATACAGCATGAACAAACACGACATGGGGCCGTATTTGGGAGGAAGTCAGTTTCAAATTAAAAGACCAAATACAACAAACATTAATACGGAGCAGCCTCAGCCCTATCAGCAAATTTTTAAATGTTTACATTTTCCTAATCACAAGGTGTGCTTATAGAGGTGGGCGATACTACAACATTTTGTATCAATCTGAGTAAATAAAAGGCTCTAACTCAAATTTTTCGACCATAAAACTTCACATTCCGGACTCGTTTAATTGTACTGTGACATCTATGGTGTGCATTCTGGAGCCGCCACTGCCCAAGGCTGAGAAACCACACTATACAACTTTTTCATTAGGGACGCTGCTTGACATTGCAGCTGAGTTGTGCTTTGCACTCACGCTAGCAAGCGGATATAAACACTGGCCATTTTGAACTTGCACCGTGGTTGATTCAGCAAAGAAACACAAGAAGACATCATTGGAGGAAGAGTGGAAACAACAGAGAGACAGAGACAGAGCAAGAGATAAGATAAGAGTCAAGATAAGACTTTGTCTTTTACTTGCTGGAGAGAGCTCACAGAACAGGTACGATGCAGATGGATGCCGAATTAGCTGTTGAGAAAATGGCAAAAGTTATGTTGTGCATCTTTGATGCAGATATTAATCTGTGGAATTAATGCATTTGTTTTTTAACACAATAACGCTCAAAGGAAGTTATTACTCATACCATAAAATCTGAATTTGGCATTATTTTAGTGAGAGAAGCTGATTTCAAGGCATCAAGGTGCCTTGTAACGGGGGGGGGGAGGCGGCAAATCCACCCAAAACCACATATCCGCCTTGTTTATGAAGTTTATGATAGTTTTCAAGCCTTACATTAAACATTTTTATAGTCAGGTGTACAGAAACAAAGTTATTACTGAGGTCCTTTTAAAAATCCGAATTTGGCATTATCTCGGCAAGAGAAGTTGATTTTGGGCATTGAGGTGCCTTGTCACAGCTGTGAACTGAACCCACCAAAACCGACTTACTCCTTATTTATGAAAAGTCAGACAGTTTCCAAGCCTAACATTAAAGTATCAATGTTATCACACCAGTGTCGATCGATATTGATACCAACATTGGTATCAAAGCTTCGAAAGCTCATTGATCACTAAAATAAAAAAAAACAGGTCATCATTAACAAAGACTAAAATTTATGTACTCTCTCCTCCAGGTGCAGTTAGATTTAGAGGCTGTTCTTTTCACCTTCACCACCTAACCATTTGTTGTGCTTCATGAAGAGAGAACACCAGACAAGGGGGGGAATCCAAATGTGCACCCATATATAGAATCATGTCCTCAGCCACAGGACAAAAAGTCCCAGCAGAGGGTTTCAGCTGCCTGACCTAACCAATTAATAATCAAGTGCTTTGAAGATTCAGAAGTCAAACTGCCCCAAACAGGCTTTTCCTCCACTACAGAACAGACAGAAAGTCCCTGATTTGCAAAAGGGGTAAATATAACACTTGTCAGCAGGAGTCACTTTGCGTCTTTATTCAGGAAATAGGGTATGAAAGGAGGTATATTCTCATAAACGCGCAATGTTTTGTAGTCAAATTAAAAGAAGACAGTCTTAATTCTTTTAAAATTTTGTTTTTGGACTGTTTTCAGGTCCACCAGTCCTTTATCAAAAGCAAGACACCAACTGTGAGGTGAGAGCTCTGACAACAATCTGGAATAGCAATGATAAATAAAAATCTGATTTTATCCTCTAATTTTGCAACATTTTATGCTATTTACCTTTTGGGGACTAATATAGGAAACAAAATTAATAGAAAGTGAAAATGAAAAAAAAAAAGGCTGTATATTAGTCCACAAAGGGCAAATGAAAAGACATTAGCTTTCTTTACTGTATAAGCCTTTATTTGTAAAAAGTTGGTTGTTTGAATGATAACCCTTTTTTATACCACATACTTGAACACTTTGTATTTGTAAAAAACACATTTGTTCAAACACCTAAAAAAGCTGATTGACACTATAACATTAAATTGCACTGACAAAAAGAAAGAAAAAAAATACAACTTCATACTACACAAATGTTGATTCCATGAGTACGGATACTCCAAATGAAATCAAACACCTTATTAAACAACTGAATCAAATAAGCGCCCAATGTGAACAAAACAATTACAGTACAAAAACCAAATGCATTTTTCTTCCAGTGCCAGTATATCCAATGATTTACATTTCCTTCTTATGATAAAACAACAACAACAGTAAGAATAACAATCCATAACAAATGCAACAAATACAATAACTTAGAAATGAACACAGAAATGAATCAAATCATTTACTAATTCTTACTGAAAAATAAATTAGCTGTTGATCTTGTGGGCTTCGCTCTTTTCATTCCCAAATAATTCAAGTGTTGAAAAAAAATATTTCTTTTCTTTTTTTTCTTCTTTTTCAACCTACTGGTTAAACATTAGAAAGTCTCTCTGGTAGGGACTTACAAAGAGGGAGGTACAGTATACTGATGTGTAACTGGGAATCAGCACAGCGTCTTGCAAGTTACCCTCATCCAGTAATTGACAACAGGCCATAACCAGAGGCAACTTATTAAAGAGAAAATACAGGGAACACCCACTCAGTGTGCAATCACATGGCTTATACGTTCAGATGCTACTGGTGTGCATCCTTTACATCCTTTGTAGTTGAAGGGCGTTTGATGTTAATGCTTATGCTGAACCTGATAAAACTACAGCATGCACTTGGTGCATCTATCCCAAATTGCGTGATTTACAGTAAATACATTTTGTAGAAGTACATAACCATGATTCCCACGAATCACACAATGGACGTTCCATTGTTACATTTGTCCTCCAGCTTTACGAACAGTTTATTTCACAAGATTTATAGAGCTGGCTGTAAAACAAGTGCAATTTGAGCATGTAAACACTGGATCTTTCTTTTCCTGGCTGTGGAGATGAACTGGATGGTGCAGGATCAAAATATATTAAAATAAAACCATTTAAAACTCAGGTCATGCAAAACAAAACCTACAAGGTACATACAAAATAATGGCTAAACCAACTAAAGTTCTTCCAGCAGTGAGGAGTCTTCCAGCCTTTTTTTTTAAAGTGTTTTGGTGGATGAGATTTGATTGCATGGTTGGGATTTGATCTTTTCTGTCAGCCACATAAAATGTGAAGGCTAGTGTCAACAGAAAACTACATGATTTACGTATTATTCTATATTAGATAGCAGCTGGTCATTATGGCAAAATGTGAAATGGCAATCTTATTTCGTGCTTTCCATAAACATCAAAAGAAGCATTGCCCCACTTTATTAAACAGAAAGAGTTTAATTCCACAACACTTAAGTTTGACTCGAACAGTATCATTTGACTTTTGTGGAACTTTTCTGTATTTACCTAGGGTGCAGTTTGCTAACCATACCCTCCCAAAAAAATGTTTGCTACAATCCAGCACAGACTTCTGCAGCTGAGCATCTGTGCTTGGGCAATGGGCTAAGTGCCTTGCTCAAGGGCACTCATGACTGTCTTATTGAGGAACAGGAAAAAACATCCCACTCGCCCTCTTAAGGCAACCCTGCTCCTCTAGCCTCTATAAGCCAGCTAGCCGATCATGCCCATAATGTTGTGAGTGGACTTGTGAATGACTGAGTGATTTATTAACAGCTGAGGTAAATGCAGCAGGTCTGCTGTGCTGAAATCTCCAGTAAAGCCTAACATCAGATTAGATAGATAAATGGGGAAAGCACTACCACAAAATTCCACATTCCCATTTGCAGACAGTGCACCAAGACATACTGCAATTTCCAGGCATCTTTGTCAGCATTAGCATTAGCCCAGATCTGGAGGGAACAGATGAACCGATACAAGCTCAGAGCCACCAGAATCTCCATCACTGGGAGGACTTTGCGTTGACTTCTCCATTAGTTTGTCTGCATCTTGTATTTCTTGTGTTTCACTTTTTTTTTAGGTTTCGTTTGCAGAAGTATGCCAATGCTTGAGAAGCTGTCCATGCCATTAGCAGTGAGGCTAGCTGGTATTACGAACTGCCATGTTTTTGTTCATGCATTAAGAACTATTAAGTGAAAGATATCATATTTACAGTACAATTCACATGTAATTACACATATACACTAGAGGCAAGAAAATTCACATTGAAATCAGTTCAACACTCCCCCCCCTCCCCCCTCCCCTCCTTCTTTACTCTTTGAACATATTTGTCAAAAGAAAAGTATTCTCTTGCTTGTATAAATCAATATCCTAAAGAAAAAATTTGAAACAGAAGATCCTCACAGCTTTTGGGATGAATGTGCTGATTTCATGTCCGGAAAGCAGGTAATACATGTGACAGAAATGAGTGGTGGATATAGTTTCTACCAGCATGCAAAGGCTGTTAATGCCTCTCTTTCATATATGTTTGGAGTTCATTGAAAATATGCATCTACCACCTCTAAAGAATGATACCTGAAAAGGCGTGTTTGCATTCATTTCTGGTGATAAGCAAACCTGAATGAGAATTTGATACTTGAGTTAGTTTAGATTACAAAACATTTTCTCTAAGTGCATCTCATTGAGACCTTGTTGGGACCATTTTCAGTCAAACACAACTGAATGTGCTTGTTTGGTGGTGGAACCAAAAAAAAAAAAAAAAAAAAAAAACATCCTCTGGCTTCATAGTCTGAGTCTGACTGAACTTTTCATTAAGATCCATCATTTTCTGTTTGAACAGTTTGACAAGCTGTTAGTGTGCAGAGCAAAAACAATTTAAAGAAAACTCATTTCCATTATTTGTGAGTTTGCATTCATTGCCATCTAACTTTATATTAATTTAAAAAAGAATCCTGTAACATAAATCTGAATTACCCCTAACTCTGAGACCACTATCCACAGCTAACACAGCGTACAGTATATATTATACCAACCATGGAGTAATCAGCTTCACTCTTCATCTGGCTTGCAAACAACCAACTGGCAAAAAGAGAATCACATCAAGTACTGACGTCATTTGAGCATCTCACGTGAGAAAACTTCTGTAGACAGAAGTTAGAATTGCAGCATACGTATCACAGGGATGTCTATCATAAGTTAAAGGGGAATGGCAACATCAAAGTCAGTTCACAGGTGTTGGGGGTGGGGGGGTTGTACTACTGCATATGTGAAAGAAGCTTTATAAAGCTTTTGTGCCCCATCTGATGGCAAGGTATAGGCGCCAGATTTAAAGAGAGAAGAAGAATGAAAAGAATAAAAGGACGACATTTCTTTTCTTTTTATTTCTTAACTGTACTCCACCAAGGGTCCAGGAGCATTTATGGACTGTTAGGATTTTTATTCTATCTATCTTTTCGACAGTTATCTGTGTTCAAGTTCTTGCTTTTGACTCTTGATTAATTTCTATTCTAAAACTTTTTTTTTTTATAGTACAATGTTGAATGTGCATTTTTGCCCAAAAATGTTTGGTTTTGATAATCCCTAGGACTCCTTAATCAGACAATTCAGTTAAATTCAGCTTTATTTGTATAGTGCCCATTCATAGCATCATCTTAGGGCACTTTGCAGACAAATCAATTCAAGCCAATCCATTGTCATCCAATCGGTATTCATTAGGCAATTCATGATAAATAACAGCCTAGCTGAGGAAACCAACGGATTGCATGGAATACAGCCTGTAGTCTCTGCAAATATTAACAATCCTTTTGCTCTCATCATTTAAAATACTACCTGAATATTTTCAAGTACTACCGGATACTTCAAAATGAATTTTTCATCTTCATTATTTTTGCTACTAGAATCCATGAAGTCGATGTGTAATTTAAACAAAAAGAAATACTGAACTCTCATCAATGCCTGGACCATGACACTGAACAAACTTCACTTTCACTTAAGAAGATACATTGGTTTCTGATCAGTATTTCTTTTTGAAGACATCTTATATATGCTACACCCTCTGCTCCAGAGGAAAGTGGATATTTCTGATGATAAATTGATACTTCTGCTACTAAATCTTCATCTCAATGCTTTACAGCCCTCTCACCCTTTTTCTTGCTCTCTCGTGTTTGCGTACGGGACAGTTTTCCTGTCTTTTTCTTCCTTTCTATCTCAGGGACCAGGCAGCTCACATGGTACTTTGGTTGTTAGGAGTTTTTGCTCTTTGACTGTTTGTACCTGAAGTAAAGGTGACACACAGAAAGATGCTGAAATGCACCTTAGTTCAAGTTTTGTTTTGTTCTTTCATATCCTTCCCAAAATGTCCACTGTTCATCAAGCCCTGACTACGTCTCATTTTCTTGAAATGGTGTAAACGTAATTTCTTTTATTAACACAATAATAAAGTCAGATTTTTCAGTTTATAAATAGAAATAAAACAGAATATAATTTCCTCAAGTTTTAGTCAGTCACAGTGTGTGTGTGTGTGTGTCTTTGGGAGCAAAATAATAAGACATAGCTTACAGATTATAGGCTTTTTGGTCGTCATTTCATTCAATTCATTGCTATTTCTCATTTTTCTCCCTAAGAATCACAGATCACAGATTTTCCCCGTTCAGGTTGCCTTGTCTGCTTCTCAGGGAGCAGTTTTGGGACACCATCGGCTACGTCTAAGTGCAAAACATCTAACCTTTTCTTCCTACACCTCCTGCCCAATACTTTCCTAATTAAATAATCTTGCCTTCAGACACTGCAACACAGAAGAAATGCTCAACAAACAAAGAAATACTGTATACTTAATGACAACTGGTCAAACTGTGGGAGGATCTTTTTGAATATACACGTTCTTACAGCTTCACTGAGGAATAATTTCAAACAGATAACAAAAGCAATCCCCCATTTCTGTTTAGCAAACACAAAGCAGGATATGACGTCAATGAACTCTGCATCTAGAGAGAGTGTGAATCAACCATTAGGAGGAAAGAAACAGCACAAATATACTTCCATGAGAATACTGAATGATAAAATGTACAGAATATGTATTACTTTTTTTTTAAACAATCAAAATGAGCAATGCATACCTTTGTCTCTTTTATATCATAATGCCCTAGCTCTAGAACATGTTCTGACACTCTCTGAAATCACAGTATTTTTCAAGACAAAATCATATCTACAATAATCAGTATTTCTGTTTTTAAATATAATGAAAAAGACCCCAACCCCCTGCCCTTCCCCCTCCCGAGGATGTGTTTTTCTAAAAATAACATGAGAAGAGAAAGGAATACAAGTTTGCGTTGACTCTGGTCGGGAATGCAGCAGTCAAACATCCCATCCATACGGCCCTCTAATGGAGACCATTAGACCAGAGCTGATGTCTGATAAAGAGAACGATATCACTTCAAAAAAACCAACGAACAACACATAATCCAAACAAGATCGCTGTACATAGTAGAACCGGAGGTTTCCGTGCATGTTATCCATGGGTGATGGCAGGCGATGGGGAGGGGTGGGTGTGTGGGTGGGTTAGGTCAGCAGAGGTGGGGGTGGGGGGTATAGGGAGGGAGGGAGGGAGGGAGGTGCCAAGGATCTCACTCAGCTGATGCCTGAACAGACAAGCCACCACTGATTTCATGAGCTGCAGAAGAGGATTTCTGAGTACAATAAGTATCAATAAAAAGTCAATGGGACTCTGAGACATCTTTTCTCTCTGAAAAGCTTTCACTTCCTCTTTTTTCTTGTTTTTCTTTTTCTTGTTTTTTTTCATGTTTTTTTTAGCAAAAATACCATGCAGTCTTTAGTTCCAAAAACCCCTGACGGGATCTTGTGTTGCTTGTTTGTTTTTTTTTTCAGGAGGAAAAAGAAACTCAAAGCCTTGAAATTCTTCTCGCACAAGTATTCTTAAACATTCAATTCATCCTAGTTATTCTTTGTACAGCAGAAAGGTCCTTCGTATTTCACGCATTTATATATAAATATAATATATAGAAATATGCACATATGTTCAACTTGTATATGTGTATACATATTTTTTAACTGTATCAAAGCCAATTTAATGTGCTCTCAAAATATGGCCCAGGATTCCTAGTGGGATGCACATCAATTCACATAGTACAACCAGTAGATTAGGTTGAAAAATCCAAAGGTGATAGGGAAAATGACCCGGGACCACTTGTCAATGGTGCTAACATCTGACAGGTTTGGGATTTTCAACTTGAGCTTGGAGGAGCGCCGTCGTAGCCGACAGTTGGCGCGGCTCCGCATGGCGCTCTGGTCCAGAGAGTGGTGGCTGTAACCATCTCGGGGCGTCATGGGCTTCCTGAATTGGACCCCGGAGCTGTCAAAGGACATGACGGAATTACGAGAGTCACTGACGCTGCTCCCCACATCAGAAGGCATCACCTCATTGTTCATGTCCAATGTGGTGAGGAGGATGTTTCCATAAGCATCCACCTGTGAGTAAAGGGAAAGGAAGCAGAGAGTCAGGGAGCGCTGAAATGCCAAGCGGCAGTCCCAAATCCCCTTGGAATAAAAATTCTAGCCCCCCCCCCAATCCATCTCTCAAGCTGTCAAGCATAAGCAACATGCAGGGATGATATGGAATGTCATTTATTGCATGCAACAGAACTAGTTAACAGGAGCTTCTTTATGAAGACATCTATTACAGATTTCTTTTCTATGGAAAAAAATGACAAGTAATTTGAATAGTATTAATCATCTGACTTTACAGTGAGGGTTGGCCTACAGCTGATATGATTGCTAAATACATGTACCCCAACTTTTCTTTGTTCCTCGAGATACAGATTTCTTCGCTGTGTAAATGACCTGAAGGTGTTGGTTTGAAACGGCACGGAAATGGAGTCCTTGCAATGTGAAAGAAAAATGAAAAGAACATTAAAACGACTCTAAAATACAGGCAGATAAGCACAATTTCTCAAAGTTACACAATGCATAAGACATTGAGTTAACAGGAACAACTTTTGAATAAGCATAGCATTTAGTACTTTTTACAAAAAATACAGTGGTACTTCATTCAGTCTGAACATTGTAGCAACTGCCTTTGCTAAATGAATGAATACCCAATTAGTCCTTATCTTGCAGTCAGATTTTTTTACTTGATTTAATATAAAGACACGTCTTAAAATACAAAGTAGCAAAGTGAGAGCGAATAAAGCCTACAGCATCAACATAGACAACCATCTAAATAAGAAATGAGAATGTTTACACCACTGTTGAGTTAGATGAATAGGTATCTCAATGAATATGCCTATGTTCGATAAAGAGCAGTCAGTGCTTGAGGGAGAAGCAATGGATGATGGTGGGAGAATGCATATTGGGCTGTTCTGGCATCAGTATGCTTGTGAAAATTACTTCAGAGACTAGAATATGTGTTATAGGATAAAAATGATAATAGCCATAAATCTCATGTGCAGAACATACATGTTTTTCTACTTGAACTCTGACTGACAGAGAAATCAAGTAAAAATGAGACAACAGAAGAAGATGCAAACCTGTTCCCTCAGGCGCTTCTCCTCGTATCTCGTGCGCTCGTTGTTGACTTTGTTCAGCCTCTCATTGATTTTCTTCTGCTGCGCAGGGCCCCGGCCAAAGAACACGTAATTTACAAAGGCATATTCAAGCAGGGCCAAGAACACAAAGACAAAGCAGCCCATGAGGTAGACGTCGATGGCTTTCACATATGGAATCTTTGGGAGAGTCTCCCTAAGGTGGGTGTTAATTGTAGTCATGGTAAGCACCGTTGTCACACCTGAGTACAGTAGCACAGAAAGAAACAAAAACACCATGAAAGACAGAAGTTAGAGTTTGTCTTCTTTTCATGTTTACTCACTTTTCACATTCGTGTAAATTTACTCTATATTTTTTTAAATTAGAAGACCATCAATTCAATAATTGTATCAGTCATTGGGAGATGCACCCCGTTTACCAGTACCTGGAATAACTTTTACCCTCTGGTGAAAGGACTTTGGTTCAGGCCACCAAAACACAGAGCTCCCATGACGCTGATCATTCTTAAAAAGCACTGTCACTGTCTAACTTCATTCTCAGTTTACATCTCTATGAGCCAAGCAACTGCAGTCCAAAAGCACAGAAAAAGACCTCTGGAGGGAAGCACGATTGTCAGATGAGGCAAAGGTTGATTAGCTTTGTCAGGAGGTGTAAAAGAAAATCATTCATTCCCAAAAACACTGCATTAGCTGTTAATCATGGTAGTGGTGGTTGTGGGCTGTTTTACTATCAACACAACTGGAAGATTACATCAAATAAAAAAAATTGGAAAGAAAAAATGATTCAGCAAACCATCCGCTACAAACTCATGAAACATGAACAAAATTGTGTTCCAACAGGATAATCCCAAAAATACATTGAGGTGGTGGAGGATGGATAAATCAGACATCAAACTTTTGTGTCTTTCAAAAGTCCTGACCTTAACACTGGAGAAAATGCTGTGACTGTGAAACTCAGATCTGCTCCCAAAAAACAATCAATTTAATACAATTCTTCCAATTCTGCCAAGAATAGATACCAAATAACTAATTGTGTCAGAAGCTCCACTATGATAACAAATATGATTTGGTTAAGGTCCAGTTTGCTATATGCTTATGCTTTTTTCTTCACAGAATGTTACTTAAGCTCATTGTGTAACAACATATTCAAAAATATGATAAATAAATTTATGAAATAGTAAACAATGATGTAAAACATTGGGTTTATATTCAGTTTTAAGTTACTGAACTGCATGACTTAAAGGCTGTTACACACTCTCCAGACATGGTTCCTTGCTTGAAATATAAGCACATCTGAGTCATTGTTATATCAATGTTATTGTCTGGAACACAATAATTCACAAAGAAATTGGGCTGCAAACTAAATGAACTTATTAATCTCACCAAAAGTGGAAGATCAAGTTTTGTTTTCTTTTTGGCTATTTTGCTATTTATTGTGCTGCTATTAATTAGGCCCAGTTATACTTTGTGTTGTGATAACACCCTAACACTCATCCTATTTTCTATTTCAAAGCAACAGCTAACTGGCCACAGTTACATGATGTTTTTTAATTCGGGATTAATTATTCAGAATTAAAACATTCTCCTTGAATTTACAAGGAAATAGTCATTTTGAATTGAGGTTTATATGAAAAATGTGTTTAATTGCCTTTATTCAATTCTGCTTAAGATCTGGTGGTTGGGAAGGGTTCTGATTGGACAAGGGGCCGACGTGACGTACTTGTGTCTACCGGAAGAAAACAAATTCCAGTTCCGGCTTCTTTTCTTTTCAGCTACAACATGCAAAACCACATAATAAGTACCATTTTCGCTTTGATTTTTAGTATAGTTTTGACACTAGTATACTACTTCACTTTCACTTAAACAGTGTTTGCTAGAGTCCAACGCTTGCTTCGGGCGACCATCCTGGAATATGTTTCTGCCAGTGCGGAATGTGTGCGTCATTGAGAAAGGACAAGGGAACGAGCATGCACAAAATGCCCAGAATTAATTTAAAGGGATAAACATATGCATAATGGACGAAATATTCAATTTGGATTTAAAATCTGAATAAAACAGCCACTTACTTTGGATTTAAGTTTAACTCGGAATGGTAATTTTCATCAGAATTAGGTGTTTACAAGGCCATTTAAAAAAAAAAAAAATTAAAGAGGATTTTATCTTTATTTTGAATTTAAGGGGGGATTCAAACTCAAATGTGGCCATTGTGTGAACATAAAATTGAAGTGAAGTAAAAAATCTCAGAAAGACAAATGGCTAAATAGAGATAACAGATGTTGCTTGTAACCTGCAAATGAGAATTTGTAATATTTATTTGGTTATTTTGTGCCTTTGTCACAGCAACATGTCGTTCATTCCTATGATAATGAGCAGATTTTTATGGGGCAGTCAGAAGTGTAATAATGCAATGATGGTCGAGTCTTACCCAGGGCCACCCGAGCTGCAGAGGCATCATAATTGATCCAGAAGGAGACCCAGGACAGGATGGTGATCAAGATGGAGGGCATATACGTTTGCAAGATGAAATAGCCAATGTTCCTCTTAATCCGGAAACTCAGCGAAAGCCTTGGATACGAACCTGTACAGAGAGAGGATGGAGTGATAGTTTGGAAAAGTGAAGCGCAAAAGTAAAAACCCATCAGTATAAAAAGGAAAGAAGGAGAAAACGTTGGCACAACTTAAGAGTTCCAAAGTCTGCACTTTGACAACGCGCAGGGTAGTCATTTCTCCATTTGTTCAGATGGAGCACTTAATTTCCCCAAAGCGATGGATTCCTTTCCAGGGACATGTTCGATTCCAATTAAACATGGCAGAAAGTCGCAAACACGGCACATTTTTCTGAAACCCCCTATCTCAGCAGGCAGCTCCAGCATCCCTCTGAGAATTGTCACAGTGAGCCGCTCTGCTTTTCTTTTGCACTTTCTCTGTCCTCTAAACATTACCAAAAGGGCACTTTAAAAGTAGATAATTGCTACCCATGCCTTTACAACTGAAAGAAAGGAGGAAAATGTAAGTATGCAGTAATTCATTCATTGTAAATATCAGCTGCGTCAAAACATTAATTGGTCTTATGATTGCACTTTAACATAAGCTACCATAACACTACAGTGGGGATGCAAAATGCAATAACTACATCAAGGCAGATCTTTACTGTTTATAAAATTTTATTTATGAGGCAGGAAACAATACAGATTACTATAAATTTACATAAACTCTGTGATATGTAGCTTAATACAACAAGAGTTTAATTTTCTAATGTCCATATAAACTTAATGGATTTAATCTAAACATCTCCTTGCTTTGGAAAATGGGAACACAATGATGAATTACCTCATTGTTTCCAGTTCCCTATAAATGGTTTTAGTCAATATCTTAGCAAACATAGGTCACTGAGTCTAAGATAAAAACCTTAGATCACCCAGGTAAAAGCCAGATTAATCCAGCCATCATATTGTCCAGGGATTTCATTAGATTTATACATATGATTTATACTTTCTTCCTCTTCATTTATTTGTGGTTATGTAGGTGCAGGTGGGGTCAGCTTAGGTAAAATTAGCTGTATATTAAAAAAAAAAAAAGGAATTTAAAGGTGGATTGTCTCCTTCAGGTCGGAAATTCTGCCCCAACTGGAGGAGTTCAAGTATCTCGGGTCTTGTTCACGAGTGAGGGAAGGATGGAGCGAGAGATTGATAGGCGGATTGGTGCGGCGTCTGCAGTGTTGCAAACTCTGCATCGGTCTGTCATGGTGAAGAAGGAGCTGAGCCAAAAGATAAAGCTCTCGATTTATCAGTCGATTCCTACCCTCACCCATGGTCACGAGCTCTGGGTAGTGACCGAAAGAACGAGATCGCGAATACAAGCGGCCGAAATGAGTTTCCTCCGCAGGTTGACCGGGCTGTCCTTTAGAGATAGGGTGAGAAGCTCAGTCATCTGGGAGGGGCTCAGAGTAGAGCCGCATCGAGAGGAGCCAGATGAGGTGGCTCGGGGATCTACTTAAGGATGCCTCCTGGACGACTCCCTGGGGAGGTATTTCGGGCACGTCCCACCAGGAGGAGACCCCGGGGTAGGCCCAGGACACGCTGGAGGGATTACATCTCTTGGCTGGCCTGGGAGCGCCTTGGGATCCCCCCGGATGAGCTGGCTAATGTGGCTGGGGAGAGGGAAGTCTGGGCTTCCCTGCTCTGGCTGCTGACCCTGTGACCGAAACACTGACTGCCATTTAAAAAAACTGAACAAAATATACTTTGTGAGGTAGTAAAGTTTAGAAGTGCTGTTATGCATGTTAGTTGTTACCTTCTGTTTCAGCTTAATGCTATGTTAAACTAACCACCAAATGACTGGTGTATTACATTTAACATAAATATCAGAACCACAGTCTGGCCCAGTGGTTCCCAAACTGGGGGGCCCCAGAGTTATGACGGGGGCACAGCAAGGCTAAAAAACACTTATAGTTTTTGCACTGATAGCATAACATGGACTAATTTGTCAAAGTATCAATGGGAAAACGACAGTTAATCAACAACAGAGATTAAACAACCAAGCATATCTTGCCCTAGGCTTGACCAGGTAATGGTCCAGTAATGGTAATGGTTAATGGTGGGAAACAAAGCGATATCATAGTGTGATGTATGTCTCAAAATATCAACATCTGATCCTATGAAGCCACCCGTGAACTTCTCATCCTGAACACAAAGAAAATCCTGTTGATTGCTTTAGAAATAAACTACTCAGATGTCGTATATAGCAGAGTTTCCTTGTTTAAAACGTCTCACTACAACAGAGCGATTGATAATTCCTTTTGCCACTGACATGGTTTTAACCATAGTTAACGAAGTAGCAGCCAATGAACTAAAGAGTATTTTGTGGCACATTTCTTTGTACATTTATTTGGAAACATTGGGGTGCATGTGGTAGGGGGATCGGGGTGGAGGGGGGGCTTGACATTATTGTTGTCGATGAAAATGGGGTCTGCAGAAAAAGTTTGGGAATTACGTGTCTGGCCTAAAAATCTCATCTTTCAGTCATCAAGATAAAACAAATCTATATTCATTCAGAAATTATAATGTGCTTTTGAGAGCCTCTTTTTTAACTGATATATCAAACTGTGACTTGAACACTAACTGATCATCTGCAAGAAAAGCAATAACTGACTTCTCATAGAAAACTAGCGATAGTAAAATGTAAACATACCAGATGTTAAAATGGTTAATAATTGTTTCAGGTTATATCAAGGTTCTATAATACTTTCTGCAATAGTAGAGTTTGTTTTACATGCTTTAGTCAAGTAGGCTGATAAATGACACCTTCAAAATGCCTAATCTTTTTAGTAAATAAAGCTCAATTCAGTGCACACACCTGTGAGAACTGGTTCCTGTAATATGAAGTGAAAAAGAAAGTGGCAAAACATCCAATTTCCATACATTCCTTGTGTTTTGTTTTTAATTGATGTAGTATTGGATTCTAATAGAAACATTCACGATGAAACACAGATATATCAGTGATGTGCAGACTTACTGCCCATTATAACAAGTCTGTGAATTTCCTACTTTATATTGCGCCTTCTTTTTTGCACATCTATCCATTTTAGTAATATATAAAAATACTGACATACAGCTGGACTGAAATATCAATCATCTCTCTGCTTGACCAAATACAATTTCATCCTCTGTGTGTTTACTTATAGCTACAGAAATGTTTTTGGACTTTGGTACAATCATGTTTGTTAGTGCAAACTTTCAATCAAATTACGCCAAAAGCAGTCTTACCTGTTGTAAACATGACCTCCCTGGATACCAAGCGGATGTCCACGATGGAGAACTGAGGTAACTCTAACTTGTCAACGCCTGTCACAGCGTTGTCTCCTCCTTGCCAGAAGAATACAATGTCATCTGTGGTGTATCCATCTGTGTCAAGGTCAGAGCAAATGAGAGGAGAGGGGGAAATAAATGTGATGAAGTAACAGCCATTAAAGTTAACCGTGTTTCTATTTCAAGTCTGTTGCATGAGGATAGACGAGAAGAGGAGGTCGCTTTGACAAATGCAACACGCTATCTGTGTTACCTTAAACTCGTCAAGAACAGAGCAACGGTTTTGGTATCTATATTGCATTGCAGTAAACTGAAAACACACTGAAGCCACATTCTAAAATGGCCTCACTGAGATGATAAATACATAAATGTGGACACACCATTTCGGAAGTAGCTGCACATCATGCAATGATGAGATCTCTCAAAACTGTTAAACTTAAATTTGTTGTTGTCGATTCGTCATTGCCAAAGTTCATGTTATGAAACTAATTCAGAGAGCTGGTCTGATATCCGGCTTCATGATGAAGGGACACTGACTACACAAGCAAAACCCAACCCTGCCCCTAACACTATAATCTTTTAAATAGGCCAACCACCATGCATCAGCCTTGAGCTAGACAACAATTACTATGTACCTGACAACTAGCTATCTAACTGTTATCCTTCATTATAGAAATGCACCCTCCTTGAATGCCAGAATTTTAAGAGCTCTGGCTGTCTATGTTAACTGAAGATGAATACTGACATAAATAAAAACTGGACTCATTTTGTGAAGAGACAAGTTGAAACATGCATATATTGGATGGGTGCTGGGTGGACTGAAGGGCCAAGTTAACTATCTTATACCTCATTGTTACTATTTGTGTATGTACTTATTCAACACTATGAATTAATATTATTAAGAGCTAAAGTCCTCACTAGAGCAAAGAGCCCTGCTCATCCTCTTATGATTTTGAAATCTTACTTTACTTACTAGGCTATTGCTCTGATTATTTATGCTTGACTTAGAGCTAAAACATTTTTTTGTGATGTAACAAACTCTGAACATATATTTACTTTTCAACTTTGCTGCCAAATAATATCAGTTAGGAGTTACAAGTACATGGCTAATATTAAAAATGTAAATCATTGTTTCGATGTTTTAAAAATATATGGTTATGTTTAGAAAAGTGCTTATTATTATGGATTACACAGTTAAAATCTCAGTGGTTGCAGCTGCTGTCCTCAGACCCAATGCAGCTTGATACAAAACAACAGACTTGTAATTTACAAATTTTTAAGCCAGGATTATGAAACTACTACTGATGAAAAGTTTTACAATTTCTGGTAAAATAGGGCTGTTCCTTTAGCTTCACTTGAGCATTAAAGATGATAACTTATTACTTCTGGCATTTCAAAGTTCTCAGTGTGATTCAGCTTGAAATGTGGTCAGTCCTGAAAAGTGATTTTTTTTTTTTTTTAGATTGTTCAGCAAAAGTCATTGAGATCTTACAATATATCAGTCAAGATGGGCTAAGTCATTTTTCTAGAGGGTATTTAACCTGAAATTATGTCCTAACATGAAAAAAGTGATGAAAGTACAGTGTCTGAAACAGTTTAATTGCAAACTTAAACAAAATCATTCTTTTACTCTATGGTACAACTTTAATGCTATTTCCATATTTTACCTAATTAAAACATATTGATTGTATCGTTTAAGTAATAATCCCATTTTAGCCAAACAGGAGGTAAAGAAGTTTAGGGAAATATTTTCCAGTAGGACCATGCAACTTAAAAAAAAAAACAACAACAAAAAAACTAATATCAATTTCCAAAACCATATCTGGTTGAAAATTTAGCCCACAATCACATGCTCCACTCCACTCTCCAGACTCATATGAAGCTATATCACTCCATGTATTACTACAAGCATGAATATTCATTAACATGTGTCATATACTATGACGTGCCCACACATTCTCTACTCGGAGTGCAATTGAAATTGACCAGAGGATTTATGTTTATGGGCTAGCATGCACTCACTGCAGAGCTATTTCTCAGTCCGGGAAGTGTTGCCACATTTCACATTCTACTACCTCATGTCCAGACCTGGATGGCTTTAAACTTACGAAGGGACTAGGATTCATTACCATTAAATCTCTCTCTGAGGTTATAGGGTAAGGAAATGTGACATTGTCCATGAAATTGAAACAACTGCCTACCTAATCCATCAAACTGATGGTTAATGTGCACAAGTCACTAGTGCATGCCATTCCATGAGCGTAAACAGCAGATTTTCTTGCAACTTTTTAATTCATAGCCTTTCCATATTTCATTGTTTACTCCAGTGCCCTGGGATAAACACTCTGCTGTTTTATCTTCAACAACAAAAAACACACAATATGAATATATTGAGCAGGTCAGTTTGATTAATGGCATAGTCATTGAAAATGATCAAGTAAATATAGTGTATAATTACAAAACTAACACATTTTTCTCCTGAATGATAATAATAATAATAATTTGAAAGCATTTTTTGCCTTGATTTCTTGAAGTCTTCTTAAAATTTGTATCCAGCTTTATACAAAGAAGATACAAAGGCTAAATCAACAACACTGCAACAATATTTAAGATTATTTTAAAGGAAGACATTACTGTGATTCCTTGTTTGGAAAGCTAATATTCACTTAGCAAAGTTGAAGGCAATGATCTAGCTACTCTATAGCTGCCTGCTTGAATAGGAATATATTTTAATTATTTTCAACAGGGGCTTCATTCAAAAGGGTTCAATGAGCTTACTTTGGTGGAAACATTGGGTATACATGCAGCAGCATCCTTATGAGACAGCAAATGTTGCCATGTTAACATGCAGGGGGAAGGGGAAGAGTATACACTTCAACAACAATCAACAACAAGTGAGTCAAAAATGTTCTAAGACATTTGCTGGTTAACAACAAGGGTCCGGTGGCTCTTTATGCTGGAAGTCTTGCATCTATTTGGCTAATTCATTAACTTTTCCATCAGCATGTAGACATGAAATGGCTATGTCATTAGTCTTTTAAATTGGAGCATCTTAATATATATATGGCTTTCACCATCAGAACAGCCAAGAGGGGCATCTGTCACCTGAAAGAAGAGTTATAAATGCATAACTCCAAGTGATGCTATTTTGTTCTTAAGGCAATGCCAATTCCAAATGTAAAACATCTAATATATATATATATATATATATATATACAGTAAACAGTACTTTTAATTGCTGACGTAAGTTGGGATGCCTTTGATTTAAGTTACATAATAATTGTTAGTTTATGGGTGATTTTTTTTTTTCTCCATAACTTACAGCTTTCAATTTCCAGGGTGCAGTTCTGTTCATCGAGAGGGTACCTCCTCAAGTCCATCATGCAAGCAGCTGTAGTTGTTATTCTGAGGACAAAGCAGAGAAATAAAGACCTGTATCATCAAAAATAGAGACAATTATATCATTTTTGGTACAATGAACTCCCAGAGCAATGCATACAGTATTCAGGAGTAATTATTTTGTTGTTGTTTGTTGAACATGAATGAACTGCAGCAGTTCAATACTTCATGGTACAGGGTTTTTTACTTGTAGTATGGTGAATATAGACACTTTAATGGGTTTCTAGGGATTTGAAATGACTTCTCTCTCTTAGGGATCATTACATATTAGGAAAGTCTGAATTTGTTACATGTGGCCATGGAAAGGTAATCATTGATCTCTTATCTGATCTCATATAATAATAAAAAAAAGTTTGTTTTCCACATTTTCTATTTTCAAATCACTAACTGCTCAGCTTTACATTTTGTTGATGTATGTTATTCATTGCCGTCCCCCATATAGGACTTTCTGCAAGGTAGCTTTAGAAGAGATATACGCATAGCACTTTATGAACGTCAATAAATCCAGAAGCCCAGGAAAACAGCTTTGGCTACAAATTACACGTGTGGGGGTCTTTTTCATTTGACTGAGGTATTTACTGGTGCAGCACATTTCAGTAATTGCATTTCTGTTTTTAATACCAGCTGGTACACGTTCATGCTACCAGCTTTCTTTTGCTTACTGCCTGCCCCTCTCTGTAAATGAAAGAAAAGAATGAATTTCCAGCTCATCTTCTCTGTGACAGAAGCCACCAGCCATCTGCAGACCGAGTTTGACATGCATAATACACATCTCTGTTGTATGCTAGAACATGATGAGAATCATGTGAAGTTTAACCCTTTAAAGGAAACAACAAATTCTAGATGGATTAACAGTCATGGTAGGAAGAAAAAGCACCACAGACTGTGGTTTCCCATTGATGCAGTAAGCAAATGTACACCCCCATATACAATGAATACAATTAGCAATACAGTAGATAGTAAGCTGTTTGCGCTGGAAATATATTGTTCGAACACAAAGTCTGTAAATTGGTCATGGTGGCATGAGCAGAGTTCTGTCAGCAGGTAATTGGAAAACAAAATATATTCTGCTGAGGCTGATTTGGCCAGATTAACACAAAGGGTGCAGGGCTTCTGTAACGATGATGGCAGAAGGCTTCATTAAGAGTAAAGGCAAATATACATAAATAAAAACTGTGACAAGTTTGTGTTTACTGAGCCGCATTCTGTTATACAAGCTGCATTCTGTTCTGCTTCACTGTACTGCATCTCCCTGCTGCCTCACAGCACACCTTTGCTATACAGCAGAAAGGCTACTACTGTGACACACAGATAACATCTTGGACAATTATGTCAACAGGAAAGGTCACTTGGCAATCAAGATTTATTTCATTTATTTTTTTTACCAAAAATTGCAAAACAACAACAAAAAACAAGCTACTTTTAAAAAATGACTTATAGTTGCATACATGTACCTGTTCCAACTGAAATGGGCATATGCTTCTGGTTTGGTTAGGTTTGAGAACAGAGATATTTTTGATAAGTTAAGACAAGATGGAGCAGGTAAATCCTGCCCTTTCAACCAAAGGCTTTTGTGGGACATGAGCCTGGTTGGGTTCAGACAAAAACTTGCCTTCAGTGGAACTACAAAATGATCATAGTTTGAGCTTTTTACAATGCCACTGTCACCTTTATGGATGCTATTTTAAAGATTGCAATGGTTGCATGTAAACAACATTTTACAGCAGAACTCTGACCGTTCCTAGATGACTTTTGGCTACAACATCACTTGGTAGGATTAGAAGTTAAAACTTCTTGGTTAAATCAAATCAAATTTGATTTATAAAACACTTTTCATACTGGAGCAGCACAAAGCAGCATAAAATGCTTACACAATAAAAAACTAATTAAAAGAATATAAAATAACAATTTAAACACACACCTGATCTTATTCCTCTCTGTCTCTAGGGTTAGAAAGTTTTGTGGTTAGGGCTAAAATACATTCATATTACAACGTGCCCATCATTTTACCTTTCCCATGCAATTACTCTTACAACCACAAGAGATCATATTTCCTTGGACAGTAACAGTAGTATGTGCCTGCATACACATATACCTTGTGGTCATGTTTTGAGGAGAAGGAGGACAGTCTCAATAAGTCAGTAACATTTAATATTGATAACTAAAGAAACATCTGTATTGTATGTATTATTCATTTGGAGCTCAGCTGGAACCTCAGCAAAGCAACTAGAATATACAAACATGCTTGATATGAGTTTACAATGCCAGTTAATATCAGGTTAGTGCCTGCTAAGAATAGCTGTTCACAAAAGGAATATATCATTTTCTGGGCTTCTCAAGATGACTTGAAACTGACTTCAGAAACCCAAAGGTAAAGCCAAGTGAGAGAAAGGTTACCTTTAACCATACAGTAAGATGTAACAACGGCGTCAGGTCAAAAGACCGACACTAGCTGTAGTCAGTTAACTTATTTCTTTCACAGACCATTTAACATTAACTTGACAAAACATTGTCAGAACTGTAAGAGCTTGTCAGTGAGGCAGAATTTGCCATTAATTTTACTCTTCATTTTAGGTGGCTAAATTCACTCTACAGTATAATGCTCTCCGTTTGTTGTTCACTGTTTTACTTCATTGTATGAAAAAAACTACTCGCTTTATTGTGGCCATGAAAAAAAGATATAAGCAAATAAAAGTCATTGCCATAGCATCTACGCAAATTTCCTTCCCACAAATGCATCCATAAAAGAAAGAAAATATGTGGCAAAGTTCATGAAGTGAAAAATGGAACCAAACTAAAACATGGAGGAACCTATCAAGCCTCTCACTATAGCAAGGTTATGTGTCCTCTGCAATCGTAAACAGGACGACAGACAAGTCACTGTTTGAGTTTTTTAGATACAATATCTCAGGTAAACCAGGATGATTGAAGCAGTGGAAGCAGCAACGGCAGCTTTGAGTAATGGACAGAAATTAATTCTTGACTCCTCTTCTTTTAAGCATGCAGTTGTTCAACCCCTGCTCAAAAAACCTGGCCTTGACTGTAATGTGCTGGCTAACCTTAGACCCATCTCCAAGCTGCCCCTCATATCCAAGATCTTAGAGAAGGTGGTAGATTTGCAGTTAAAGTCTTTCCTGGACCAGCACAACATTACTGAGGTCTTTCAGTCTGGTTTCAGAGCTTTGCACAGCACAGAGTCAGCCTTACTGAGGGTTATGAATGATATCCTCGTGGCTACTGATGCAGGAGATCATGTGGTCCTGGTCCTGCTCGATCTAACAGCTGCGTTCGACACAGTGGACCACAGAATCCTGGTCTCAAGGCTCCAGAGCTTTGTGGGGATCCAGGGTACTGCTTTGGACTGGTTCAGGTCTTATTTAGCGGGTAGAACCATGAGTGTCAGCATGGCAGGTTTTGAGTCTGCTATGGCCCCAGTGCTCTGTGGCGTTCCTCAGGGCTCAGTTTTGGGGCCCCTACTGTTTTCTTTGTACTTGCTTCCTCTAGGGTCCATCCTGAGAAAGCATGGGGTATCTTTTCATCTGTATGCTGATGA
>JAOXYM010000016.1:4490633-4503717 GCA_028567055.1 Leptatherina wallacei | reverse complement strand
TCGTTTTGTTTCGTTTTGTTTTGGTTACAGTAAATATTTTGGTCTACCGTTAGTGCTTTATTTACCGTTAGTATTTTCTGTAACTTTTGAACTTTTTCAATAAACGGAATCGCTTTTATGTCCGTTTTGCTTCCTTTCTTTTACTGGATTCAACGCGTCAGAAACTTCACGTCCTGCAAAAGTGGCTCAGGAAAAGTTTTTATCGTCGTAAGTTATGTTGCCACTTACATGAACTATTATTAGAATAAGATATATCATGTGTCAAATATGCAATATATTGTGAATAAACTTCAGGTGTACATTTTAAACAGGGTCACAACTTTTTTTGGAGTTGAGTTTGTATGACAATAAGCAGTTTAAGTTACAGATTGGAATCACTTTACTATCCCCATCTCATCCTCTACTTTGAACTACTGAAACATGTTTGTGCTGCATGATGGATCCAACTAAAGATGGTGTTTGCCTGTAGACAACAATGATTTGTTTGAGGTAAATGAAAGCATCATGATCCTTACTTTCAAGTCTATGTATGACAACTCTGTTGTGAATATGACATTGCACTTCTGCAAAACAACCCTCTCTAGGCTACACGCTGGAAACTTGGGAGGCTGCAGTTATTTCATGTATTACTGTGAGACCAGGCTGCAAAATACTGCTCCAGGAATTTCTTAAAAAATAAATCCCGGCATGCAATGCAAGGGGTAGTAAAACACCATAAAGCGGATTTCCAATCACTTGCTGGGAGACAGGAAGTTCAACATAGTCATATTCATTTAGGGGCATTCTAGTGCAGTGGTTCCAAATCTAGAGTTCTTGCCCCATAAGAGGCAGTTGATAAAGATCCCAGGGTCTTAACTCTACAGGGGTAGTCAAAATTAGATTAGCATTCAGCTACAATGGTTATATTTTATGGTATTAGAGTAAAATAAAACTCTTGAAACAGTGCTAAAATCATGGAAACAGCTGACATAAAACACAAAACCTCATAGAAATTCACTCTACAATTAGACAGACAGGGAGATACAAGGTCCTGAATCAAAGAAAATTAAACACTGAAGCAAAACCTAACACAAAATATCTCTACTGCTTTTACCTCAGGCCATATAAGACTGTGCCATCGGGATGCAGTCGGATCATGCGGTTTTTCACTGTCACTCCATGAAGAAAGGACTTCTTGTCATTAAGGAAGTAGGTGTCAGGGAGCCAAAGCTGGTCTGCTACACGGTTGTCCAGAGTCAGGTTAAGGTTCAGCTCACCATAGGCCAAACGTTTATCTCTCCAGCTCTGCTGGAAATACATTGTGATGGTATAATCCTGGGAAGAAAGATGGAAATCTAACATGAACTCTCTGGGGGGAAAAAAGCTGATTCACAAGTGGAAAAAGTTATGAAACAAATACAAATTATCTTGGTTCAAATAATGCAAAATATTCTGTTTTCACTGTTTTACCACATGAATACAGAAAGAAAGACAGGTACAAACACCACTTTGACAGCACAAGATTATTAGCCATCCATGAGTGATCAGGAAGATTGTTTAGTGAGTATGTTTGTTTAAAAAAAAGCTGAAGAGCTTAGTATTATATGATATAGAAATAGAATAAGACTAAAACAAAGGCAAGACAATAGTAAGTGCAGCTCTACCAGTACCTACATATGACACTGTAAATAACTACAAATACACTCAAGTGGAGATACTGTATGCTGTTTCAGCTAATGGATGATTACCCCTGTAGCCAAAGTGCTGTACCTTGAACTGTGTCATGAAAAAAAGAAGCGAAAAAAAAAGAAACATTCAAAGTATTTACTTTACATTCCAGGGTAATGCAGTTTCTTTAAGCAGTAATGTAATTCAAGACAACAATAATCTTGTATCCTCTGATTAAATTCTAATAGTAGATTATTGTTTGGTACAAATGAGCATTCAGCCGTACAACAGATAAACACACCAATCCTTCAATACTTCTGGAGCAAAAGTAAAACAGAAATAAAGAAATAAAGAAAAGAAACAGAATGAGAATAGCTGCTGCATGTGGGAGGACTGAGCTGTGCCGTGAGTGACTGTGTCACGCTGAGTGAAATAAAGAAAGAGCTTAGAGTGACGTCATTGCTCAGACAGCAGCCATATTGCATTTTTCTCCACCCAGCCTGCATTCCTGACTGCCAGCAAGTCACAGAGATTGCACTGCGACCAAATTGTTTTCAGTTCAAGATTTTTAAAAGAAAGAAAGAAAAACAAAAAACACCCTTTTACAATTACTATGACAACTATCTGTATCAGTTTCAGTCAGGAAACCATTGACTAATCATGTCTTTGCTGATGCATGACTAACTCCCTGTAGTTGCCCTGATGGACTAATGTAAACCTCATGAATGTCTCTCACTGATACTGGGCAGCAAAAGAAACTTGTAAGCTGCCCTTCAGTAAAGCTGACACATACTGCAGGCTCTGGGTGCACTTCTGGTGGTGGGGAAAACATGCTACTGAAATAAGACCAGAGATTTTAACTCACCATGTTTACTTCTGAGATGGAGTCGATGCTGGCTACGTTGATGCTCATTCCGACAATGACTGGAGGACCTGAGGGAGAAAATTGAAACTTGATATTACCAAAAATAGCCTTAAAAGAATAACATCCATCCATTTATTCTTGTATATGATTAATTTTAGTAATTCTGAAACTAATTCTTCAATTTTTGAGCTGAAGTTCTCTCCTAAAGCTATGTCATGAATCTAATTGCATATTGTATTCTGTATATGAGAGAACTGTCTTCCTTTTACAATGCACTGTGCATTGCAACTCAGATTTAATTCACCTATCATTCCGCCAGTATTCCTCTTTAAAAGACCAGCATCAGATGGAAGATTTAACTTCAATTATTTAAAAAAATAATAATAAAAGATAAAATCTTTTAAGCCAATTACTGCTCAAACAAAAAAGCTGCTCTGTATATGCTATGCCAGAGACAGTATTTGCAAAACACAGTGTAAAGATCAGTTACTTTCAGAAGCTTACCCTCAACACAGAGAGAATGCACTCATCCATACTAATTTCTAGGCTGGAAACCCATGTAGAGGCACAGGAAGAGCAAACTATGCCTCATCTACATGATTATAGTACATGTTGTCAACATGTAAGCAGCTATGCACGATTTCTTCCTTACATGTAAAACAACATTCAGCTCACTTTATAATTCAGACCTTAGGTTTACAAGAATAATCCATTCACAGTGCTCATGTAGGCAGCAGCCAGTGACTTCAAAAACTGTAACTGCATTGTTTACAATCATCAATGCGAAAACACAAAAATGCCTGCGTGCAACATTGTCACAAGTTCAAGAATTCATGTCAAATGCCTACTTGTTATTCCACATTAAGTGTGATGATAAATTTACTGCATGCCATCTCAACGATACCTACATCTCCAGTTTAATTCAGTTTTGTTCATGTCAGATCTTTTCAGACTGAGTTTGATCCAAACAAAGAAACTCTTTGAATTTCAGCATGACAACACAACCAACCAAGACATCAGATCAGAACTTTCTTGATGCCTGATGCCCACTTCTTAAGACGTCAGAACCACTGAATTTTGGGGAACAAACAGATTTGATTCTCAGTGTTTTACCAATACAAATGATTACTGTTTCTTTACATGCATACAGTACGCCTGAACACCCTTTCCCATTCCTTTCTCCTCCACTTCTACTGTCACCTTTACTTTGCTTGATCAGGCTGCAAAATATGAATTGCTGACTTTGAAAACAGAAACTGCACTAGTGACTGGTTCATGAGGCAAAGCTGAATCAGTATATTCTGATAATGTTCTTTGGTTTTATAGTGGAAATTGAATTTTCACAGGAATCATAAACAACACAGAAACAGCTCTACTGCAGTATAGGTTATCATATAAATCATCAAATCCCCCCCCCCCCGCCCCCCCCCCCCCCAAAAAAAAAGAAAAAAAAAAAAATCAAACCCATAAACTTCAACCTAAATGAAAAAGTGTAATGGGTATATGATTGCATTGCTGTGCATTTTTATTGCTGCCTTTCCTCTTCCGTCTTTTGAGAACCCCTTCCCTCTGCTGCTCTGTATCTCGATCTTTTCCAGTGCCACATTATGGAAATTAACAACCAGACAGAAGATGCTATCAATCAAGTGTTGAATTGTATTTTCACACCATCTTGATCAGAAGCACATTGTAAGGTTTGCCTTTACTTTTTTTTAAAAACCTGGGGCAGGGCAGAGGGAGGGAGTTGTCCCATAGACCCCGGGGTCTGAGCTGGCTGCGCTGGGGGAGGGGTTGCTGACCCTGGGGAATCCCAAGTCTGCTACATCAGAGTGAGATGTGGTGGGGGACTGGAAGGGGTGTGGTGGCGGGGGCTTTTGCAGGCTCTTGGGGCCCTGGGACCTGCACTCTGTCTGCCTTTTTGGGTGGCCTGTGCCCCGTGGCTGCGGGGGGGGGCTTAGCCGGGGTCTCCCTCTGCCGTTTCCTGGGCAGATGCAGGGTCGTCTTCATAGTGTGGTGGCTGGGGTCCGTGCTCCGGGGTGGCTGCTGCTCGCCCGGGTCTTGGAGTCCCCCTGGCCTGCCTCTGACATTTGTACAGATCGCTCTTCTATGAACCGTCTCCACTCTGTATATTCTGCATGCTGACACAGTCACTGCATTGTCCTGTAGCTTTATTTACTAATAGATACTTTCAGTTAGTTTTCTTTGTGTGTTTCTGCTTCTCTGGTTTTAGTTGACATACATTATTTCATTTCAGCTTGCTCATCTCTCATTGGTGCTCCTGATGGTTGTCGGCTTTCTCTTCCTGCGGGGGCCGTGGGATGTTATCTGTCATGTTATGCACAGGAGTAGCAGGATGTCTAGAGTCTGTGGTTGGATTGGGTTGTTTTTCTATCTTTGTCACCTCTTTTTTTCTGTCTATTCTCCTTTTCTTTTCTGTTCTCTTGCCATCCTTTTTCTGTCCCCTCCGGTCAGGTCCAGCAATATTATGTAAATTTAGTAAGAAACAATTAATCAAAATAAACAAATAAGATTAAAAAAAAAAAGAAAAAAAAACTAAATGGAATTCAGATTATCAAGAGGAGCTTTAAGCAAATTTGCTCGGCACAACACAGCAGCCAGAACATCATTCTGCTTGCTATTATGCTGTACAAGACAAGTTAAAAAAATAAATCAATGATCAAAATTATTGTTCAGAAAACAGCATACTTCCAACAAATGATGCATGATGCCATTCCATCAGCCACTGACATCCGCTAGTTATATTTAATGCAAGAAAATGAAAGCTGAATAATATTTCTGAAATTCAAGTGACACTGAAGTGTTGGGTGGGATCTTTTATGATCCTTTTTTTATAATAGCATGATATAACTTGTATGTTTTAGAATTGGGTGAGCTCATTTATTCTGTGACTCATGAACAACCAGGTGATTCATGTGGAGGTCCTGCTGATGTGCTGCTCAAACTCACAAACATATTTATTTTCTCTTTGACTAGAACAGATTGACAAAGTCTCTTCTGAATACTCTTAAAATAAAACGCTTTGAAATGCAAAATGAATGGAAATACAATCATGACAGCTGCAGTGGAGAGCAGGAGTCATAATATGTTTGTGGATCCTAGACTTGCACAATTGAGAAGTCAAGGATTTTTGACAGTGTATAAAATCACTAATATAACCCTTATCTGTCCAAATACCATTAATGTCCTAAAAGAAAGACAGTAGATGTATAAAAACATCTCAGTATTGGATGCAGCTTAACATCAGTGGTCTATGCAACATTACTCTCTCACAAACTATAATGTCTACTGCAATAATAATAGCATGGATTCCACATATTATTTTTGGTTTAAATTACTAAGTACATGGAGCTCAGTGCTCAGCCTCCTGCATGACATAAGATCTAAATGAAAACATTTGACTTGGGACATTACGTTTGAAAATGTAGAAAAAAAAGAAAAATCTGCCTCAACTTGGTTTGATGACTAATAAACTTATTTTAATTGGTGTGATAGCAGAACCAATTATTCTTAAACTACAGCCCAATACACTAATAGACTAAATCATCATTGTTGTTGTTGTTTCCATTCAATATTTAATTGTTTATTGCATTTTGTAATCTCAATGTAAACCCCACACAACAGAACAAACAAAAAGTAGAACGGAAAGAAAGTAGAGGGTCCAAGCACCCCAAGCAATTAAGAACTGAGTGCTTCCTGACCCAGGGCGATGAGCAAGCCAAGACCATTGTTGAATATGGCATACAGAAATGGCTCAGCTCATAGTTGTTTGCATGCATGGACAGACTTAGACAACTTCCTGCAGGGCACACTGCCAGGATCCAACCCAGCTTTGGCCACAAAGATTGTGCAGTATAGAATACAATAGAATCATACTTTAGATTGTATTGTTGCACTTAAATGAAAGATTGGTGATTTAGATGAAACAAACAAATAAATAGGAAGAAAAAGTAGTCATTACAAAGGATCATTATTGTAAGACTAATGCTGTAGGAAAGAATGGCTTCGGGTGCTGGTCCATACTGCAGCAGAGCTGAAGCAGCCTCTGTCTGAAAACACTTACTGTTGTTTGATTACAACGTTATGTTGAGGATATGCAATATTTAAATTAAGCCACATGTACAACATTATGCTTCTCGTATTTGGCTCAAGGAGCTTCAGAGCATTCCCCAGCACATAACCAGCCATCAAGATCACATTGTTTAGTTTCTTTAAGTCACTGATTCGGATTCTACTGGACCAACAGATGGCTTCGAAAACAACTTCCCTTTCCACTATATAAGATGCTGAACATTTTGATGCAAATATTGAAGGACATAAGCAAAAGTAGAGTCTGCTCTGTTCCGTCTTGTGCACAGCCTAGGTGTTCCCCTTTTCCAGTCTGTTGTCCAGGTGAACACCGAGCAACATATAGTTTTTCCATCATGCAGATTTCTGCATTCTATAGCTTTAAATTGCCATGGCAATGCAGCTTGGAAATGCAATGCTACACATATATTGCAGAAAAAAGGTTAAAAGAAAGGTGAAATATTGTCTGATGGGCTATTTACACACTTAAAAAGTTGGAAAGTTTTCTGGGATATCCTCAGAAGAGACTAAACAAAACTTTGCACTTCCTAATCATATTCTACCATAAAATCCTGATCTTAAGGTTTTAGGAACAGGAAATACTTATGTCTGTATGGATTTATGAATACTGGTGTAAAACCGATTTAACCACTATCAGGCAATCAATGGACAAACAACAAAAGAGTCAAAACCAACGACTTTTCTATATAGACTGATCCATCTTCTGTAACCTGACCCATCTACTGCAAATGGCTTAAAGATCCCTTAATGGCTTAAAGATCACTTCATTCAATGGGTCCTTCTGTACATCTTTCCCTTCAATTGCTAACTCTAAAATATTCACCTGGAAAACAACTTGACTGAATAGCCCTATCTTTCCTCTCATCTATACTTTTTGATCCCTTCTTCTTCCCAGACTTGTCCCACTATCCTAAATGCCCGAAAGCTTAGTCACACTCCCTCTCCCTCTCTAAAAATAGAAAACAAGAACAGGATCGGAAAGGTAGGAGGTCAGGGAGCACCATATTTCACTGCTTTTTGTGAAGGCAACCAATAATATTTTTCCCAGAGTTCAAAGTACATATATTCACAAGATGAAAACATAAAGCACCACATTTCAGCCTATCTTTCCCTGCTTATCTTGATTTTACCTAAGTGAAAAAGAAGCAGTAATTTATGCTCTGACTTTCAAATATAAATAATTACCCGCACTTGTAAATCAAGCTGCGAGAAGAACAATGCTTCCACAAAAAGACCTTTAGATCTTAAATAAGATCTAAATAAGATTATGTCTGCTAATTGTTCCACAGCATTTAAAATATTTCTTAGAAAATGCTTTCCTTTTCTTAATCAGAAAAACATCAATGTGAATTTATGTTTCACTTTAGTCTAACTTCATGCTAATTTATCAAAAATTGCATTTTATAAAAAAGAAAGCAGTGACTGAGAGAAAGAGATCATAATGCCCTGAGGAAAAGCATATTATCTGTGAACAATAATCAAGCTAGTGTGTAAACAATTTCTGCATTACTTTCCATCAAGACACTGAATGTGTCAACCTGCCCTGGTTTTCTGATGAATATTGGCCAACATCGCAGCAGGAGCAGCTTCCAGCAGATGTCAGATGAAGGGTTGGATATAGATGTGTTACATTTAAACACAACAGAGGAAGAAACAAAATGGGCTAATCTTTAACTGACTTTCAGACGTGTCTCATGTGGCTCCCTGCAAAAACTGGGAACAGGAACAGCACACAGAGGAATTTTAATTTAACCAAATTAAAGGTGTTCTATGGGGTTTTTGATAGATACAAGGAAGGCAGCGTGTTGGTCACTTGTTATACCAGCATGACAACTCTCATGTGACCGTTTGCCCTGAGCATTGACTGACTGGAAATGGTGCAAACATTTGGTGTTGGGAAAGCACCACAGCACAACAGACTACATGAAAAGTTGGATCATTTTAATTGGAGCACTTCCATTTGTAATTTTCATATAATACAGGTCAGCACTGGAGGTAAAAATAAATGTTATCCTTAAAACAATATGCCACTAACAATCAAATACTGCTCTTTGTATCCAGCTATATGGGATTTTAACAACTAGTAAAACTAGTCGTGTTTTTTAGGCTTGAACTTTTGCAGTGATACATTTAAATGTATTAGAAGCTTGACGTTTTGACAATTGCGTGTATTTACATAAATTAATGTTACTCTTATAAATATTTGATAGTATAAATATAGATCTAATGCTTGCAAGCAATTAGTTTACTTTGCTAGCAAGTTCCTGATTAATGTCTTTAGCTGTCTGGCTCTGATGTCTTGTTTGACTAGGCAAGCTAACATAGACATAGAGTGACATTTTGTTTGGCTCCATCCTAATGTAACAAAACATTTAACAGAATTTCAGAAACTCCATAGGTTAATCTTTGTAATAGATACAAACAAGCTGCAGTTTTTTTCTGAATGCATCAAAAGCTGAATGTATAGCTTACGGGCCTTTAATATGGCAACCAGTAACACAAACCAGTGCCCTCATGTAATACTACTATGCACCTTTAAAGGTGATAGTAAGCCATTGTAATATCTAGTCTGCCATTAGTCTGACAGAGGAATAGAAGAAATATCCCGAGATCATTGCTGTGTTGTCATGCCCACTCATTCCCAGATAGGCAAGGCAAGGCAAGTTTATTTGTATAGCACATTTCACGTACAGGACAATTCAAAGTGCTTATACACATCATTAAATCACATGATTTAAACAACAGCAGGATGGGTACATGACAAATATGAGGTAAAAGGGGTCACTGGTTGAGAACATTATGTAACAGACATAAAGATTAGCAGGTTTGCTGGGGCCAGCCTTTAGCCTTGTTTTATAGACCACTGTTTTCATGCTGTATGTACTCTTCCTTTCCCGAAGCTTAACATTTCCTTTCCCCATCCACTCCCATCAGGTGATGTAAAGGACTAGGCGTTTGGTTAACCACAGCTGAGCATTTCTTTTTCTTTTCTTTTCTTTTTTTCTTCTCTTTTTAGCCTTGCTGTCCTCTACTTTGCCTATGTTCTATGTATGCTATGTTCCAAACTACAACAATGTGTCGCCACATTTAGCTTCCGGTCTAACAGTCTCATCTTGCCCTGAGGCAGACAAGCTTAACTGACGTTGTGGGCTGTGAGGCTGCCCCATTTACGGTTTTCCATGAACTAGTAATGGCAGGTCATATCAAAACAATGTTAGTTCATTGCTGAGAAGTGGTTGAAAGGATAAAAAGCAGCATCCTTACTTTAACTGACAGCGATGTAGAAGTCTATGTGGAAAATTTTCCTGCCTGGTACTAGTTTTCACATGTTAGCCGACCTTAGCTACTCATCATCTTCAAATGCCAGGATTTCATTATAGGTTTTGAGTTTAGCAGGTGTTAAAATATCTTTTGTAGGCCTACAATACGCCACCTTTAGAGGTCATGACAGCAATTGCAGGTGTTTGCTTGCTTAACCAAAAACTTTTGATTCTGATCTTTAAATAAATTACATTATTGGCTACATCTGACCAAGAAATGACAAGGATAACAACATGTAACCTTGTGTTTACATATCACCAAAGTAACAGAAAGAAATGGCATCCATGAGGGTGATCATATGTGAAGAAAATATATTTTTCCCCTAACCATGGTTCTTTTTCTAATGCTAAGTAAATTCAACCAAGATGTTAACGCTCCCTCCTACATAATAATGACAATTTTATAGCTTATTAAAGGAAATACTTGAGTGACGTCTGTGCTGATGTGGAAACACTCACATGAGTCATATCTTCCTGCAGCCGCTGCCATTCATTTCCTTGACCCGTAATGGTACTTGAATTTGAGGATATGAACAAATTACCTATGTGACTGCATTTGTTGGAAGATGTTTTGGAATTTCCTTTAATAGAATTTATCATATGCACTATTCAATGTTGTGTACAGAATTAAATATTCCTTCATACATGTCTAAAATGTCATTGAATTGTAATATTAATCTTTAAAATGACTCTGAAAATTAACCCCTCAAGAAGGAACAAAAGTTAACTCTCTTATTTTTGAACATGCTGCATTTAAATGTTATATTTTTGCCTGGTTAAACTGAATAATTTCCTTTACTTATCTCCATTGTTTATTAGATATTTTGATAACTTAAGCAGCAAAACATGATCTGAAAACTGGTAAAGGAATTTTGAGTTGAGTTAATCTTAAAACAAGAAAAAATTAATTCACAAATAAGCTACTCAAAAAAAGGAAACTGTGAAAAGGTAGTCTTCTCATCCAACCCCATATGGCATCATCACAAGAAGAAGTCTGATTCAAAATTCTCCATCTGGAAGAACAGTCAAAGACTTGGCTCTTAATAGTCTTTATAGAAAAGAAAAGAGTTGATTTTGTTTTACATCAAGGTTAACCATGATACCCTTCATGAAATGTGGATTTCATATAAATATGGAGTGTTTGAATATTTTAGTTCAGAGCAGTTCAAACTGAATAAATTTAATTCTAAATGAATACAGTGTTATTCCACATACCATGTTAGTTTTAAACCCTTCTTATAACAAATTTGCTGGACAGCAAAGAAAACACTGCAAAGAAAAAACATCTTTTATATAAAAAAAACTGATAATCAACCTATTGCTTAGCAACAGAAGGTTCCATAGCAACTGTGCAGTATTTTCTCTTGTTGCAAGAGAAGCATGATGATTTATCCAGTCAAATCTGTGTTTGCTTTTGTTTTTAATGACTACTGCTCTCATAAAGCCCTTTTCTCAAGAAATGAACAAACCCAACAATATGATGCCCTGCACCAGGCTGTTCCTCGATTCAATAGAGTGTCTCCAATTATTTCAATCATAACAAAGATCAACCACAACTGCAGAACAGGCACCTTCTCTCGCAAAGCCAAAGGGTGTATTTGAGAAGCATCAACTGTGACCAAAAAGCAAAATAAAAGACACTTTAAGATTGATTTATTCAGCATTGCTTTGGCCATTGCTTTCTACTGAATTCAACTCCATTACTGTACTGGTTTTTATTTTATTTGACCATCCTATAGTGATTTTAGCCTCATTTGTCATAAAAATACATCTTTATCATAAAATGTTATCCATCTATCCATTTCATATACATGGCCAGGTTCTGAGGGGGGGCTGAGACCTTTTACCTGATGCCATTAAGTATGAGGTGAGGGTCACCCTAGACAGATTGCCAATCCATCACATGGCTACATGGTGAGACAGATAACCATGCAAGCTCACACTTATGCCATGTTTAGGAATCCACAATAAACATATATGCATGTCTTTAAGAGGAATCCGGATCACTAAGAGGAAATCCATGCAGATTTCCAAATGCTACACATAATGCAAAACAAATCTGACAAATCTTTTGCCATCTAATCTCTAAAAACCTGAAGTCTGAAAGATAGCACAATAAAAAAAGCACAATACAGTGTAAAAGAGAATTCACTGTGAGCCATGTGGCACTCAAAAAGAACATAAACATGTATAAGAATAAGTTATCATAAACATGTATGAAAATCTTGTCAAAGGTTTGGTTTCTTGTTGAGGAGATGGTTATATTATAATCAGAAGAAGGAAATACATGATAAGGAGGTAGTTCTATCATTTAAACACATTAAACCTCAACGTTATAATCAATGACTGAAGTTATTTAAGATTAGTTCACCACAGTGACCTGTGGCTGCCTGAACTGGCTTAATGTACTCAACTTAAACCTTTCAAATCTTAAATATCTAATAAATTAAATGGCATGAAGTCAAGTAAGCTCATTCTCTATTAGTGCAAGCAAAAACCCCTTAAAAGTAGCATTATGTAACTTTATGATTTTAAAGATGTGTTTCCGACTCGTCTTGATGGCACACTGACATTTATTATGTGCATTTCTGGAGCCATCGTTTCCCAGAAGCATCCCGAGGCTGAGAAACACAACTTTGTAACTTTGTGTTCCAGCCTGGAGCCTCATGTTACGGTTGAGTTTTGCTTAACACACCACTTCACACGCCAGCAGCTGGATATTGACACACTGGCTGTTTTAAGCGTACACCATGGCTGATTCATCAAAGAAACAAAAGGAGACATCATTGGAGGAAGAGAGGAAAAGAAAGAGAGAAAGGGAAAGAGATCAGAAAGTTTCATAGTGGTACTTTAAACATCCACCCATTCCTTTTCTATAACCGGTTGATCCTATTTAGGATTGCAGGTGGAGCTTGAGCCTATCCCAGAGGCTATAAGATGGGAGCTGGGATACACCTTGGACAGGTTGCGAGTCCATCACAAGGCAGCAGAGGCAAAAAAAAAACTTTCACTCACAATCATAGGTCAATTTCAAATGACCAATTAACCAAACATGCATGTTTTTGGATTGCGAAAGGACTCTAACGTACTCAGAGAAACCCCACGGATGCACAAGAAGAAGATGCAAAATTCATACATAAAGGAC
>JAOXYM010000016.1:4471595-4490533 GCA_028567055.1 Leptatherina wallacei | reverse complement strand
AGATGCAAACTTCATACATAAAGGTCTTAACTGAGAGTCTCCTCTTTAAACAACTCCTTTATAAATGTTCTTGCATTTTTCTAAACAAGCTTCAGGGCTGCAAGGAGCAGGAGTCTGCATCCAAGCACAAGGGGGTGTGAGGGTGAAATCTCAGACAGGATACCAGACTATCACGGGGCCAATACACTTAGACTGACATACACATCCACACCTACAGGCAACAACTCCTTGATAAATGTTCTTGCATTTTTTTAAACAAGCTTCAGGGCTGCAGCAGCAGGAGTCTGCATCCAAGCACGAGGGAGTGTGAGGGTGAATCTCAGACAAGATACCAGGCTATCACAGGGCCAACACACATAGACTGACATACACACCCACACCTACAGGCTACTTGGCTTTTCCAGCTGACCTCTCAGGGCTCTAGGAGGAAACTGAAGCACTTGTTTGGAAAACAGCACAGACGTAGAGAGAACATGCAAATTCTACATGGAGAAATCCCAGATTAGAACAGATTGGTAGATTTGAACCCAGGACCTTTTATCAGCACTAACCAATGCCCTACAAAACACCCCAAGGACTGTTTAAGAACACATAATTCTTCTAATACTAAATATACTAATGCATTCTCCTCCATGTGACTGCTTTTTAAATGTAACACCTGCTTTAGAATTTGCTTACAAACTAATTACTTCATAAAGAAATAAAAAATTCAACTTTTCTTAAAGAGTAATTCCAAAACTAGAATATGTGTGTATGCTGCAGAGTACAAAAACAGACACGCTGATTAATTGGGTGATATTTTTGCCAGTGATATTTAAGGCCTGCAGAAGGTACACCTTAATTAATCAAGTTGAGGCATCTGTATGACTGATGAAGCCGAAATAGTGATGTACACAAAGATGAGGGTGATTGAACTGAGATATAAGTTATGTATAGTGGGGGGGTATAGTGTTTATATGAATTGTTTGCATCATAACTGGTTTAAAAAGGAAGAAATGCATTGGGTTTGTTCAGTTTCCACCAAGAAATAAACAAACCAAAACTTTTAGTGTTGAACAGTATTTTATTGCTCAAACTTGAAACAGTCAAAAGTCCAGTTTAATCTTTTTTCTCGAGTCCTACTCTTTTGTGTTAAATATCTCCTACATTACTTTAGCACTTTTCACTATTCGTTTTTTTAAAAAATGTGCTTAAAGCTGTTTGTATACTTGTTTGTTTCTTAACCTTTCTTATACTTGTGGTACTTTCCCATTCCTCCGAGTTTAATCCTAGCATGTCACTTTAAACTTGCCTGGAATATTTACAGCCCCCGATCAGAAAAAGTCAGAAGGATACGGAAATATTTTTCCTCTCTCATAACTGTTTACTCTGTACAGAATGTTGTTATGGGTAACCTGAAAAATATGTGGTCTTAACGGCAATGTAGGTGCTTTAAATTTCACTTATCTGCCACGCTGCCATCATTGAAGAGTAAATGAGCTGTACCAAGAGGACTATTACAATCCTATAACATTGTAGACCCTGGATTTTCAGAATTGTAGCTCATAAACTCTATAACTAACACTAAATGGTTTTTATATTTAGTCCAGAGCATACAGTGTACAGTTCTTCTAAAAAAGATGAGGAATTCTACTTTTTCTCTGAACACAATACAAGTTTGCACTGGTTAATGGTTCACCCCAAATGACTTGAAGCCCAGTTAAGCTTCCCAAGGTAGTTTTCTCAAGGTTTCCCAAAGTAATCCCTTACCCATGTGGGTATAGCTAAGGATAAATGAAGATTGTAAATGCAGTCTGTGAGAAACCAAAGATCATAGGTGTTCAGTTTAAGTTTGCACTTTTGCCCTTTGTGCACCAAAATCCCACCAAATTCCTTCAATCATTTAATGATTATATGCACTGTAGAGAGAAAAACAAGCAATATTTCAATACTTCTTGAAATAACATTGTTTTAAAAATGAAGGATTTACTCACAAATGTCTTCATGGAAAATTCACTGACTATCTTTGGCCATCTTTTCCTTTTTGGCCTCATTGCTCTCCTGAAAATTTCCCTCTCCCAGGTTTTTGACAAGTCAAAAGTAAAAAATAATGGATGTAGTTGAACAAATTGAATGAAACTGAAAAGTAAAAAAAATGGCATTTTTCATTTCATTCCAACATGTTCTGATTTGGGGTTTTATTGTAATTCAAACAACTCTATTGTACAGATATTTGTCATGGTGTAAAAGATCATTCTGTCTCGGTATCTAATTGATAGTCTGGACTTTGCAGACTACTTTAAGACAACTGAAGAAAATGTAACAGCATTGCAAGTTTGGAGATTGTTCCTAAATGAAGGAAAATCATTAACATGGCTGTGGCTTGAGGACCAAAAAAATGACAGGAGACAAGACAAAAGAAAATGATGAGGTAAAGCAGGAGAGCAGAGGCAGTACATCCCAGGAAGTCAGAGAGACAGAGAATAAGTAAAGGTGGCCTCTCCTTATCGTCCTATCCTGTCACAGACCTTGCACCTGATATATGAAACCTACTTAGGTTCTATGCAAAAAATGAGAATGAACAATACTTTTTACTTGCATACAGAGATTCTGTCAAAGAATTATGATCCTGTGGATGTATTTCCTGTGAAATAACCAACTCATGAATTATAGTCCCATAAGAAGAACTTCATTAAACTACTCCAGAAGAATGAATACTGAATCAGAATGTTTAACTCAATTTAGTTTATTAAAGTCTTATAAATCTAAAGACTGTTCAGGTGTTTGAAATCAATATAATGGTGACGCAAGAGTTACTTAATCTTTTTATTTGAACATATGTACGTGGAGGTAGATTTGACACAAAATTATTTCAATTCAAAATAATATTTCTGGTGCTGAAAAAATTACACAAACACGATGGCTGCATGTGAGGGTTAGACAGGACTCTGTTTAAGATTAAATGTTTTTAAAAAATTTAGAGTATGCTGATTCTTGAGCATTACATTCATTCTCCAGGAAAAAAGAAAAAAAATACATGTATTTGAGGACAAACTGTGCACACTGCAGGGTTTTTTTCCTGAGGCCATCAGCTAGCTAATTGGCAAAAGAAGTGTATCATTCATTTAACAGTTCACTGTGGCCCAGCTTATTATTCATTTACACACAGGCCTAGTTTATTCAGTAAGTAACACATAGATAGTTTTAATCAATGCAATTGTTCCTATATGATCTGAACAACATGCAGAGAAACAGTACATACAGTATGCTGGATATCTACGCTGTGAAGCTTTTTTTTCCCTTGAGGACATCTGTCTTTGTCTGTTTTAACTGTTGTAATGCCTCACAGCTAATCTCATGAGTAACCATGTGCAGTAAATCCCATTTCTTCAGTCGCATGCCATGTATCAGTAAGTCCTGCTGAAGCTGACTGCGTAATTACATTAACCTGCTGTAATTATGTGAAGATCCTCCTCACCGATCATGGCTAATATGTCTCAAGAGAGTTGGATTCATGACTTAGTTCTTTATTAATACATTAATTTGCCACCCTAATGTCACACTAACTCTGGTGTGCACATGTGTATTTGTATGTGAATAAACCATTTTACAAATAGGTTTTTAAACTGACTTCTTTGAAGCTACTGATAAAAATAGAACATTCAAAGCATTTTTTAAAGGGAAAAAAGATAATTACAGACATAAAGTGTGAAACACAGAGTCT
This sequence comes from Leptatherina wallacei, assembly GCA_028567055.1. NCBI lineage: Eukaryota > Metazoa > Chordata > Actinopteri > Atheriniformes > Atherinidae > Leptatherina > Leptatherina wallacei. The sequence continues at coordinate 4,486,830 of JAOXYM010000016.1, read as the reverse complement.
CCCACAGAGAGTGCCAACAAAACAGAAATTAAAAAATTGATTTTGTGAGTTGTTTGTTGCATAAAACATGGCTTGCAAATGATATATGATTTATGAATGCTGCGAGAGAGACGATGGAGCATGTGTTTTCTCATATCAGACATGTTTTTCAGCCATGTGAATCCAACCACACTTCCCCTGCACTGCCATCTATGGTTTAATTTTTTTATTTGCACATGCAATGATGCACTACCAGTGAGCAGTAAAAGTCAAAAAGTGAAAGCAAGGTCAGGAAAAAGAAACTTAAAATAAACATTTAAAAAAATTATTGAGAAGCAAACAACATGACAGATGAAAATTGGCCAAAGTACTCAATTAGATATTTTATTATTATATAAATGAATATGTTGAATATCAATAGATGCACTACAATTTTGCAGTGAAGCTGTCAGGATATCATCACAAGGCCATTTCATCAAAAACTGGCAAAGAACAGCCTGATGAAAACAAACAAGTCCGGGTCATTTATAAATGTTTGATTGGAAATATTTGATTGATGACTTAATAAGAGCAACCGAACTGTATTGAGTCAAAGCCACAATGGACTTATCCCAGAAAAGAAAAAACACAGATTTAGCATATTTAAATAATGGATCATTCTTTGAGAGCCAGCAAACACAGAGTTAGTGCCAATGAATATCCATCTATAAATGTTAGGTTTAGGAGTTTTCTTAAAGTAAATTTGCATAATTTTAACACAGCTGTCAAGGTAGTTTTAGGATATATTATGCCATTGAAAAGGTCCAGATCCATTTAAGCCCTCTTGCATCTTGTTATGCTTCTCGATCACAGACTATCCCATAAGTACTCAAACCCTGCACTGTCATCCTGCTTTCAATCAATTACCAATGACTTAAATTAAGTCTACTTTGGTGGAAGTAATTAAAGAAGACACACATATTCATACACAATACTGGATGTCTGAGTGAAAACCAAGCCACAAGGCTGAGAGAATTGTTCATAGACCTGCAGGACAGGATTGTGTCAAGGAATGGATGTGGGGAAGCAAACAAGAAAGTTTCTGCATCATTTACAGTGCCCTGAGGCAATAACATCTCCACCACTGGAGCCACCAACAGATTTCTAAGCTCGGAGATGAAGGGTCTTGGTCAGAGTTTGGTCAGAGTCCAGAGTTTCTTGTTGGAGATGGGGAAAACAATCAGGTCTTTATGGTAGAATGGCCAGACAGACACCAAAAAGAAAGTGACAGGCCATTGATAGATTGCCAAAAACAGTTAAAATGATTCCCAGACCAAGAACAAGTAATTCCTCGGATCAAATGAAATAAAGATTGAACAATCTGGCAACTATTCCTAACAGCTTGTGTGGAAGATAAGAAACAATAAACATAATATTTTTAATATGATTTCTATTATCTAACAAGGTGATGAAGCATCATTATGTTTGATGTTGAGCTATGAAGAAAAATATGACCAAAACTGTGTGAAAACTTTTCCAGAGTGCTCAGGATATCAGGCTTGGTTTTCACTGGACAAATACCTAAAGCACACCAATAAGAAAGCCTGTGAGTCATTTCAGGAAAACCCTATGAAAGTCCGAGTGACCCAGCCGCACCTTTGGCATAAAGCTTCTGAGAAAAGACCTGAAAATGGTTGTGCACTTACTCCATCTAATCTAACTGAGCTTGGTAGCCAAGAAAAATCGTAGAAATCTCATAAGAAGCAGTTGTGCTACATGTGTGAGTAACATTGCTTTAACTAAGTCCCAACTTAAAACATTCTATAAAACCAAGTTTGGTTTTGTTTTTATTAAACTGCATAATGAGGAGAAAACATAAAATTCATTTAAGATAAATTTGAAGTAAAAAATAAGGTAAACTTCAGAAGTCGTCAGCACTTTGGAGTATGAGTATTATGAACTGATAACATATTTAATAAAAAAACAGATCAATAAGATTTCACAAAGAGTTTCTCAAAATTACACTAAAAACATTTGTGACAGAGCAAATTGCAACCAGTCATTCTGTGACTTCATCAGTGGATCAGTTTAAGTTTATTCATGATTAAAATGTGATTAATGTGATGTATAGTTCATTGAAAACTTAAAACATTAATGCACATAAAAAAAAATAAAAAAGGACACCAAAGATACATTTAAAAAAAAGGGTATTTAAAGCAACACTACATAGGTTTATGACCTTAAAACTCTGTGCTTCTGACTCATTTTAATGGCACACTGACATTCATTATGCACATTCCTGGAGCCATCTCTGCCCAGCAGCATCCAGAGGCTGAGGAACCACATTTTACAACATTTTTTTTCTGTGGCGAGAAATCAGGGGACGGTTGCATCTTGCTTTACAGCACCACATCACACAGCAGCAACATGCACTAAAGCTGATTCTGCAAAGAAACCCAAGAGCAGATTATTGGAGGAAGAGCAGAAAAGAAAGAGAGAAAGTGCCTTAACTAGAGATAAGACAAGAATCAACATTGGACTGTTTTTTACTGGCTCTCAGAGAAGAGACAGGATGCAAGATGAAGGCTGAATCAGCCTTTGTTAGGGGGCTCCAAAGTGTGACTGACAAAGTCCGGTTGTGTGGCTTGATAGATAATAAAGTGAAACGTTTTGGCAATTTATACCTGCCTTTGCATTAACAATACTCTTCTCTTTGTATTGACACATATCTCAAATCTATTAATTGCTGAGTAAAAAGTGAAATAAAATTTTTGGCATTAATTTTCATTATGTTGCACCATTGTATCAATAAACAGTGCAGAGACAAACTGTCTCTGCATAAAAAGTGGGCACTACTTTTATTTGTTTCACTGCATGAAAATTTTGATAAAAGGTGGTGGCTCATAAATGGATGGTTGGATGGAGTCATGTACTCAAAACCACTTCTATTGCAATAGGTTCCTAGAATAAATTATTTCACTACAGACATGGCCAAATATTTGGGAATAATGTAACAACAATTACATCATCAGCTTTCTATAATATATATGTATATATATATATATATATATACAAACATACATATACCTTTTATGATTGCCAGATAATGTGGCTGTTAGATTCCTAGTTACCACTCAGGGAAAATAATCCAGATTGTAAATGCAATGAAATGTATGCTAAATGGTTTTTAATCTGTTTTCCATGAAAATGCTGAATAGAAACATTATTTCTACAATAATTTTTCCAGCAAAGAACAAAGTAATTTAATAACCAGTTACTAATTTGTTTAGTTCATGAGCCAGATTTTTGTTTTTCCTTCTACATTCTCCCTTTATTCAAGTTTCTTTCCACATTCAGATGCACTTTGCTCAGGCAGTAGTTCGTGAGCAACAACAGGTACAGCACACAGCCAATTCATGGATGATAATAGCCTCATTCATTATAGGGGGGTTTGGGTCTTTTCAAAGATTCAGCGCCTGGAAGAACAAGCAACTTCAGCTCCATAATGATTCTTCATCTAATATCATTTTTGATATTAGATTTGATATTATTTGATTTTGATATATTTTTGACCTAACTTAGCTTCATAATATTTGTTTGTTTGTTGGTAAGTTTTTCATTTCTGTTTTAATAAAATCCTTTTTTTAAAAGCATTTTTGTTAAAAAAAAAAAAAAAAAACGAAAAACAAGATGATTGTTTAACATTTTAATCAGACTTTTGATTATGCTTTTGATTTAATTAAACCACAGAACCACATTTAAATTAAGTAAATAAAAGGCCAAAGTCTGACATTATGGTACTTTAGATATAGATTTTTAATATTTTCATTTTACAAATTCTGCATTTAGCTTTTCAGTCTTCTACATCATTTAAATGATCCTTTTGTTCATTTCTTTACTTTTTCTGACGTGCTTGCATTTAAATCCAGCTACCCAGTCTTTCTCTGACGCTCTGTGAACCTGGACTGTACCACCAAATTGTCTTTTACATAATGGTATAATCCACTATTCATAGCATGTGATTGGCCGCATGGTGTGCCCATCGAACTAAAGTCCCACCCATCAGTGGCAGAAGATTCAGCGCTCATTAGCATAGATTCATTAGAGTCTCATCAGATTATACATATATATATATAAGTAAATTTAGTATTTTTAATGTTTGTGTTATTGATTACAAAATTTTGCCCTGCCTGAATACATGCATAATCTTTTATACAGAAACCCGCTTTAAATGACTGTGGGAGTTCAATGATGCGATGGGCTTTTAAGTATGCTTTCTGGTAGTGAAGCTGACTGCATCTATGTCTAGATAGACTTTTTTTTTTATATCTTGTTTGTGTATGTGAAACAACTGGATAGCTGCATCTTGCCCTTGACCAGCCAATCCTTGCCTGGTAAAGGACACACCTTCCATCAGTCACTACAAGTTCAAAAAGTAAATCACTGGGGACCTCAATGGCAGACTTTTTTTTTTAAAAAGGGGTAAAAATGCCCTGCATGCAGGATGCCTCACCAAAGCCTGACCCAGGGTTTTTTTTCTTGCCGTCTGCTGTGATGCATTCTGGTGCAATTCTATCAGCATTTTTCTCCTTCATTTCAAAGTTGCTGAAAACAACACTTTGAATGGGAAGATGAAGTATGTCCTTTCTCCTGCATGCTATCTCTCACCACCCTTGCCCCCCTCTGCCTGCCTACATACACACCTCATTTAATTCAAATAGAAAATCTAAGCGAAGGGAAAAGGAAAAAGCGCCCAGCTTGAGCATTTTTCTGTGTTTCCTCGGTAATAAATCACTGGGCATTCTCTCCTCATCAGGATAGATATCACTTGTACATGCTCCCACATCCATCCTGGGATTCTGACAACACACTCCTGTTTTGCGCTGAATAGGCATTACTTTGAGACTGAATTACGATGGCCTCTGCTATCAGCCCATATGCAAAGCAGCCCAGCATTTGACACGAGGCAGCGCACAGACTAAGAGATTGTCCTCAGTATTGCAAAAGTGTCCATTGGCCTTGATAGAACTGCTTCCATATATCATTTAATGGCTGCAGCTGCCAAAATGCAGGTTGCTACTGATGTCCTGCACGCATCAATCAGTGGCCATGTTCACAGAGGGAAAAATAATGGTGTGGGAAGTGATCTCTGTAAATGCCTTTACTCGCACAGCATTTACCCAGTTATCGCACACGACACAATGGATAGCTTCAGATCAGTTATGTTTACTTTACAGTATAGTACATTACAAAGTCAATGCAAAGTGCTGCAGACCGTGCAGTTACTTGCATGCCCTGACTCCTTCTTTATATCCGGTCAATTAATTGTCTATTCTGTTCACCAGTCTTGCTACAACTGATCTGCAATTTCATGGCTACATTTACTGCCTTTCCATTCCAAACAAGATAAAGCTGCAGCTGAGACTCATTTGGGTCAATGGAAAATGAGATCTGTAAAACTCAGGCTGCATATGGCAGACTGGGACAGGTGAACATGCTTTCATGACATGGCCACAGGCTGAACTGGCACCTGGGTGTTTCAAGTTAAATGAAAGTAGTCAATAGACAGAGCAGGTTCTCACAGTTCTGACTACAAGCTGCTCTACAGATAGTCAGGATTTCACACCCCATGAGATTCCAGGCACCCATCTATCCTTTATTTGTAGCAATCATCACACTTGATGAGGATTGTACCTGTAATCAAGAACAAGAATTTCAATAGAGACAGCTGGCATGGTATGTACTTAGACATAATCTGAGGCCTCCGGTATATATGTGAACAATTAGTGAGGAGTAATGTAGACACATAAAGTGCTAATTCAACCCAAATAACAATGACCTGCTGCTAATCTTTCATCTCATCCCTCTTAAAAACAACATATTTTACTCATTTGAACACATAAATCTGAGAAGGGTTGCAAGTGATTAGCACATAAAAAGTTCTGGGTTCAACCAGACTCATGCTAATCTGAGAAGATAAAAATAATTGTACTCCTCCAAATGGACAAATTGACCCAACACAACTTTGAAAGTAATGCAATTAATTTCCATTTTTATCATGCCTACACATTTGTGTCTTTTCAGATTGGATAGAACTCATGACTAGACAACCTGAAGAAAGGAAATCTACAGTAACATGGATTAGATGTTTTCAGGGCAGTATGTTGTCCAGTCAGAGTTTGCATGTTTAAAGAGTTGTTGTTTTTGGCATGTGTTTGTTATTTTTTTCCCTTAGGTACTCTGGTTTGCTCTTTGGTTCAAGAACATGAATGTTAGGCTTATTGGTGATTCTAAATTGCCAATTGGTGTGAGGTTGAGCATGCATGGCTGTTTGTCCCATTTGTCTCTGTATTTGCCCTGTATTGGACTGCAGAGTCTAGTGCAGGGGTTTGAAACGAGGGTCCTCTAGGGAAGTGGTTCCCAACCTATTTTCCTTGAGGACCCCCTTCACGCAAATACTAAAAAGCTGTGGACTCCCTGCCCCACCCTGTGCTGTAACCATGCCGGTTTTATGCTTTCAAAAGTGAGATTCTCACCATAAATACTGGATTCTGGCTGTGTCCTGTCCTTCCATAAAGCCAAAGTTAAATTAACAACATATAGCCATAATTTTTTTCTTCTTCTTAAAATAGGTACAATGTGTATACATGATTTATAATGCCTCTGGGACCCGTGTGCTCTTCAGGGGACCCTCTTGGGGGATCCCGGACCCCAGGTTGGGAACCATTGCTCTAGGGCCACCATCCAAAATGTTTTAGATGTTTCCTTGCCATGCTCTACCCAATATTCAAATTTTATCTGGATATTTTGTGTATTTACATTTATAATGGAAACTTTCAAAATAGTTTCAGTATATAAATAGCTTGACATGTTTCAGGCCATGCTCCCCTTGACAGTCAAATTCTTAAGGTTCCAGTTTTTATAATGTTTTTTCTTATTGTTGGTTGCCCAAGTTCCGACTTTAAAAGCAAATCAATGCCTGTTTTAATATAAAGTAATAAGATCCAAATATTTTTCTTTTATATCTGTGATACCCTCTGCGAAACATAAAGTGCTTTATGACCTCTGAGAATCTCCCCCAGCACTCTCACAGTTACCTTTATAATGTTTTCTGATTTATTCCCATGGAGGCTATATGTTGCTGTAACAGTACAGTCCAAGGACGGGGTGCATACTTTCTGTCCTCTCTCCCTGAAAGAGCATAAGTCAACTTTTGTCAATACACCTTAAATGGAAACACTCCTTGTGAGCCACTGAAGTGCTTTACTGCTTTACTGGAGGTAAAAAATACACAGTAATGAAAAAGGAGATCTTTATGTTCTTTTTTTTTAAAGTGGATTTAAAAAATCTGCAGGGTTATCTACATCAACACATCACTAAATAAATTACCCCGGTAGAACCTGCTATTAGATATTTACAGCCTCTCTGGTTCTTGACAAAATAACATTTAAGACAACCTGAGCCAATATCACTGTTTATTACACCAGACAAGGGCAAAATAAGAGAGGAGTAGCTTAGGAAAGCATCACAGGATTGTATTTGTGCTGATAATCTCAATTATTTTCCATGTACAGTATAGGAAGGACAGAAAGACAATGTAAAATGCTGACCTAATCAACAACCAGCCTAAAGAAGCTGAATCGAGTGAAACAGTCACACTATACTGCCTCATATACAGTTTCCTACAAATATGTCTCTCAGAGCAATAATAACACCACTGCACAATACATGTAAATTCCTGATGTTCATAACTGCTGTTCTGGTTATTTAGAAGTGTGATATGGTGCCTATCCATTAAGTGTTGTAGAACTTAGTGAAGAAATATGAGCAAATATGAGCTGCAGTGAGCCATGAATTCTAGTGGAAAATATGGGCATGGAAACATGGACAATGTATACTTCCCTAACATATCTGAACAAACAAATACTGGATTCTCTGTGAAACACGGATAAACTTGAAATAAGCAAAACATAAAAATTCACTCTGTATCATCATATGATGAAAATGTATTTTAAAAATAGATCAGCAACGTGAAAAAGGTATGTTGCTAATGTTAGGATGAGTGGATTCTGATTCGGTGTTGATGATTAGCACCTCCTTAGAGACTGACAGATGGCACTTTTCTTGTTAATGCCTCTGCCATCATAAGTCTTGTTCCTTTTGTTACACATATGTGTCTGTGAAGTCAGCGTTCCACAATTAGACTACCAAATTACTATAAATATATCATTCTTCTTTAAAGAAAATCTTCTGTATATGGTGCTGATTTAAAACAGTCCACTCTATCTGCATATTTGACAGCCTTCCGTGATGAAAACCTCAAAACAAATTGTGATGCATAATGTTGGATGTGTTATTGTTAACTTCACTCCCTCAAAGGCAGGCCAGCTTGCAGTTAGTTGTTCATTTATGAATTTTGAATCATATAAAATAGTGCTTAAGAGCGTGTGCAAAATGCCTCCAGGAAGTTATTTCCACTTAAGAGGGCAATGGTAAGCCTCTTTCATTTAGATGTTTTTCAAAAATCGTATGTTTTCTTGTTCAAAAGTGTTGATAAAATCTTTCCATGACATGACTGCGTATTAAAACACCTCAAACTGGGTAAATGGATATATTTTGAGAGATGTGGACACTCAAACAACAAAGTATTGTGTATGATAGCAATAAAAACTACTTAAAGCAAATCATTCCTTATATTGCTGATTTACAATAAATATTTAAATAATATGGCTGCTTCAAGGTAAGAGCTTATTTGTAAATGTATTGAGAGACTAGTTAATAATTTAACAGGGCTCTTACGAAACTAATTTAGCTAGGTCATGTATTTCATTACTCTACTTTATAAATGTATTCAGATGCATTTTATGGATCATTGCTTTTATGAAAACCACTTCATCATCAAGCATGTTGAGACCATGTGTCAGAGGAACAGTACTGTGTGTTTCCGAGGATTTGAACACTCCAAGGTGGATTGGGCGATCCAGACAACACCCAATTTGTATGCAGGTTTATGGAAAGAGAGACAGCTTCACGGAGAAATAATCATCTGATGCAGAAATGTGAGAGGTCTCAAGCACCCTTGAATGCATCCATGTGAATGCGCGCATGCACAACAGAGTAAGTTAGAAGGGCAATATAAAATAAAAGTGAGATCAGAGTGATGAATGACAGGATGAAAAAAGCAGCATTTGCTGCTGAAAGACAATATATTGATTTGCTGATTGGATTTAATTTTTGAAGTTCTGTGCCTAATTTTTAAACATTTGCTTAGATACATTAAAACATAAACAGTACATATTACCTGAGGTATAATCCAACAGTGTTATAACCATTGTACTTCTAATAATTGTTTCATTTTTTTCTTAATATGGAGCAAAAGGCTCTGCACAGCCTATATCTGGTCTTCTGATTGTAACAATGATAATGTACTGTATCGCTAAACCAGAGCTCATACTGGATATTCTGGGAAAATGTCTAACTCTGCTCATAACTTTGATCATCTTAAGTTGTAGTGTGATCTGTGACAATTGTGTCTCACACTACACAACTTTGGTGCCTGACCTCGCCTTGACTCCTCTGTCTTATCTTTATTGAATTAAGCAGTTTCAGTTGTTATGCAAGTCCCTCATCATTAACATAAACACAAGGGTTATTGTCTTTTACTCACCTGGTTGACAAAACTGACAGTTTCTCATCACAGTTTCTCTTTTGAGTCTGTTGTGATATTGCACGCAGGAAACATTAAAGATGCTTGAATGTTCACGCTGATGTTTAAACCAAATCCTGCTCAGTTTGCTGAGCAGACCTCAGTTTCTTTGCTTTGCTCTCCATCAAATTTGCAAGTCTTACAAATCACTCCTTTAAAATGTTAACACAGCAATTGATGACCACAGTCTGAACCAGCGATTTGCCTCAGATCTGGGTCACTTGTCTGCAACCTCTATCATTTCTTCATGATGCCAAAAGTGAGCTAAAATTCTTGTAATGTGCACAAGGCTTAAAGCCAAGATTCACTGACTGAGTTGCTTGTACTGCTAAACTATTAGAGATGTGGAGACATGAAAAAAGAGCACCGTGCACCATTTTACAATCATTATCAATGTGGTATCACACAGGGTAGGGACTGTAAAACTTACAGTGATGGTGCCTACAATTTGTGTTGAGTAAATATGTGCAATACTGGGGTCAGATGCCTAATCAATTCACAAACAAATCATATGGTTTGGCATGTATAGAAGGGGAAACCCCCCTTCTATTACACTGGGATAAGGATTTAATTTCTGAATATGCATCTATAATATTAGATATCTCATGTATGTCCTGTAGGACTTGCGATCGTGAGGTACACCAAGTGAGGTATATCCATTCTGATACCCACATGGGGGGCATCCATGTTTCACGCATAATTTGTGCTTAATATGAAGAATATAGTACAACTAAAGAACTTCTAAAGCCTTGTCGGTTTCCAATAAAAGTCACCTCCAATGGGGCAAAAAAATCACATTTATTTTCTCTCAGTATAATATTGGAATAGATAACGGTTCCAATGCTCTGTCCCACCAAAGCGGTAACCACTTGCGGAGAAAATTGAAGCCTGTGTAGAAGTGCCAAAAATGCAGTTCACCCCTCATCCACTCCAAAAGGGAGTCAACCCCCATAGACTCCCATGTTAAGTCCCAACTTCACAGCAGAATTAAAAATGTTTACAGCCTGGTACAAAAAAACATTTTAAGTTTAATAGGTCAAGCTTACCTTCGTGACAACTGTGGGGGAAGTGAATTTTTTTATAACTCATTCGTTTAGATTTTATTTAACCTTGAAATTCTTCATAATTAGGGGCATGTCCTTTTGATTGACAAGTGCCAGATATCCAGCAAAAGGAGACAGAGGGTAGCACAACTGCAGTTTTTAGCCAGCAAACAGCACACCTTAGCTTTAGCCCACATACCTCCGGTAGCTGGGTAGCTCCCGTTAGCTCCTGGTTAGCTCGATTAGCTCTTAGCTACAAGCAGCTCAGAGTTTGATGGGTGTCAGTCATCCATCCCCACGGTCCCAGCCCCCCTCTCAGCGCCACCTCGTTGCCCATTTTTGTATTTTCCAGGAGTGACGAGATGCATGGCGCTGCCAAGATGGCGATGGTGGAACCTCCCAACGAGCTTCAATTCAGCTCTATCTATTATACAGTCAATGGTCCCATCTGAGGCCATTGGCAGCTTGTAAGGATTCTCATTTCTCTCAAACATCTTACACTCCATATCATACAGATGAGGTCGTAGATAAAATTATTATATTGCACTAATGGTACAGGAGGTGGCATCTCTTGGTTGCTAGAAGTCTACATCAAACAAGAACCAAGTTACTGTTGGGATGGATGACCATCACTTCTTTATACACTTCCAGAGGAAAGAACTACTTCCCGTCTTTGTGAAGCAGACTCACTGGGTCCCCCATAGCAAAGGCATCTATAAACTTGCCAATGTTTTTTACTATGAGCCAAAATGACCTGAACTCTATAGGGTATTGATACAAATGGTTTATTTGATGGCTACAATTCTCTACAGTGATCCTGTGCTGAGTACAAGCCCACTGTGATTATTGTGTTTTCCCACTGTCACACTTGCTGTTTGATAAACTGTATTTCCTTTTCAGCCACAGACCAGTGTCTAAAAGACTTTTTAGCAACTGGTCCTTTGATCAAGGTTTGCAATGTGGTTTACCATAAATGTTAAAATCACAAAAAAGGTACAAGAAGAATACAAGAGCAAGACCAGTGTTTCAAGGAAAATGGAACTAACTGCCTTGCAGTGGTCGGCCAACTATATGCCAGCAGTTACCTCTGTAGATTTTACCAATGTGTTCTTCCATTCTACAAGCACAGAATGCTGATCTGTGGGAAGATTATTTTATCTACAGGAAAACTTGCAGATTGTTGCCTTTCTTTGACACATGATGGACAGGCTTTGCACTAAGTGGTTGCACCAGGGAAAATCTTTATCCTTTTATTATTGGCGTCACTGATCACTGCATGGTTGCTGGACAACCAAAACAGCTATCTGTAGTCCGATAAACAAGAACGCTGTGTTCATTTTCTCCTTATACAATGTCAAAATTTACTTCTGTCTATAAATTTACTGACACCTCCAAACTTGACCTTGTTTCCATTATATCTGTTGCTCTATTCATTTAAGCAACTCTTGAATCCTCTTGAATCAGTTCTTTTTCCCTCCCATTTCAATTCATGTTAGATTTTCCAAAAGTAATTAATGTTATTAATGATGTTTGAATCTGCTTGCAATTTCTTTAAAAGACATTCTCACACCTTCTGCCTAGTTTAAGTCTGTAAGAATCTCATTAAAAATAGATAAACAGAAGTGGCGCAATGTACAAGAGGCACTGGTGAGTGAGAACATGAAACTGGGAGAAACTGGAACTAAAATGGCTTTCATTCTTATTTCATGATGGTTTAATAATGAAAGGGTGATGATAAACTTTGTCAACATGGTTGCAGCAAGCATGCAGTGCCGACAGACATTGCTTGACTGACGACAAGACCAACCATGCATTTTAAATCTTGAGTCAGTCTTGTCTGTAAATGGGTTTTCCCCAGCTTAAATTCCCAAAGTGGATCCTTAGAAATCCTGAAAGATGGTGAAGATGCCATTTAGGTCTGTAGACCATGTCAGAGCTGTTCCTTTCAATTCAAGTTTGGCTGACCGAACAGTGTAGAGAAAAGTGCAGTGTTTGACCAACTATGCTTTTCATTTTTCATTTTACTAGGGAGATGACCAAAAACACATTAACCATATTGCATCACTTCTGGGAACCATCCTTTTGGACAACTGAAACCACAAGCTATTTGCATTAACGGACACTTTTAGGTCAGGTTTGAGAATAAATATGGGTGTTGGCCAAGCTGTTGAGAGCCAAAGTCAGAATCCAGTGTGGTGCCAAAATGAAAAACCTGTTGAATCTGGGCCTCAGAGAGTTGCAAATGATATTGGAAATATCAAGAGGTGAACAACACCTATACTCTGTTTGTGATTATAATCTTTTAAAGCATGCTCTTCCCAATGTTGTTTTTTCAGAACCTGTTGAAATATAATCAACACAGATATCAATAGTCATTAAGTCTAAAACCACAAAGGGGACTCCCATCATTAATGCCTGACTTTTATAAATGTATATACATAACCAAGACTTTAAGTAAAAAGTTAGAATATGATTCTTTTTTTACACAAAGTTCTGAGCAATTCTTGGTGACATGAAGTTGTTTGTTTGCATTTAACTGAAGAGACAATAACATATTAAACTGATGCTGATGAGGGGGCAACACAGATGGGCTCCAGGAAAAAACTTTAAAAACTCTTTCAAACTTTGTTTTAATAAATCTAACTCTAATGCCAGAGAGACAACAGAGTTATTTTGGAAAAGCCAACTCAACGACTATGAAACTTGTTGTTTTTTTTGCATTTCACACGTGATATTGGTGGAAAATAGAAAACTAAATGCAAAAAATAGCCAAACCTTCCACTGAACATTAACATCTTGTTTCAAAAGTCTGAAACAAAGTAGGAAAAGATATTTCATTCCCGCTTGCTCTCATTTCTTTTCACTAAAAAGATTGAACAACTCTGGAATGGCATCACTCCAAAATACACAACTAAGACGTAACCTCGACTACAACATATTTTTACAATGGCTAACATCAGGCTAACGTATCTTGGCACATAAGCCTTCATCAGAGCATCTGCTTTTGGCAGAGAACCCAACCAGAGGAAGGTTATATGAGGAGGCGCACCTGCTATATGTTTTTCACTGCTTGATCTTATTATCATCAAGTGTGCTGTAGTAGCAGGACTGACAAGCTGCTGCCTGCAGCATATTTGAAAATAAATAAATAAAAACTGAAGAATTATATATAATTAGTAAGCTTGATTTACTAATATCCTCCAATAGGTTACAATTTACTATCAGAGGATATTATCACATCTATTCTATTTATTACAGCAAAGTATAACCATGAATATTCGGTTAACAAGTCTAATCAATCATGTCCAATATTTGATGGAAATTTGCAGCAATTACCTTTTTATTCTGAGATTTCAATTTGTTTTCTTAACAGGCAGTAGTTTCTGCCAAAAAAATCGATAACAATCAAACATTTTATACAAAAAAAAAAGAAAACATCATTAGATAGTATAAGCCAAAAGTCCCCTACTGTATGGACAGCTTTTACAATTTCTGCACATAATCAATAAATGTTCTTGGAAGTCAAAAACGATGACAGGAATACTTATTGTGCGATGGCAGATAGTTCATAGTAAAGGAAAAAAGGATCTGACAAACCCACATAGAACAGCAACAAAGACTTTAAGTAATTGTGGATAAACCTGGAATGATGATAATGAGTTTTGAAAAAAAGTCATTTTCTTAAACTTTTATTTGACATAAAAATGTTCCGTTAATTATCCAGTTTGCTACTTTCTGCACAAAAATGCTAATATGGTAGCGAGCATCCAACACTTTTTATATTGCTTGACATGTGCTGTGGTTAAATGGCTTCTGTAAAACAACTAACCCCAGAAAAAAACATAAATAATTGGTTTCACATCCATTCTATTTTTAGCAACTATTAAAATAGACATTAATTTAATGAGCAGATGCACAGTGAGTTGCTGGGGTAAATGTATGGGTCAATTTCATACAGAGAAGCTATAAGATATTTCTTCTCAGAGCAGCATTCAATAAAAATCTGTGCATTAGTCTTGATAGACTGAAAAAAAAACATACTAATTCCTTGTTTCTCTATATGAATATCTTCCCTCTTAAAGAGCAGCCATCTTCAATAAGTGCATTGTAATAACACGGTAGCATTCACTCTACAGCTCTCCTTATATTTTGCCGGAGGCAACTCTAAAAGTTTTCCTAGATGCATGATATGTAGATATATCAGCCTATCCAAACCCGGACCAGTTAATAACCTCCACAACAAAGCCTGAGTCCAAAATCAGAGAGTCACAACACGTACCTCCAAAATCAGGCCTTAAACGGATGTCATATCCCTTCAGCAACTTGTCCACGGTAGTCTTGGCCACAGACATTCCACTGCTTCCGGTGGAGGAGCTGAGGGTGGAAAGCACAGACACAAGGGCCATTTTCAAACAAGCAAAACAAAAGCTAGACTTTTTTATCATATTTTTGTCACTTTGTGTGTGTGTGTGTGTGTGTGTGTGTGTGTGTGTGTGTGTGTGTGTGTGTGTGTGTGTGTGTGTGTGTG
>JAOXYM010000016.1:4444758-4457814 GCA_028567055.1 Leptatherina wallacei | reverse complement strand
CGAGGTGGAGGTGTGGCTGTTTTGTTTAATGACTCCTTCCAATGTAAACAGATGTCTTATAAAAACTTTGCTTCATTAGAATATGTAGCTCTCCACATGAATTCCCCTGATCATGTACTGTTCCTTAGCATATTGGCCACCTAAACACTGTCCAAGCTTTTTTGAAGATTTTGCTGAACTACTGTTGATAATCTATGTTGACTTTGATTGTATATCTATAACGGAAGATTTTTATGTTCATACTGATAAGGCTCAGGACAAAATGACCATAGAGTTGTGCTCTGTTCTTGATCATTTCAGTCTGATCCAGCACCTAAATGAAAAAACCTGTGACAAGAGGACATTGTTTGGACGTAGTCATCTCTAAATGTCTGAATATTTCCAAGGTCATGGTGATGTACCCTAAAGGGTCGAGCTTTAAACATGGTAATAAGTTGATAAGTCAAAAGAATCTGATGGCGAACTTTCCCATGTTTAAATATACCATAGGTTTTTTGTTATTTACCAGGTTAGGGTGCTTTTAGCTCTGGTAACACAACAGATATCAAGGTTTAACGAACCAAAGCGCACCAAACTATTCTGTCCCTAGCCCGACCCCTTGGTGGAAGTGGGGCTTATTTGTTTTTCATAGTTGCAAGTGTTCTTGTCCTCCTTTGACACAAAAAGGGAAATTTTAGCTTGTCTTGCATATTCTGAATAGTTAGGGTGACAACATTACCAACATTCTGATGTAAAAAATGGAAAGCATGAAAAAAAAGATCACTATAGCCCCTTTGAAACAACTGAGTGCCTGTAGTGAAAGCAACTTCAACAATCAGATTTTCTTTGCTACAAAGTACCAGTCAAAAGTTTGGACACACTTTCCCATTAAACCTAAAAGGAAAGTGTGTCAAAATTTTTGACTGGTATAGGCCTACTGTACAAAACAAAGCACTAGTCAAAGATGGTAGACAGAAGTCATCAACTATCTTTTATTCTTGTTTTTTGTAAATGTGAGCAAATGGCATATCAATCTAATGTTATACATGGCACATTCAGTGTACTTCTCAAATGGAATTAAGAACATGAATTCACATCGTTCCTGAAATATATGCGATTGTAAGCTATGTTATGCTCAAGCCTGCCTGCTTAACTCTTGATTTCCCTTATGAAGTGAAAGAGTTGTCTGCACTGTTTCAATACGTTGCTTCACTATGCCAAAAGTCATAGCACCAGAAGCCTTGTTATGTCAGACGTGTGTCAGATACAAGTTGCACTACTGCTTGGGGATTTTGAAGGGCTGGCCTTGTCATTCTCTCAGTGCTTTGAGATAAGTTTTAAACCCTAACATTACAACACTATCAATATAGTAGAACAATCATCTCAGGTCCTTAAGCATCCCTTTTCTTCTTCTTTTCCTATTCAAACCCCCCAGATTTAGCTGCAGAACCTTCTGTTATTAAGCAGTATTCACTTTAATTTAAGTTGTACTATAATTTTTTCCTAAATCAAAGTAACCCTAACACCCCTCTTTCATGTTTTATATAACATGGGTCAAAAGTGGCCCGGATGAGTTTTTCTTTTCTATATCTCTAGAGTAAGTTAATTTTATCAGTCAGAATTCAAGGTATTCCTCAATTAACATGTTTTTGATTACAAAACATTCTCATTTTAGTTTTTGCTTTTTTAGTTTTTGAATGAAAATAATTCACTACCCTTCTAATGCACAACATGGGTCAAAAATGACCCGTATTCATTTTCTATACAATCTAATGTGTGTTGCCATGATATGTATTTGTCATAAACTCTTTAAAATCATTTACTATTCCAATTGTGCATTAAATATTAGGGGTGTAACAATACATCAATCTACATCAATATATCAATCATATGATCTATATCAATCAATACTGATAAAAAAATGCAAGCATCTTTCAAAAAGCGATATAAAACATTTATCAAATGCATTTTTATTTAGAAAATGGCCGTATTTTGAGTTCATCTGGTATGTTGTTTTCCCTTTATTGCTAATTTGTTATAGGAACAGACAGCTTTTTTCATTTAAACTGATAAAGTTGAACACATGAGCTCAGGAATAAAAATGTTAAACAATATTCTAGTTGCTTTCTTTTATTTTGATATGAATGGAAATGACTGTGTTCAATTACCTGTGATATTGTTTCATGCCAATCACAGGATCTTCAAATAATTGGAATGGAATGGAAATTGGATCATGACTGAATTAAAGATATCAGTAAACATCATATCGCTATCCATTGAATCGATATAATATTGTTTGTGATCAAACTGGTGATTTACTCCCCTTCACACACACATTTACTGCACTATTTGATGGAACTGAGACGTGAACTGTGGGAAGAGCTCGGCACAGCTCCCTTTGCATCTCGGCCTTCTACATGTTAGTATTGTTTTTACATTGTTCTAATGTTACTTTAGAAATTATTTGTTGACAGTTGTGAAGATAACTGCACATAATATTTTATTTGATTAGGTTTAGGTTACCTTGAATACGAGTACATTCTCAGAATCTTTTATTGTTGCTGTGCCGGAAGACCAACAAAAGGGAACCTGTCTCCCATATACAGACAAAACAGACATTTTAAGTACATCAAAAGGATCAGGTAGAATGAAGGTCATGGAAATATTTAAAGAATATTTGGAATATTCTATCATAAAATAAATTGATTTTTAAAGATAAAACAAAGAAAACCTCATCCAGTATGAAATAAGCTGGGAAATGAATGTGGGTCATTTTTGACCCATGTTGTGCATTAGAAAGGGTAAGCATATGTTCTGTATCAAAAGGTTAACAACAGAAGAAAACGGTAATATGCATTTGAGAACATATCCTTTAAATACTGAGTCAAAGAGACAGGGAAACCCATGATAACCACAAAGTGAAGCCCTGTCAGTGACTCCCCTCAATGCATCTCACACACACACACACTCAGACAGTCTGCAGACTGGCCCTCTTTTGACTGCATCAAATGCTTCGAAGCAGTGAGTCGACTTCATAGCAGCCATGTCAAAGTGATTCGGTGCTTCACAAGACTTTGGTTTTATAATCTTAAGCAATCGCCTAACAAAATTGTAAAGCGCTGCACAAACAGGATGAACATTAACTAAATAAGAAACCAACATGAACAAACCTGATTGACCCTCTGATGCCGGCATAATGAATAAAGACACACAACACAAAAATGATCTGGCGAAAAACAAAAGGAAACTGTCAGAAGATATACTGAGGGACTAATTGCAAATGAAAAGCAGGTGTTGCAATCAGAACCCAAAAACCTGGGGCATATTCCAAGGCAAGTTTATTTGTATAGCACATTTCATGTACATGACAATGTACAAGGTGTTTTACACACAAACATTAGAAACATTACAGAAAGCATTAAGAAGAATTGAAAACAAAAGTGAAATGATAAAATAAGCAACAAGATCAGGGGTGCCATTCCTCCCAGTCATGCCCTTCTAGGTCTCACTGTTGTTGCCCGTGTGAGCATTGAAGTACCCCAGCAGAACGAGAGAGTCCCCGGAAGGAACGGCCTCCAACAATCCCTCCAAAGATTTAAAAAAGGGTGAGTACTCTGAACTGCCGTTCAGTGTATGCAGAAACAAGAGTCAGGACCCATCGCCCCATCCGAAGGCGAAGGGAGACAACCCTCTCACCTACAGGGTAGTCCCCAACACACAGGCGCCAAGCTGGGGGGCAATGAGTATGCCCACATGCGCTCTACACCTTTCACTGAGAGCAACTCCAGAATGGAATAGGGTCCAGTCCTTCTCGAGGACACTGGTTCCACAGACCAAGCCGTGCGTTGAGGTGAGTCCAACTATATCTAGTCGGAACCGCTCAACCTCACGCACCAACTCATGTTCCTTTCCCACCACGTCCCTAGAGCTAGCTTCAGCAGCCAAAGATCCCTTCGGCCCCTCCCGCAGGTGGTGAGTCCACAGGAGAAGGGGCCTTTGTTACCTTTTCGGGCTGAGCCCGACCGGGCCCCATGAGCAAAGGCCCGGCCACCAGGCGATCACCCCATGTTCCACCTCTAGGACTGGCTCCAGAGGAGGGCCCTGTTGACCCATATCCGGTTAAGGGAAACCTGGTTCCAATGTTTGTTCTCATCATAAGGGTATTTGAGCCACGCTTGGTATGGTCCCTCCCTTAGAGACCTATTTGCCATGGGTGACCCTACCAGGGGCATAAAGCCCCCGACAACATAGCTCCTAGGATCTTCAATACGTGCAAACCCCTCCACCATGGTAAGGTGGTGGCTTTTTCTTCAGTTTTTATTTAATGCCTTTCATTTTTTTTGTTAATAATGTACTGTTTAATGCTTCTTCTGCACCTCGCTGTCATGCTCTAATGTTTTATGTAAAGCACTTTGAATTGTCTTGTACATGAAATAAGCCTGCCTTGCCTTGAAACCGGTAGGATAGTCTTCCTCAACTCCAAGCTCATTACAATAATGTTTTATCATTTATTGAGTGTAATTTGTTTCCAAGAAATGGTATAAAGTACACTTTGTATAAGAGTGGGGATGACGTGGAGTGGCTCACTCCATGTGTTTAAAGCCAGGCTGCTATAAATGGATCTGTATATACATTGTGGTTGAAGGAGCTGTTGTATCGTGTCTTTGTTGTATTTTGATCGAAGCATGACACATTAATGCCTCAGAAAATTGTGTCAACTTATCAAAAAAGGATATATGCCAACGTTAAACAGCCTAGATGGGGAGTTAAAAAAAGGTAAAGTAACTATTATATAGACTAAATGCCAATTCACAGCTACTCTTAGTTTCTGAACATAATGGCCCTCATTTATCAAACAAACGTGGAAATGAACGTACATCTGACAGCAGGAATGATCTTACGATGGGAGTCACGTGGGATTTATGAAACATACCTATCTGGCTGATTCCAGCGTATGAATGAACGTCCTTGATAAATGTGGCGCTTGAAATCCATCGTCATCTACATGTTACGCCCTTAATTATTCGTGTTTCAGAGTCCTCGCCCAGGGGGACAGAAGCTGAAAGCGACTGATCAGCCAATCAAAAGTCTCCAAGAGGAGATCCCTGCTGTCACTACAGATGCACTGGCGTTCCTTACTTTTCCTCTAGTAAATAGTAGCAGTAAATCTGCCATTATCCAGATCTGACAGGGGAACTGTGAAAGATCTTACAAACTAAAATGGCCACCAGCATATTGTGACCGCTGCGTTTAGACTTCTGTTAAATCCCCTATGAAGTATACAGCTAAACTAATATCAGCCTAATTATAATCAAATAACGTTTTTAAAAACAAAGTATAAAGCAACAATTTTAGGCTTATTCACCACAGAAAAAAACTAAATCCTAGATCTGCACAGCCTAGACCTATTTCTGAGAAGAAGAGAAAAAAACACCCAGCAGGGGTGGATAAGCCTGAAGTGATGGAAAATACCCAGACTACATAAGAAAAGTTAAGGTTGTATGAAGGCAAAAATAATTATAGGCCTACTATCATTATCATATGAAGCTAAATGAAGCTAAAACCACTTTTTAGAAGTCACAGCAGCTCAGACCGGTTTGCGGTGTCACTGTTTTTTTCCCTCCCCAGCTTCTCCGTAGCCTATCTGGAGCCGCATCTTGTTTCTGCTGCTGTCGCATTGACCCACCTGCCTTGCTGGCTGATTCCCCTCTTAAACTCTGTTATGTTCATCTGGAGCTGCTGCAGAAACCTTTCCCAGCTTGTTGGGTTTCAGTGAACTTCATGATGATGTGGACATTTATTCCCTCAAGAGTCCGTATGTTATAAAAACCTAGCACGGATCCATCTATGCATCCTCCTTTACAAATACTTCCACATTATCTGTAAGGTAATAATGACTGAAATTTTAGAAATAGTCCTATTTACTCCAATCTTTCTACATAGATTAAAAATACTTTTCATGAGATCAGATGTAAGTTATTGAATAGCTAATGCAAAGTGTCATGCGTGGCTTACTGTTTATTTGTTATTTTCCTAAATCATTTTTGAGTGCGTCAAGTTGGACTGCAAAAGATAACGCTATTTTATTTCATTAGTTTTGGAAATCCGTTTTAATATGCTTTTTCTTTGCAAATGGTTAATTATGAGTATTGAATATGTGGCTGTTTATGCTTAGATGGCAGTTTGAGGTTTGTTTAATAATTATTTTCATGGTCTGCTGAGCTGCACTGCAAATCCACACTGACTCAAACTTGCATACACGATCTCAGACCTGTCATGAGATTTGATCGTATCCTACGCTCATGTCCAAAATGATAAGTGCCGAACCTTGCGTGGAAATGATTGTGCACACAAGTTTTCGTCGTACGTTCAGTTGATAAATGAGTGCCAATGTCTTTTAGCCAATTTGGTCATAAAATAATACTCAAACTTGAATCAGGTAGGAACTAAATGAAGGAGAAGAGAAGTTATCAGAAGTTATTCCAGTGAACAGAAAGCGTTATATGAAATCTCGGCATCTGGTGAATTGTGTTGATTCACTGTAGCAGATCAATAATTCTATCAACCCAACTCAGATATGTTATGATTATTTTGTGCAATGGGGCAGTAAAATCTTACTTATTGCCATTTTACAGTAATGTGGAAGAAGACACATATTTTTTCACTGATCTTGGCTTTTGACCCCACTCCAGTATGATCTAATTTTATATTTTTGTAAATCATTTTTAAATAGCATAATAGCAGTATAATAATAAAAGAAAGTAAAAAAAAAAAAAAGTAGCATTTTTTGTTTCATAAATTTATTCAAAAGAAATTGAAAGGGGTGCTGTTATGTGGTAGAACAGTAATGTACAGCACATGTTATGGTTCAAGGCATGTTTCTAGACACAGCTGCTTTCTGACCTTCAAACCTTTGCCTTAACCCAAAGAGCCAATCAAAGCCAATCTGTCAGAATGTGCATTTCTGTCAACATGTCCACTTCTGTTGACACACCTACCCATTTATGTCCAAATGTCCTTGTTTAAAAAAAGCTGCACAAAGCTTTATCTTCACTCAGCAGAAGTGGTGCTCCATAGATTCTGTAGCAAAGAATTTCTCCCCCTTCAAACAAAAAGACATAGTGCATATCTATTATCGTCCTCTAGTCCAACTTTTACCAATTTTAAAATGATCATCTTGCAGGCCTGTAAAAGTAATTTAATATACTGCTTGAATTTTTTGCTAGTTTTATCCATTCTAATGTGTTCAAGAATGATGACATTTGTTGCATCTCTGCCCACAGTATAACCTCAGCATTGATATGCTTTCATAAAGCATGGTTTCTCAGTTCATCTCAGTTAGTTTGAACATGTCAACATTTTCCTTCGTTGCAGTTATTCCTGTTATCTTGTTTGTGCCAGCAAGTTAAGCCCAAACAGGCAGAATAGTTGAAATCTGGTATAGGTCCCTGTAATTCAGAATATGTCCAAACAAATATTTTGAGTGTTTTAGACAGTACAGGAGAAAAGCAGTGGTCCACAGGAGAAAATTGACTATTTGTGCAGTATGCAATAATGACTGATAATCAGGCAATAGCATTAGTTGGTTAGCCTTACAAAGCAAAACCATTTAGATAGGCTTGAAAAACATCCTAGTTAGGTAAATTATCCAAAAGACTTTCTTTCTACTATGCAACCGTTACATTATTGGATGCAATTTTTACACTTCAACAACAGCTGAAAATCTACAAATATACTTTGTCACTGTATGAACAAAAGCCCCATGAACATCTTTGGCAGGAGGACAGTTGCAGTGGAAAAGCCCAATAAATGCTATTTGTCATTTAGTTCTAGTGGCAGTAGGTAGTACTCAATGTTGGGTGTAACAAATAAGTGTTGACAATTGTTTTAAAGTGCTCAGACAACTGTAGCATTGCGCTCTAGTTTTGCAGTTGACCTGATTTGTTATTATTTGCTGTCTCAAAGAAGCAACCCATTGCTGTTGACATTGTACCATATGAGCTTGCACATTTTGTTGCCACAAAACAAAACAAAAAGGAAGAAAGAAAATCTCATACTCACTTTGTGTTTCTTCTGCTCAGAAGTACACATCTGTGTGCATGTGCGGTTCACTCAGTTAATGAGCTGGCAGAGGATAGTGCTCACTTTGCATGGAAGTTCTCACATTATTGAGTTTTTGGGTAAAAGAAAAAGAGCAATCACAGTGGAATGCATATTACGCCTGAGTGATAATAAGTTTTCTGTCAGAGGTGAAGAACTCTACTTCAGATTTGAAAAAGCACCTGCAGGCTGAGCTAAGCTCCACAACACTGGTGATGATTTTACTTCAGCAGCCTCACAACATTTCAAGTTTTCAACTCAGCTGAAGCTGTTGCTATGCTTGAATTGTTCTGTACATGAAATGTGCTATATAAATAAACTTGCCTTGCCTTGCTTTCCCATCAAGTAATACAGTAGCAAAACTAATACATCTGTAACCTCATTAGTTATTCAAAAGGAAGGTTACCCAAGACCTGAAGTTGTAGTAGTGGTAGCGGCCTACTGTATGTGGCATCTTTTAAAAATGAAAAGAAAGGGGGTTTTTTAAATAAAAGGAAAAAAACGTATTGCATTTTACAAATATAGCTACACTCAACAAAATCTCAGGTGCAAGATTTGGCTAGATTTGTTTTATAGAAGCGGTGTAGTAACCAACGCATTGTTCAATGTCATTTTCACCTGAAAGAATTATGTTGCAACCTGAGCTGGCATGTCAGGGAAGCTCTGGGTTTATGGTTAAAAGGCTTAGGAAGGCTCTGTCATAGTGAGTTGTTCTATGTAGTTCTATTATGTTTACAGTTCAGTTCCTATTGCTGGTTTTATTTACATTCAAGTTTGGCTTGTGAAGCTGAGACATCATGCAAGGTAACAGAAAAAAAGTACTTTAATATCTATAAAAAGTTGATTTGTAAAAGGTTTGGTGAAAAATGTGAAAAAAGTTTAACTCAGATTTAGAAATTAGATTTTACCTTGCATACCATTCTGACAGAGTTGATGACCACCCATTCCTCAGACTATAAAGAAACCGCAATACTCAACCAGATAATGTTTTGTTTGATCATTAAATCTGGAAAGCCCACAAATTCAGTTATGGTTCCCACTGAAATGTGTCTGTCTATTGAAAAGCTGATGCCATCAAAATATCTTCTCCACTATCGCTCATCATCTCATATCAGTAAACTATCTGTGCATATGAACTGCCCACATCTTGAATGCTGCATCTTTCCCTTATCAGCCACTGTGATCCCACTAGTACTAACAGTATATCACAGGTGTGACTTTCAAAAAGGAAATCCTCCTTGCTAGTGAGATCAGACACTATTTGCTTTCTTGTCAGTATTTTGTTTCATTTCTTTCTTTTAAGAGGCTAGCCTCAAGCTGTTAAATGTTTAACAGTGTCACACTATTGAGCTTGGATTTTGTTTAGCAGTGACACCTGGACTTGAATACCAACTGCTGCATGCATGCAAAAAAATAAACAAATAAACATCAGCAGCTGGCAAGGAAATAGCTTCTAGGTCAGAATATTCCAACAATCGCTATGTCATTGGCACAAAATAACCTGTTTCAGTCAAGTTGACAAACTTATGATGAATCAAGATTTGGTGACTGCAGATGCTTATGTGACGAGCTTCATTGTTTACCTTCTCATCCACTTCACTGTTTTCCTTATTACTTCATGTTTGCCCTCTGATCAACTTCATTCTCTTCCCTGTGATCTACTCTCATTTCTAGCAGGTGCCAGGAGATCAGACACAATAGAGTGATTCTTAGAGCCAAAACTATCCAGTTTGGATATCTGAAATTATTTGAATAAAAGACAGATAAAGAAGAAAGGAGAAATATACTTCACACAATGTCTTTATAGAATGGCTGAACAATTTATTTGGCTATTTGACCAGTAGGTCAGCAACGACAATGATACGTTTTCATTTATGGTAATCTGTCTTGTTTGAATTTCACCAGAGGAAGTTTGTTATTTGGCCGTTGAATGCTCTCATGTACTGGCAATTACCAAACATGCCTCTACACACTCTGTCCCCATTAGATGAGCTATTAACTTGGTTAAGTCCACTCATATCCCAGGAGATATTTACAACCAAACATGATTTACAACCAAACGCATTCTTTACCTTGGAACCTACAAGGAGAAAGAAGATGGCAACCCACTGTCACCATCATCCATGCTCCAGGCAGAGGTGTTCAAAGAGTCCATACACACTCACAACTCAAACATTGACTGTCATTTAATACACAAAACATTTGCTTTTACCATTGCATCAATAACTGCATTAAATCTCTCCGCGAGTCTGCTTCTCAGTGAACAAAAATTAAACAAAAAATTAGTACAGTCATCACTGGCAGTACTTCTGAGAATTTAAGATTCAATGTTCTGACCCAAAAATGAAACTACCTCCCTACTGATGGGATGCAGAGTTATTAGGGCTGAGTTTAAAGATGCAGTTAAAAAAATAGGAGACATGATCAATGCTTGAAATCTTCACTGGACATTATTAATTTTAGATTGCTCAAGCATGCACCACAGGGAGCGCGTGACTGGATGGAGTCCATATGATTCAGATCACTGTGCAAGCCTAACCACTGAAGTGCATTGCCTGGCTCATCAAATCACAATCCAAGTGTCCAGCTCCACCACTAAATCTATCACAGCATAATTGGATGATAAAACTGCAGCGAAACAACTGAGGTCAGCACCGTCTGGCCATTTGACACGATGTTAACTATGCATAGCTTTAAAAGAGCTTTCATGTTCAACACCCAGATATATAAGTTTAGTGACAGTGGCACTTTGCCCCTTTCAGATTTTTTTTCCCCCTCCTTTCTATATTCTGTCTTTCTTAATCTATATTAATAATAAACAGGCTGCTGTCACATTGTAGTTACTGCACTCATTGTCAGCATAAAGCAAATTTACTTTATGAAATTATAACATACAGTTATTATTCAGGGGTTTTCTTTACTGCAATGGAGATATTTTAAAAATATGCTACATATTGTTGATGAGGTTTAGTGCCAATACTTGGAGTATGTTAGTGGAAAGGTGAAACACTGTTTCTCTTTAATATCTGTAACAGCGGAAGTAAAAGCCACTTTCGTCATGAATAACTACCAGCAACCATTATTTATGCCTCATTGGCCTCACTGATGAGATGAGATCAATATGTGGTTGCACTGACTGAAGAAGAGGCTGCATGTTAACCATGTTTCCTCTTTATCATTCTGTAACACCAGTAACGACAATATACTTAGTGATTTTCATATTGATTTACAAAGCTCGAATACTGATTTAAAAAACTGATTAATCACATGAGGTAATTTAGAAAATGATTAAAACATTGATTGTTATATATGCTTTTTCTGTAGCCATTTAAGAGAACTTTGATAGTTTTCCAAATTTCATCCTAGCAGCAACATGAAACTGTATAACTTTGAAAGTAATAAACTGAATTTCAGTAAGAGGCTCCCTACAAGTAAATACCATATTTACCTCTTTTGCAGACAGTGCAGGACTCATCACCCAGTGAGGAAGAAAAAATATATTTTAATGTAAATTAAAAGGAGAAAAATCCAACACCACTGAGATGCCAGTGGAGACAAACTTCTGGTTGACAGTCTTGCTCAACTCCTCACCTTCAATCTCCTGGAAGATGAACTTTCTTGCATATTAAATGTGATAAAATATTCTTTATGACAGTTTCATAAAATACAGAGACAACACTCCAAGAAGTTATTACCTTGTGTCCTTGTGCAAGAAAAAACCCCTGCAAATTTGTGTTCAGTAACACAAGTTAATCATGTTTCAGAGCTGTTTCAAAAACTTATAAAATATTGATGTTTTTCTATCTTTTAACTTCTTTTTAACTCCCTTATAGCTTGAATGGCAGCTTGGTGATGTCCAGGTTTGCACTACTGTCTAAGAGCAGAAAGGTTGGGGGATAGAATTGATGGTATGGTATGGCAATGTCCATAAACAAGTATGTTGGGTTAGAGTGAGTGTGGAGGGTTATTTATCTTGGGTCCAATTTTGTCCTTTAGTGACTGTGAATAAAATGGAGAAAATAGACTGATGGTTGAGTAGCATGGCAAAGCATCAGGGGCGGATCTACAGGGTAATTGCCCCCCTACCATAGACCTTTGCCCCCCCAAACTTTTTTCCTTAAATTATACCTGTAAAAACACATTATTTGTAAGTTCAAAAGCCTTTCATAGCATTGAAATAAAAGATTAATTAAAAATAATAATAATTAAAATTTAATTTAGGGCTCTCAAAAATGTAGTTACAGCCCTGCATCAAACCGTCTGAGACGGTCTGACTGCAACCTGGCAGAGAAAAATAACTGAACTACCCAACTTTGACCTGGCAAAGCCAGTTTCCAAACGTGATCTTTTACCACAGAGTTGAAGTGGAACTAAATGTGTGAAGAACAGAATGTCTGCTGAAGGTGACAGACGGTTGGGGTTTATTATGTCCATTAATCACGTGTTCATAAAGACTCACTTGCAATTTGTTGGAGCATATTTCTCTAGTTAGCTAGTTTTAATTATAGTAAAAAAGAGAGCAGTTTATGAAGAATTTAGATATGAAAAAAGTTTGCAGAGGAGCCATTTCAGGGGCAAATGAAGAACAGGCTTTGATGATAAGTAGTCTAAATTGATCCATCAATTATTCCAGCTTGACTACATGGTCTGTTTTTATTCTCTGTATAAATCCCAGTGCAGTGCCGTTAGATGTTCCAAGATAAAATAACGTATTCAACAAAAAACCTACGAGTTTTATAAGGTGTTATAAGGTTAGATGTAAAAGTTTACTAATGTAGCCATTTTATTTAATCAGTAATTATTATAAAAACAAAATATACTCTATTAGATCATACTAAAGCTGTATTTATACTCGCACAGCGTCTGCGTAAGGTTGGTTATGGAGTAGCAGCAGTAAGCTTCACGTAGGTTCATGGAGACTTGACACGCGCCTCTGCTAGACCCGACATGCACTCCTGCTGCTACATGTATATATAT
>JAOXYM010000016.1:4398273-4425437 GCA_028567055.1 Leptatherina wallacei | reverse complement strand
GTAGGTATTCCTGAACTTTTGTTTCTGATTTCATTTAAATTTATCAAAGTATTCATGAGAATACCCTCAACTCGAAATATCCCAAGTGATGAAATAAAATTTTATTCATGAATTAGTTGAGTCTCATAATGATGTTAGGTCACTTTTTCAACAAATGGTCCAGCAGGATCTTTCCAGAACATGAAAAGTATTGACTCTTGGTTTTTACAGAGTACGTGAAATATATCTCCTGGTTCCTTTTTTTTTTTTTTTTGATAGTCTACTGCTCCACTTTGTTTGTTGGTTGCCAGTTCTCCTTCATCATCCAAAATTGCCAAATTGTTTTTCTTGTTGGATTATTATCTGAGCTTTATTTAAATTTTCTATCCTGCATTGATTTTACTGAAATATTATTCTCCTGTTTGTTCCTTTGTATGCCTGCCTCCTGCATGTCTGCATTTGGTTCTAAGTATAAGCCAGGGCAGAAGATAAATGTTTTAAACAGCTGTTATTATGCACATTGTTTTTCTTTTAAATTGTTGTCAGTCAGCTGTGACCAGTAGTAGCATCATTATTCTGCTCATAAAGGTAGAAAAACAAAAAACAATAAATTCTAATATTAGGGGGCTGGAATCAGCAAGTGTTTCAATTTTTTCCTAACTAATACTTAACCATCACAACACACAAGACTGAATATTGCTCATCAGTTTCACCCTCACTGAGAAAACAGGCCTTTCTGTCTAACTGATTCCATGTAGATCAGTGGTGGCTTTTGAATAATATGTCAAGCCATCATCATTTATTTTATTTTTTTGTTACTAACACTTGTGCTTTTCCTAACGTGACAGCTAAAAATGTTTTGTGCATGGAATAAAATGCTGTCTACACTTTGTCAAGTTATTACTGAATATATCAGGAGTAAACACAGCACATGCGTCACAATGCTGTTGCAAAAATGGAAGAAAGACAGATCAAAAAGCTGCCATTACATCAGTTGTCCAAAGAAGTGAGGAGCAGGCTTTACAGAAGATGTTTCCATAATTTATTTTGGATGTAAGGTGCTGATAGCAAAAACAATTACTGTGGCTATGGGAAATGATTTCACAGACTGCTTTGGTGCAAATAAACAGGCAGCAAACCCACACTGCCAGTTCAGATTAATGCACACAGATGAAAAAGTCTCCAGGTGAACAGGACAGGCTAATTAACCTGAGTGGACACAGTACAATGATGAGTGAGAGCTTCACAGTCAGGAAGAAGAAAACCTCATACCCCCCTCTTTGAGTGTAGAGAGCAAAAAGACAGTGGGTCATGTGAAGATAAGATATCAACATAATAAAGGAATAGAAAAAAAGTACAATGGTTAAAGTAAAATGCCAGCAAAATAAGGACACACACACACACACACTCACACAGACTAAAATATCTTCTGCTTTGCAGGGCTTCCCATCACGGCTTAGTATTAAAGCTGCACCAGCACACGATTAAATTATCATGTGTGTTGGGCTCCTGTGAGATCAATGCAAACTGTGATACTGTAATAAAGAGCCCAAAAGAAACAGGATGAAGAGGGAAAGAGGAAACATACGAGGAAGGGGAAGAGCATCTGTACTGTAGGGTGAGAAAGTAAAAATAGGCCAAGACTAATCCCCAACTATACAGCTCAGCATATGATTATGGGGTGCTGGAGTAATTGCAAAACCAAGTAAAATACCATGAGGTCAAAAATTGTATTATTTCTCTGGTTTAGCCTTTATTATTTTACATTTCCAACATGGATAGACCTGCTAATCTAAAACTTTGGGATTCTGGAGCTTAGGTGAATCCACACAACTGATTTCAAAAGTGTTTAATGTTGAATTGTTGTAATTTTGGTGTTTGATTGCTAAAATGTGCCAAAGCCTTATAGTTCAACTACTCAATAAAGTGATTTCTAATCATCAAACATTGATGCAATTCTATGTGGATAAAAATTCAGACTAAATTAAAAGTTTTATGACATGATATACTGTATTATAACGACAAGCTACTCAATGATTATAACCCTGTGTCAATGATATGTATCTTTTTTTTTTTTAAAGAAAGAAAAAATAGCAATACTACATATGTTTCCAATCTTAAAACTCTGATTCTTGTTTTAAAGGCACACTGACATTCATTATGCACATTCCAGGAGCTGTAACCCTAACCCTAGTGTCCCAGATCTGAGAAACCACACTTCACAACTTTGTGTTCCAGCCTAGAGCATCCCTACAGATGTGTACTGCTTTACAGCACCTTGACAAATCACGCAAAATGAAATGGTTCTACTTAATCCCTAATGTGTTTTTTGTTTTTTGTTCTGGTTACATTTTAAGAATTTGATTGTGGCATTTTGTGAAACATATTTTGCATCGTATATATCGGAGTGCAATGTATTGCAAGTTTGCAGGAAACATTCTGAAAGGCAGCAATTTTCTAAGATTATGTATGAAATTTGCAAATAATTGCCTAAAATAATTACCCAAGAAGAATTTATTTGCAAGTGGGCATTTTGGGGGTCTGAGGTGGCGGCTTCATCTGTGAGGCAGTGGTAAGAATGGTAGGGTTTTATTTTACTATTAAATCTCTGATAAATAAAATTGCTGAAAATGCTGCAGTTGTATTTTCCCATTAGCTGTAATATAGAGCACTAATGCAAATTTCGGATGTAAATAAATGTGTTTCATTAGTTTTTTTTATAGGAATCAACAACAGCTTCAGTCTCGGCTGATTTATAAGTTACACAGTTATAAACCAACACATCTGTAACTTTACTAACAGAGCCAAGAAATCAAATGTGACAGAACATATAACAAGTGTGCTAACCAATTATTAGCTTACATATCAATTCCATCAGCAAAGCTGAGTCAGCATCTCTCCTGCATCCCGGTTTTTCTCTGAGTTCTCTCCAGCAGTTGAAGCCAGTTCGATAATCATTCTTGTCCTGTGTCTTCCTCATATAGGGTTTCTCTCTTTTTTACTTTCTCCAAAAGCAGAGGTCTTCAACAGGGGGTCCACGACCACGGAGGTACTGAAAGAGGTTCACAATTTTGATATGTATGCAGTAGGCCTATTAACCTGCAGTGATGCACTCAGTCATGCACAGATTCAATGAAACACAGCTGCTGTCTCAAGTTGGACACCACTTAGCTCACAGCAGACAAGCCAACTTGTCCCTTCAAGCTTCCTGAATACAAAGTGGAGGACCTGGTTGTCACAATTGCTTCTTTGCTAATCACACGGCTGCATGTTACATGCCGACTGTGCCAGGTTCCTCGTGATAGCCCAACTGTTGCCAGTTGTATGGGCATTGTTATGAATGAAAATTTTGTAATTTGATTAAAAAAAACTCCTTGAGGCACAAGAAAGGTACCCTCCTCAGAAACTACAGGTGAAAATGCAAGTGGTGAGGAGGCACCTGCTGCTGATGAAGCAGGAAAAGTAATAAGAGGAAGCACAAACAAGAGAAGACCTGCAAATATACAGATAATTATCGGAAATTTGCCTTGTCTTATTTATTTTCTCTGAGCTAAACAAACTTAACATATGCTCAATACAGATGCCATTCAGCTATATGATGGTCCCTGCTTCATCCCTGCATCTGCTTAGAGGTTCTTGGCTTGAAAACCATTGAAGACCCCCCAGTTTACATAATCTCAGCTGTAATCGCCACAACAAAGTTTTATTTGTTGTGACAAACATTTTGGTTTTGTTGTTGTTGTTGTTGTTTCTGTTGTTTTGTTTCATTTTTTCCATTATGGCAAAAGCATGTTGCTGTCTAATTGTAAATGTGTGATGAAGTACCATGAAGCAAAAGTTGCTGAGCTGGAAACCAAAGCTGTCAACGGAGCTGCGGGGCTTGAAACTCCCCTAGATTCCACTCCAAGTACTCCAAGGCAATTCCAGGCTCTGGAATGTGCTAAATTAATGTCTATGTGCACAGAAGCACAAACCTTTAAAACATCCATTTCACATGTTTTTCTGTTGTTGCTATAATAGAAATATCTGAAAGCACATAGTAGATTATTGTGGAAATACTTCTTTAGAACCATCTGCAGCTAAAGGTTTTCACTTTTTCTGTGTAATAATAAACACAAAATAAATGGGCTGGGACAAGCTTTTATTGGGTTGGACAATAAATCCTGAAAACTTTGATGACTGCCTCTCTTTTAAGTGCATCCGATGGTAATTTGTAAAAGCAATTTTGTTTTCTATTTTTTTGCACAAAATGCAAGTTTATCTGCTGGCAGGCTTGGGGTGGGGGGTTGTTACTCCAACTAGATAAAAAGAAATATATTACATGTATTTTTACATTAGCCAGTAGTTTCTGTAAGGCTGCTGGGTAAGTTATGCATGTTAGCAGGGTCTAATCCAGCCTTGTGATGTGTGCAAGGTTTTACCTCTTTTTAAAAAGTGAAAACACACATTGCGATGATTGTGTTGCAGATAGAATGGTGTTTTAGCTGCCTCTTCGTTCCTTATCAAGTTTTGCTTGCCGTTCCCGGGAAAACACCAGACTGTGGTGGGAGCAAAAAGATGATGAAAGAGTCAGAGCTCAGCCATCCACCACAGCTTATTGGGAGGCAGAAGTCAAAATGTAAATATTTCACAACCCCCTTATCAGCCTTGCACACTATGTCAGATTGAAGCCTTCACCTTCACATCCATCAACTTTTGGTTTTTCCTTCTTCCCTGATGCCAGTGCTGGACTTTACTTTCTGTTAGCAAAATGTTAGTGATAAACAGCCCAAAAAAATGTGGGGTGAGGATGTTCAATATATTCTTTCTGTCTTATGGAAAAGAACTAAAGAAGCCAGATTTAAGCACCCAGGGGTCTGCACTCAGTAGATCTAAGGTTTCACATAAGTGCATAAAGAATCAAAACGGTCTTGTGAAGTTAGGCTTACATGAATACAGACTGGTCATGAGTACAGTAGCTGCATGTTGCATTAATTGCAGAGAGCTTAGGCCGAATGGGGTACAAGGTGAGTTCAAGTAATCTAGACAGAATGAGATGAAAGCAAGGATAACTTTCTTCAGGTCATCAAAGGATGATAAAGAAGAGACAAGGACTGAACCACCCTCATCACTAATCTGTTAAAGGAGAGATTGGAATGAGTGCCCCGGTGGTTTAGTTCACTAAAGCGTGGACCATGAAAGCAGTATCTCTGAGTCAAAACCAGCCGGGGTGAGTTGCTGTATGCTTCATTTCTCCCTGAATTTAATCATTCTGCAGCTTTAAGATATAAAAAAAGAACGTAATAATAATGATTGTTGAAAGATTAGATAGTGAAAAGTCAAGGTTAATTTGATTATTCAGCCATTAACCTTTGTGCGGTGTTAGTTCTTTGATCCACAACAAAAAAACTTAACTGTATCCTTTTTTTATTTTGGGGAATGCTCAAAGGACCAGAGTGACCTGAACACCATACATGGGTCAAAAAGATATCTCTAAAGGAACATTACTGTAGGCCAAAATAACACTCAGTTTCCATGCAAGTACGAGTGCTTTCAGCTATGAGGAACACACACATTCCATTAAAATTTATTTCCCACGACACGAGCCGTGCTGCCATCGATGGCAAGATCCATGACTAGCTCACACTAGGACACAATTTACACTGTTTCTCTGTCTGCTTTGCTGTGGAAGGAGAGTGGACTTGTGTTGTCAGATGAAATGCACTGTGACATGACGACACTTACTCCCAACAATAATAAATCTTGAGAATACTCCACAAGAAAGTGATTCAGCTTCATCCATTACACTATTTTAACTCATAATATTTCATCCAGTAATTTTGTTGCTGAGAATAATGTTATACACCCTCACCAAAGTCCTGTTTGAAATGGAGGGTTGGACTAATTATTCTTTTAGGATACAGAAGATAAAATCCCATTATGAGCTTCACAACAGCAGTATTCTGGTGAATGGCTTAATGACGAAGTTAGGGTTACCCTATTGGGGTATTAGAATAGAGACACACTAACAATAATGTAGGACCATAAGAGGGATGTACCGGGCCGACTCCAGGCTATGCTCTTTCTTTCTCGGGAAACCTCTCATTAGAAAGAGAACCCGCACATACACGGACAGAACATGCAAACTCAACACATGAAGGCCCCTGTTTGACTGCCTTTGCAAGACATGACTTCTAATAAGCTTACACAGAGCCACTCAGTCTTTATGTCTCCCATCAACATGGCAGAAATCACAGCTATTTCAGATGGCAGTAAGGACTGGCAAAGCTACAGAGAACATATTTAAAGACCAAAACTATAGGCTAAACCTCTGAAGTGTTTTGACATTGATAACCCTTTTGATTTGCTTATGTTTTACAAAAATGAACTGTTCGTATCGCCCCAGGACCCCATCTGTTTCTGTTTCATACATATGGATATGTAATTCCTGCACACAGATATGATTTCTCAGGGTCATGTTTAGTAATGGATTCCCAAAGATTTGTAAATTGTGTACACAAATTTCCATACATCTTCTTTCTTCAGAGAACAAGTAAGAATTGCAGAGTGTGCAGGACTTTAACTGCTGCAGGGACGTTGTTGCGCTAACAGATAAGGATTATAGGGAAAGCAAAATGTCCTTTTCACCTCAAACCTTTCTAAAATCTCAACAGTTGTGTTATTACTAAAAATGGCCTGTTATTAGCTGGCAACAATGAAAAACTCAAAGAAGAGGAAAAAATGCACTCCAGTCAAGCTGTATGAACAGGAGACCTTGTAAAAGATCTGGATGTTATTGTTATTTGTAAAGGAATGCTGCGCCAAACAATCCCAGCTGCAAAATTAACAGATATTAGTCTGAAGCTAAGCCATGCGCCATACCAACTTTTTGTGAATGTGTTTTAAAGGCCATGAAGCATTTTATAATCACACTGTGGAGAGTTGAGGCCCCACTAAACGGACTAAAATGAATTTAGGGGAGTGGGAGAAGATTAAACTCACTCAGTGGGCGATATCTAATGTTATTAAAATTACAGTAGTGCACAATTTAATTATATATATTATGATGCTACCAATCACAGCACCACTTTCCATCTTCAGGAGGTAAGGTGACATTGTTAAACAGTTTTTCTGAGTGAGAAAGAGGGCCAAGATTCGATTAAGCAAACTGTGTTCTCCCAGGGAAAAGAGGGACCTATAGTTAAGCAGATCTGTGATTGTATGTTTCATCATTCAAACTGAAACTAATGGAAAACAGAGTAGACTGGACAGACAATGAGATGAATTTACGCTCGCCATTTAATCCGACGGACGGTTTTGCTCATGGAGACGACACAACAAATTCAATAATTTGTCTCTCCAGGGAGATGATATCCAAGACAGAACAAAGTAATGTAAAAGCTGTCACATTATCTGTAGAAATGTGTCGTTATGGCATAGCACGGTTATTTGTGTTTGAAAAATATCTCTATATTGTGTTTTAACAGCAAACTTTGAACTTCTTTGAACTTTTTATATTCTGGCAGACTGCAGGACAAAACTGAGAAAAGGCAGAGGAAAGTCTCGACGAAGGAAATTATGAAAAAGTTATGTTAAACTGCTGGACATTTCTTGCACAGTATTCTGGCAGGGATGTCAGTGAAACTATGCTGGGTTGAAGTTGTTGAACTGACTTTTGTTCAGTAACTTAGGACAGATCCCCCACACCAAATTTTTCGACAGGTTTGCTTCATCCTCTGGGCCCCATGTGCAATATTTCATACATATCCATGGAATAGTTTTTGAGCTATTGCCGTTTGACAGCTTATTGACCATTATCACCCAATTATCATTTCAATAATTGCGGCCTGTCAACTGTCAACCTATTATTCAAAAGCAAGACAGTGGTCACAAATGAGGTTAGGAGTAAATATCATTTGGATTGACAGCACAGCTGAGCTGCTGCCCGAAACGGCGGCCAACTGTGGAAGGTTTTGGCAGCAAGCTAGCAGGAGCCACAGCCTCAATTTAATTTTCTGGTGAGAAGGAACCAGAAAAGACATCACCATCAATAACAGTCTTTCATCCGTTTATGCTATATAAGCAAAAGTCTTGAGTCAACGCTCATTACCTCGTCCCAAGGTGCGGAGGTTATGTTATCGGCGGCATAGGTTTATCCGTCCGTCTGTTTCTCCGTCTTTCTGTTAGCAACATAAAAAGTAATGGACAGATTATGATGAAATTTCAGGAAATGGCATGAGGAACAACTGATTTGATTCGGATCACTGTCTGGATCCAGGGAGTTTTTGAAGGATTCTTTACTGTGGGGACATGGGATCACTTTGCCATTACAGCTTCTAACTCAACAGATAATGCCCAGAATGCTTGGCAAAGAATAAAGTAAAAATTACAAGACGACATCATGGTAGATGTTATAATCTGACATTGTTTGATTGATTGATATTCTGGAGCTTGTGATCCAGATGGAGGGTACTGGGTGGGTTGCTTAGCTGTTTGGGGTTTTACTCAAGTGATTATCCTTATGGCTTGGTGGAGGTCTGCACTCTCTGAGTGCTTCTAGTTTCTTTAAGTTTTGGAAACTTTTAAAATGGTCTTTATCTGAGGGAAAAGCTAAATAGTTTTTTTTCCCAATGTGTCACCAATTTGTATTCGCTGTAAGTCTGAAATCGGCAACTTGACACACACCTTTTGGTCATGCAGCAGACTTTACCCATTCTGGAACAGTATTTTCCACTGTTTTTTGGAAAGCTTTTGGAAGGCGCTGGGACCCAGACCCACTCATTGCCATCATAGGGGCTTCAAGTGCTCTACCATAAGCCAATAAATACAAGAAAGCTGCTGTTTTATTTGGTATGGCGATTGGCAAAACGTTGATCCTGAGAGTGTGGAAGATGGACTCAGTGCCCACGTTTGAACTTTGGTTAGGAGAACTTGCTAATGCGCTGCATCTGGATAGATTATGGTAGAATAATGATGATAGAAGCAGCATGTTTGACCAGATATGGGATCCTGTATTAAAATTAGAATACAATATTAGAATAAAATTAAAATAGACTGATGTCAGTGACTAACTTGGCTGTTGTCATCATTATATGCACTTTCTTTTATTTCATATGGCTATTCATTTGTAACATATGAATCTACTGTTGTCTTGACTGCGTTGCTGATGTATCAGATTTGCTGTTCTTCTGTGTGGTTTTTTTTTGTTGTTGTTGATGTTTTTTTTTTTTTTGTTTTGTTTTTTGGGGGGGGGGTTCGTGTTTATTGAATTCTGTAAAATTGATAGATTTTCAGGAATTTTGAAGGTTTTTTTAAGGTTTTTCTTAGACATTTGCTGCTTTCCGTTCATTTTCAGACCAGTTTCTTTTTTCTGATCAACTTTATAATCAGTGTGAGTTTTTATTGCATCAGCACAGAGAAAATTCCCAATATGATACCTGCAGGGTAGAATGTTACACATCTACTCTTCCCAAATATTTTCCAAGAAAGTGTACTCATTAGTAGTTAATGTAAGTCAGAGGTGTAAGTCCACATTCCTCACCGAGACATCAGCTCCATGGTCCCAGTGGTAAAGGATTGCATTTATAAAATAGTTCGCTAGTTTACTCATGCTCTGTGCTCAGGGCAAACAGTGCTTGTTTTGTTCAATTTGAAATGTGTTATTTTTGATAGTGTCCTACACTGTGATGTAACAGCCCCATACCCTCCCCATTATCAAAATATTCATTCATCAAGTTCAGCAGGGAAGGGATTTTTTAAATGTCAGGCTATGCATGCGGTACGAGCTGAGCAACAATGGAAAAACTTGACATTGTTTTCTGTTAATTGTCCCTTGTGGGAGCGCATAAAGAGGAAAAATGGTTATGTTGTTTTTGCTGGACAGTGCTATTAGCTGCAAGCTCTCTAAAAAAACTTGAATCTCACCATGCTGTGAAGAACTGAATCAAGAACATCAAACATTGTAATCCAATAAAACAAACGAAGCACTCACATCAGACTATGATCTGTTGTCCAGCAACAACACAAGTCTTTGTTTAATTCAGTAGCTTCACTTTTTTTTCCTGCTGTGGCTCTTCAAATACAGAAACCTCAACAACAGAGATGGAGCCATCATGCTAAATGATGAATCTCAAGCAAATATTTGCAAATCTGAAGCTTTATGTTATTCTATTGAATATATTTATGTGCAGGCTTTCTGAGTGTTATATGTAAGGACAGTTTTTGATGATCTCATATATCTGTCAGCCTGAAACCTGCAGTTAGTTGGTTTACTAAAGCAGTGGGAAGCAAAAGCAAAGAGGCTTGCTTTGTCTCAAGGTAATAAATTTCATCTCATCCAAAGCTCATGACTCATTTGTTCAATCCATATATACAGATGGTTTTTAGTTATTGAGAGTAAAAAAAAAAAATGTATTCATTGAAAGAGAAAAGAAGAGAAATTGGAAAAGCTTCAGAATGAAGAAAAAGAAAAGGGACAGTGTATTTTTTTTTTAAGTTGGCTTTTGGTTCTATGTTGCCAAAACAAACAAAAACTAAGAGCGGGAGAGAAGTCAGGAGGAATGCAGGAACCGAATGGAGGAGCCACAGCTGCTGATATTTGCACTTCTGTGTCAGCCCATGTAAAAGAATTGTTTTGCATGACAACAAACACAATTCCCAAGTATACCTCAGCTTTCTGTCCAGATTTTTAAAAAAAACACACACAGGATGACTAAGACCTATACCACAGAGTTGCTTTTGTTGATTTAATGTGCTTCCTGGAGGGCTTGTCATGGCTGCACAATGTCACACAAGCTGCTCTCAGACAAATATACACCTCTGTGACACGTCTAAAAAAAAAATCCTTAGACCAGCAGTTTTTTTATCTTACATATGTGTACATGTGTCTGCTTTCATGCTGCATGATGTGGCCACAATCAACCAGAACATCTGTCACAAATGACTGTAGAGCAGCAATCAGGGCTTAAATTTCTCTGTCGATTGCAACACAACTTCCCTTGATGGGCGCTCCAGGTTCAGGAGACCGCTGCAGACTGAAGTTGATTTTTAGACACAAAGCCATATTGGTTCATTGATCACACAGAGAAACCCAGAGATGAAGAGATAATTGCTTCAGATGCTTTCATTATCGTTCCTCCTCCAGTCATTGCAAAGGTCATAACCCTTCTCGTCAGCCTCTTTCTGCCACAGTGTGGATCAATCCCAGTCAGCACACAGGATTTAATGACTGTCAAGTAATGGGATATAATCAGTCTTTTTTTTTTTACTGTTATAAAATAACATTTTTTTCCCCCTTTTAATTTCTTGAAAGAAATTAACAGAGCTAGAATCAGCTTCCAGCTGCTACCAGTAGATGAGATACAAATGGTCTGTTTGGACCCTCAGAAAATGCTTATTATTCATCACATTCTCCATAACTGCACGTCATAAATTCCAGTAACACACATATCCCCTGGGATGAAATCTTCAACCGTGGATACTGTAGTGCCATTTGTCTTCCTCTGAATCTACTTTTTTTTTTGCCTCTGAAGATGACTTTAGCTGTTGATGAAAGCTCTGGTCACATTTTTTATTTATTTATTTATTCCCAGCAGTAAACTGTTCACCCTTCAGGCTCAAAGTGTTTTCCACTCAATTTTTGCTTTTGCCTCCATATGCCTGATTAAAAAGCGTAAGTTTTCCAGCATGAACTGTAAGCTGAGTGATGGACCTGCGTGGAAGGTCACGTCTGAAGATGACACTTGACTTTGTTTGCGCTTCTCTTTCCCTTACACAGGCTGTCCCAACTTGTGCCTACTCAATAATTCTTTCGTATTTGCTTTACCACCTAAAGTGATATATGGTTGTCTCTTATAACACATCAATAATTTATTTATGTTTGTTTACTTTAAATTACTACTTCCACGCACTGCAGCAAATGCTTATGCTGGTACTGCCAGCTGTATCTTCAGAAGAAAAACAGCACCACACACCCTGTGAATATATCATCAACTCTCCTGTGTGTCTCCTCTTTCCAGATAAGCTTCTTTTCCTCTTAATTTTCTAAACTCATCACTGCTTTCCTTGCTCAACACGATAAACCTTGTATACATCAAGGGCTTTGCTAACAGGTCTTGCAAGCTGGTTATTTTAATCTAAATCTTTACTTATGACTGCAGTCAGATTTTTGATTGAAAAGAGGAAATAGTATTCTCCAAAAATGAAATATTAGATAAATGTGGCATTGTTAGGTGTGCAGACAGCTGTTGCCATATGCTTTGTTCACTTGTGCTCATATGTTCTCAGACACGTCAAAGATCTAAAGTTGTTATGACTGCTGCAGGAAACGTTCCCCAGCAGAAGTTATTCTTTTGGGTATCCTCCCAACCCCCTAAATTTTGAAAGTATATCCTGCTCCATACAATCCACATCACCACTGCAAACTCTTTGAAGACAGTGGAGCTGACAGCAGGCAGGTTCTTTGTCAGTGATGCTATGTATTGCTCACACCCCTAAAGCCTGTCAGAGGACTTATGTCTCAGAGGCTATGTGAAGTTTTTCTAGGTTCCAACAAATGATCAAACTTTCAATTAAAACAATTTAAAAATGTTTAAGATCACAAGATGACAGGAAAACCTCCAATTATTACAGCGGATTTTTCCTCCACTGTCAGAATGCTGTAAGACAGTAAAGAATGCATTTAGACAGACCAGAAAATCTTATGTAACCAGCCTTAGAGCCAGTATACAGGCTGGTACAGTGGGTTTGTATTGACAGATTTCCTCATAGGACCTAGCCTGCTGCACTCCATCGTCCTGAGCAAATTATAAAATAAACTTGTGTGAATTTAAAATATTTTGAAATGCCAGCTATAATAACATTAATAGAATAACAGGAATACGTTCCCCAATTCTCTCTTGGATTAAGGAGAGGTGTTTATAATGTAGCTCCTTTTCCAATACTATTAGAATTTCATGAGCATTGTCAATAGTATTTATTAGCATTGTTTCATCATTATTACCATTATAATCTAAGAGAATGGTGTTAAATGTCAGTGGAACAGGCGGGACGCTTTGGCTGTTCCTGTTAGATTGCAGGAGTGCTAAGGGGTTGATATTTGCATTAAATGGGCATAATTCATTTTGCCATTATTCTATCAAGCTTCATCCATAGCTAGCTGCTGATATGGAATGAGTTTAAGTACCTTTGAAAACACAGTGGTATACTTGTATGCAGAGTCATTCATTGCATAGCTTCCCAGGAGGATATGTTAGAAAGTTTCTTGATCTTTTGCTTTCCAGGAATTATAATGTGACATTTCCAAAATAAGATGGATTTTGGTAAGAGTATTCAAATTTAATTAATGCAGCAATTTACTGCAAAATTGCTTAATTGTCATGGTTAGGTTTGAATTTGCTCTCTCTTTAAATTAATTTTAAATCAATTTAAATTTAAATTAATTTTGCTCTCTGTTTCAAACCATCTGTTTGTCCTTACTAAAGCTATTGTTTCATCAGTTTTTCTGTCCAGTCAAAGTAATGTGTCAACTAGCTGTATTGATTAACTGAAAACTGTTTTGAAAGATGTGTCCTTACATGCAAACACAAACAAAACAAAGAAAAAAATGTCTGTGTTTGCATTTCTTAATTCTGGTGCTTTCTTTAGCATAAAGGGCCCCTTTTGAATGTCACATGGGAATTATTCTGCTGTCAGATGAGAAGTTGCATCAGATGCATCAGACTCAGCCATTTAATTTCTTCTTTTTCAAGCTTTTTGAACAGTGAATATCCATGTTTAAGTGTTTAATTTCATAGTATCATAAACACTGGGGAGAAAGTTAAAGGAGATAAACTGAGATTTGTTCAAATATCAAATGGAAGGGCAATTCTATTTGATAAGAAAATGTGTTATGTGTTCAGTATTCTGACAAATATTAAGATAAAAAAATGAATTATTATTTATATAATCGATATAATTTTTAATCAAATAGTTTCTCTGATACCTTAGCAAAAAATTATTTTTGATATTGAGCCAATGCATCTAATGCAATAAAAAAATATGAATAAAAATAATTATTATTATTTGCAATAATTCTAAACATGCTTTTAAAGCCAGACTACATATAATATGACAAAATGATAAGGATATTATCTTATTCTTTTAAAGCAGCACTGATGATGTTTAGCAGATTTTTTGCACATCTGCATCCCATAATGAAGTCTAATTCAGTATCAGTCTTGCATCCTGTCTCCTCTCTGAGCTCTCTCCAGCCAGTAAAAGCGAGTTCAATGATAACTCTTGCTCTGTCCTTCCTCTGCTTCCTCCAGTGATTTCCTTCTACGTTTCATTGCCATCCCACCCACCATCCAATGGGTGTGTGTTCAAAACAGCCATTGTATTGGTATTCAGTTGCTGGCATGTGACACAGCGCCCTAAAGCAAAACGCAGCCATCACATGGTTGGGCTTTAGGAATAAAAGCTGTGAAGTGCTGTTTCTCAGCCTCGTTACATTGCAAGCCAATAGCAGCTCCAGGAATGTGCATAATATAAATATTATAAACACATAAATATTATCATTGATGTTCCACTAATTCTGACCAGAGAGCAGATTTTCCCTTTGCCTTTGTCAGTCGTGTAAGCCTGTCTGTTTGCTTCTCTCCCTCTTTCAAGCCCTAATATGCTGTATCTTTAAATCATTATTACAGGCTCACAGTATGTGATGAATGATAGTAACCACAATGTTGTTTGACAAAATCATTACAGGCAGCAGCCACAATTTCTCCTTTTTTTCCTACTTTACTAACTGTGAAATGAACATTCTAAGGAAAAAAAATTGTTCATATGTGCAGCTCAATGTGCAGTCGGCTGGATGTGCTGCTGCCACTCAGACAAAGAGCTGTCAGAAAAAAGGGATGTCTTCACATTTGCAGGGCTTTTTTTATTTTATTTTTGGAAACTCTTTTCACTATGGTTTGCCTAAAAATAGTTCCATTTTCATGTGTGTTTTTGTAAATAATCTGCAACTGGGAGGGCAACAATGAGGAAAGGGAAGGGGGGAGGGGGGGGGGAGCCAGCGCAGTGAAGGAGACAGAAGAGATAAGGAAACTTAACAGAAGAAACAAGTTATCTAACACCACTAGAAGCGATAAGTGGCTGTTAAACAGCATTGTCTCATATCTTGTTTGAACAAGACGAAACTTCAGAAGTTTTTGTACTACTCAGCAAAGCTTTTTACAACTTTTACAGTGTTTTTGTTACAGCAGTGCCAAAGCAGCACAGACAGAAGATTTAAAAAGTAGCATTTGTCACATTCAGTTTCAATGTTTGATATGTTGTCTTTGTAGTATTTTCATAGATTCTTCTTCAAGGCAGACTTTGGATAAATATCATCTTGTGAACAGTTTACTTAGACTCTTCTTTTATTCTTAAATATTCTTCCATTCCGTAAGCATATATAACAATAATTTAATCAATCGATTTTACATTAATCATATATCTATATATGTGTGTGTGCGTGTGTGCATGTGTGTGTGTGTGTGTGTAGGCTCAGGTCTTAAATCTCAGTATATTTCAGAAGAGCTGTTTGTGAAATGAACAAGGAAGAAACCCTATCGGGAACATAAGTCAGTCTGATGAAATAGCTCAGCTGTGCAATCTCCAGAGGGCTATTTTTGAGAGCAAATGTAAACTTCTGTTCTGTGCTCCACAGTGAAATAGGCTACAAAACACCACTGGGACAATCAGTACTCACATAATCTCTTGAGGCCAATTGTAAATGTATATATGTAGGGATGACGGTTCAGGGATCTTATGTAAATATATTGTTGGCAATTCTAGACATCTAATCAAGGACTGAATAAGGACCTGAATTCTGATAAAATGCAATAAGGTTCAATTACAAGGTGGTGGAATGGAAAATCAGCCGTGCCCTGAGTGCTAAGAATCAAGAGTGAGAAGCGCCGATGTAGAGCAGTACATTTAAGCCATGAGCACCTCTTGTCCTCAGAGCAGCCACACATCTTGTGTGGAAAATGCTGGAGTCCCATCTGGGATTATTTTGAGCTAAATGGTCTGAATTCAGATTGCTGCTGAGTCTTCAAGGGGATTCCATTTGTGCCACATGAAACCACATCACTGTTGTATCATTATACATTTAAATATTGCTCCTGCCCAAATTATTTACAACTATGATCATAAATAAAATTGCGATGCTTTGTGATATATGGAAAAAAAACTGAATTCAAATATTTGCAAACCTCACATGCTCATCTTTCATTCACAGCAAAACGTAGAAAATGTGTCAAATAGTCAAAGTAATATTACTGTCTAATGAATGATATTAGATCTTGAATTTGATGGGAGAAAAAACATTCAGTCAACATCTGGACAT
Organism: Leptatherina wallacei; assembly: GCA_028567055.1. NCBI lineage: Eukaryota > Metazoa > Chordata > Actinopteri > Atheriniformes > Atherinidae > Leptatherina > Leptatherina wallacei. The sequence goes on along the minus strand of JAOXYM010000016.1, from coordinate 4,409,110 downwards.
CAGCTGGACCTTTGGGAGAGGAATTTTGTCCATTTCTTGTCTGATATAGGAAGCTTAACAGTCCTGGGTCTTTGTGTTTTATGATGTGCAAAATATTTTCGACCTGTGAAATGTCTGGACTGCAGACAGATCAGGAATAGAATTAAGGCACTCACACACTTCCGTACGATGAGAGCGACGGCTTTTGAAATGAGTGTTGATAAGTTCGATGGGCCCTGTTCAATTTAGTCCAGCAGATACAGCATCCAGGAGTTTCAGCATCTCAAAGAGTTTCAAATTTAATTTGTCTGACCATAGAAACATTTTTCCATTTTAACTCAGTTTATAGTTTAGAAGAATTTTGAAAACATTCCTGAGCCCACGGATTGATTTCCATGACAGACCTATGTATATTTTTAATGTATTGCCACCTGAGGGCCCGATGATCACATGGTTTAATATTTTATGTGCATTTTTACTTCATTCTCAAATTGCCCATACCTTAGGTGTCTTTTTTTTTTGCAGATTGAACCCATTTTTACATCTGAAAGCCTCCACCTCTCTAAGGAGCTCTCTTTATGTTACTGATCTATTAACCTTATCAGTTATATTATCCTCAGTCTGTTTCATTTACTTTTTCTAACTTTTACTGCCCCACCCCAACTCAAAACAAATTTAACAAGGACAACTTTTTGTTGCTGCAGTCAAATTTAAAATGTGCTCGTATTTTTTTCATAAAATCATAGTGTCACACTTTCAACAAAGGATGCTTTTTGTGTTTTACTGCGAACAAAATACGATTTGTAAATAATTGGATTGTTTCATGTAATTGAGGCTGTATATGAAACAAAGTAAATACTTTAAGTCCACAAAATAACCAAACACAGTGATTGACCCTCACTAACATTCCAGGAGGTATTGAGACATTCTCAGTGTTGAGGAGCATAAGTATGGATGTAGCCAGTGATTAACATAAATTACAGTACGCAGCTGTGGCCTCTTACTTTTTATCTGTAAATAACATCAAAAACCTCGTATGACTCCAATACACAGAAAAATAACCTATTTGTCACTGCGTTCATAAAGAATCTAAAAGACGGGAAACCATAAGGAATATAAGATGAGATGGATAGTCCAAGGAACTGTTAACAAGCCACAATGCTTTTCAATTAACTGTAGGTTTGACAGTGATTTGTGTTGCTTGATTTTTAATGTGATGATCTCAGCACTTTGTCTATAAATCGTCACTCCTTCTAAAGGAAGATACACTATTTGGATGTTGTGTTTGGCCCTCTGGCGAACATTCACATTTCAGTCAGAAGCATTAGCTGTTAAAGAGTAGAAATGTTTGCACAGTTGTTTTGGGCCATATATATTCACATATAGATTTTGCTCTTTTAGCTGTACCCTGTCAGTCTTCATGCAGCTCAACATCAACCAGGTTGTCAACAGGACATTATTCTGCACGAACGAACACATATGCCGAAGATGTGAAAGTGACGCCATTTTTAGGGGCATGTCTACAGATAGAAGGCAAACTTGGAGAGCAGAGCTACTCGATAGCAAAGAGGCTTGTTGCTTCAGTGAATTGATGACATGCTTCAATTAAGTGCTTAAATCTCGCTCATCACGTAAGAATGGTTGTTCAACTTCCTAAGAAGCTATGAAGGGCTACAAAAAATGTAACATATTGCTGCTCTCTTCATGAGAACAAAGGCACACAGTTATAAACCCAGACAAAGCTTACATATTTGGTTCCTGTGGATCAGACTTGGACCCATACGAACCAACCACAAGGCAAGCCATCTTCTATTTGATTTTCAATAAACAACAATGATTGCTGGGAGAAAATTCTGCCCAGAGATTCATTTTCAGGCATGCAAAGAGCTGAAAAGGTCACACTAATTAGACGCCAAGAAAAAGAAAGCGAGAGAAAACGAAGAAAGAAAATAGCTGTAACAATGAGATTGTTCAACCTGACATTGGGATATGTGTGTTCACACTTCCGAGACGCAGAGTGCAACCTCTCGGTCAGAGGCGCCTCTTGAGGCTAAAGTGTCTTGCTCAGAGGGACCCCCTGAAGTAGCAGTTACAGCGAAAAGAATTTTCCCATTCACTGCCAAACTGACAGGATCAACTACTGCTGTCTTTTGGGGGTCTTATGGGGTGACTACAGGGACTACACATTACTGCAGGGATCTGAAACGTCTGAATATTCACATTTTCCTCTCTTCATAACACAAAAGTGGTTATATCCATTTTTAAATGAATTGCAATACTTTTTTCTGCTTGCTTTTTTCCCCAAACCCCTTTCCCACAAGTTGGAACTAATTAAGAAAAGAAGCTGAGACTTACAAGTACCTGAGTGTCAGGTTTTTTTTCCTAAGTCTATAATTATTAGCTGGGGGTCATGATTATACCAGCTCAGGAAATTATTGAAAGGAAGTTAACTGTATGGCATTTGTTCACTGCAGAAAGTGTGGAAATGGTGCAATGTGTCAGACGAATTTCATCACTTCTGAGAAAAGAAAAAGTCAAGTGTTTGTGTAAAATGTCATGCTTTCAGCTTGTCACCTTTACGAGGAGCGGATTCTTACATCCTGTGCGACACATAAAGAACAAATAAAGAATCTTATGATGCAGGCAGCACTGATGATATAGACACCCTTCTAAAGAATCTTTAGCTTTCTGGTGCATGATTCCCACCATAAAATTACGCTCCTGAGATCTTAATTTGAGGCTCAAACTGTCTGTCCTCCTATAGCTCACAGGCTGCTTGCACAAACGGTCAGCACCTCTCTCTCCTCGCCTACAGGGGCTCTCAGAAAATCAAGTTTATTACAGCTTCTAATTACAATTACAGTCTCAAAGGGTTTCCCAATGGAACAATAAATGAAAATGATTAATGAAAATGGCACGCCCCTCATCCTCCCCCCTAACCTTAGACCGTCAGTGAAACAAGAAGACACTCTTTTAGTGAAACTTAATTAGAGACAAGATGCATGAAGCCTTACGATGAACCTTGCAGTAAAGAATTACCCATCTAGAAAAATGTAACTGAATGGAGTGTAAGTGTATGCAATTATTATTATTATTATTATTATTATTATTATTATTATTATTATTATTATTATCATCATCATCATTATTATCATCATCATTATTATTATTATTATTATTGGCATTTTCTGCAGCAATCTGCTAAAGGTAACAAGCCTCATTACTTCTGGCTGTAAAACTATAAAGATGCTTTTGTGTTTTTTCTTTTAAGCAATTGAAAATGCATGATTGATATTAATAAAATAATAGAAAAACAAAAACAACTCGAAGGCAGATGAAACATCAGAGATTAAAATTTGAATTCCAATGGCTAGTCCCCACCCCCCTCCAACCTCCTTACAAATCAAATCCCCGATATTCTGAGCTGGACCTGCACTGAAAACATGTCTCTTTTGGCCAGTCTTCATCATAATGACAGCTTCACAATATCTATAGTTTAAAGAGGAAAAAGGGGAGTCCACAGAGGAGCAGGAGTTGAGAAGACAGAAAATCCAGGCATTGGTGTAGAATGTCTAGAAAAAGAAGTTGTTCAGATGATTATTGTTAGTTTAATTTGTTTTGCCTTTTTTCTATTTCCTGACTGCATAAGCATCCAGAACTTTGAGGAAAATGCTTAAAAAGACAGCACATTGAGAGAACAAAATTCATCTTGACTACAAACACTTTTGTTCTGCCTGAATCGTCCCCCCCCCCCCCCCCCCCCCCCCCCCCCCCTCCCTTGATTTGCATCCTTTGAGCCTTCATCCCCCCAAAAAAACTGCATTTAAGCAAAATGTGTGCAAACATTTCAAAAATATGTTTGTTGCAAAGTGCTTCCAAACCCATGTACCTGTGACTTAAGCTGTTTCAAAGTGAGTTGGAATCTGATAGCAGCTCATTCACATCACTTTTGTCTTGACAGTTGTGATGTATCTAACCGTGTTCATAGTTGAGAACAAAATCAGGTCAAAGACTGCTGCTGCACAAACACAACTGGGAGTTGGCACAGTGCAAACACAATCTTGTACTATTTGCTGCGGTATGATGATGGGTTAGAGGTGTTGCACAAGGGCACCTTGGACACATTTTGAAGCAAAAGTGTAGATGTTTGATATTTCCCCTTTTCTTTTCAGCTTTTCCCCCATCCCATCTGATGAGAAAACAGAACCCCAAGGTCACAGAGTGGGGATGATCAGCTCCCATCTCCTGCTACTGCAATGACTCAGATGAGATTACTTTATCACTGTCAGCAGCTGCACTTAAGCTTGGCATCTCTGTCAGTCGTGGTTGAACCCTGGTCACCTGCGTCAGCGCTCAAACCGCTGGATCCTGCTGAATAACAGGGCCCCACTCACCCCTGTTTCTCGTCTCAGAGGTTGCTGTGAACAAACGCGCAAGGAGTAGGGGGGAGAGAGAAGCGTCCTCTCCAGTTGTCGGGAGCAACACTCACAAGCTGGTCGGTTAACAGTGAGCCCTCCCAAACGTCCACTGCATGTCCATGTGGGCTTTGACCGCTGTCACAGATCACCGCCTCTAAACCAGCCCTTGGGTTCAAGGTTTGCCCCTCCTGTCCAGCACCAATCTGAGATGGGTAAAAGGAGGGGGGCGGGAAGGTTAGTTTGAAGAGGGCAGAGCTTTGCGAGAGGACGCCGAATTATCCATCATTTCACAGCGAGAAGAAAAGATCCATACCAAGTGGATAATAACAGTTGAGAGAGAAATCTGTCGGACTAAACGTCAGAACCTCGTTAACTCCAAGGAAACCAAGGCGGGAGCGAGAAGAAAACGCAAGAACGCACCCCCTCACAGCTGCTGGTGAGATTCTTATTTCTTTAAATGCTAGTCATTACCTGTGCTGTATGTCTCATGTAGTGTGGTTTATTAGGTTTTGTTCATGTCGCTGTCTAGATAACAACTGGAGATAATTTCAAATGTGCTCAGTGCCAATGTTTCATTCACATGCAACAACTGCTGTTTGTGTAGCTACCGCAGTATAATTGATGGTTTAACAGGTCTCCCTCGCTGAAGTGGGGATAATGCTGGTCGGAGGATGCGGCGCTTCAGATGCATGGCCATATGATGAAGATTTCGCATGGGAATTAAGTGTTGTTTTGGCAGTGTTGGCGACATATGTGGGGCTTTAATTTGTGGGAATGCAGTTATGACAGCAGCGCTGTTAAAAGATTTATCTAAAGCTTGAGTCGACTTCTAGACATGCAAATGGCAACATAATGCGACACCGGGGCTCGAGCGGTAATTGTTACTTTCTGTTAATGGGCAATTAAATGACAGCGCGCGTGACGTTCTCCTATGGAGGAAAAAAACCCGCTTAATATAAATCCGCACCTGCACTCTAACTGAAGTATCGTACATTGACCCCGCGAGCTGGAAATCCTGACAGAAACGAGCTACCGCAACCTGTGACAAGACTGTTGAGCGGAGGCTAACTTAACCTTGGAATAAACCCCCCTCCCCACCACCACCACCACCGTTAAAGCAGCGGAGTCTGGAGCTTTCTGCACTTCTCTTTCGTCTACACTGCCATTAAAATTAATAACGCTTACGTTTATTTGGTGCTATAAACAAGTTTAAGCGATGCAGAAAGAGAGAGAGGGGGGGGGGGGGGGCAGCTGGAGGAAAGAGGACTCTGGAAACATTATACTTTCATCTGGCCGCCTTTTTTTCGTATCTGACATTTGACTCATTATTTGAACTGTTTCATTGAAAAAACTGATAAATGAGTCTGCATGTTTGTTTGTTGAAAAGCAGCTCTCCCAGGTAAACCCCCTCACCCCTCTTCTCTTTGTGGTCCTCAGTGACTGCCACTCTGTAGATAGTGTCAGTGGGCATGGTGAAAAATGTGAGGCTGAGTTGATGTTTTGCTAACATCAAACCTAGTAGCTTCAATAATTCATATCCTCCTGTAACATCTCCCAGACTGCAGAAGTCACCCCCCCACCCCACCCAAAAAAAAAACAAAAAAACAAACAAACTTAAGAATCACGTGAAAATGGGTCAACAGTCCACAAAGAAGATACTCTCATACATTTCTTGCCCAAAAAAGGGCAACAAATGATCTTAATCCAAAAAGAGTCCCAGATGGAGTCTCCAATGGAACTCTCATGCTTTTAAAAACGTTTTTTGTGCACTTTAGATGCACCGTTCGGCTATCTGGACTCCCTCCCCAGGCCAGTATATGATATAAATGGTACTTTATATTTCTAAAGTGGTAAGATGAAGATGTGTGTGTATACCAAGAGGGAACTTTTGAAGCATCAAATCTGCAGTTACTTGAAACAGCCATTTGAGGCTGGCCTCAAAATGCAAGTACCCAAATGGTAAAACGGTCATCTTTACAGCAGACATAAACACGTTTGGTCTGGACTTACAATGGTTGTCATGTCCACAACTAATTCCGCCTTTCACATCAACTACATTACTTACATGTTTGAATTGAATTGTACTAAAGTTTAAAGTTATAAATGATAATGGGTTGGGAGCAACAGGTATGGAATTGCAGTCTAGTGTCCTTGGATTTTCTAGACGTTCCATCTCTTGCAAGTGGTTTCTGTCTGCGACAGCACCTGATGGCTAAATGCCAACCCTAGGATTTCATAGCGTAAACTAATGGTTGACATTGGGGTAGCTACTTAATTTTTGCCTGTATTGTGCATGCCTGAACACGCAGACAACTTAGATTTTAACTTAATTTTTTCTTCCTTTCAACCAGCCTGTGTCAGAGGCCACGCTCTAATTACTGGACATAATCCAAATGTCAAACATCATCCACATTAAAGATAATTCCCTTTCACCCTCTCCTGTCCCTTGCATGCCTGAGCTGCCAAATTTTATTCTGAAAGTTCCCCTTCAGCACATACATCATTGTTTTTAGCACACCTCTGAGTGTGATGTAACATACAGCCATATGTAGCACCTCACAGCTAGCTCTCAGTCTGCATGATAAAAGCCTCATAATACGATGTGTCCCCCGACTCGCGAGTGTGACCACAAATAAATGACTTTTCTCAGCCAGTTTCTTCATCTGGTGAGACATATGGAGCAGAGAAACACTCCCCCATACACATCATCCCCCTTTTTCACATTAAATGGCTGTGTGGTGAAAGGGAAGCAAATTCAGATTTATTGTCCAGCAGGGGATGTGTCAGGCAGAGCAGATTTTGTTGAAAGAAAGGGAGTTATCTTATCCGGGAGCCACAGATGGATATGCTGTGCTTTCATGACGTGGAGAACCTGCTACATCTGAAGTGAAGTGATTAGAAAATGTTTGTAATGTTGTTTTTCATACTCTGCGTGCACATTCAGGCAAATAAAACATTTGGGAAAGACAGAGGCAGATTGCAGGGTTTTGCATTTGCATTATCATTGGGGCAGCCTAAGGCATGATGCAGTAAATGCAAAGGATCTCAAGTGATTACTAAATAAATGAGGGTAATGTTTCCCATTGTACACCATCTTTGTTGCTGTTTGATGCTCCTTTTTTAAATGTATCTTTTTAAGAAGGCAAACATTTTACCCATAAATTAATGTCTATATTTAAAACATGCTTTGGGAATGACTCCGAAGCTTAGTTGGCTTACCCTTCATTTCACTTCTAGTTCATATTTCCAGTAAAAGAGAGAAAAAAACTGCCAGTGCATTCATTGCCTTACAGATGTGGTTGTTTTTGAGACCTCAATGTGCACCAAGATCTACTACGCTGGTCAAGTGGACTTTGGACTGAGGCATAAAGCAACTGTCTGATGATGATAATGATAGCAACTGACAAGATGTAATGACGAGAGCCCTTACATATATTGAAGCCTCAACCACGATCACATCAGTCATTAACAATAAGCTTCGAGGAGAAATTTACAGCTTAGCTCTTCATAGTGACAGATGATGAGAAGTGAAACAAAGCAGGACAATAAGAAGGCCATGCTGGGTTAATGCAGACGGAGAAATGCAGAAACACTCTCTTTGCTCATCCAACAAAAGCCGAGCATGGTTTGTTGAATTAATTGAAGAAACTGCCTTTTTTTTAGGGCTGTGCAAGGTTTTTGCATTGCTTAGAATTTTTCAGCAGATTCATTGCTTCCAAGAATTTTACTTGCCTCTCATTCTCCATCATGGCAACATCCCATTCTTTTACCATTTATATGGAGGAGAGCAGTTATAATAATCACATAAGCTCCATTCATGAAGGTATAATGTTACCTTCAGATGAGTTGAGATTTAGGATCATTCCTGAGATTATCTCCAATCTAAATCCTACACAAATGTCCTGTTAAATCTGGAAGTTATAATGCAAAAATGCAAACAAATGACTTGCTTTTCTGTAGTTTGGCTGAGACAGAGGGATCCAGGCAAAGAACAGCCTCATGCCAATGCTCATCTCAGTTATTTAAAGGGAACATTTACATTTTCAACAAGTATGAGTGTCAAAATGATAAAAGATTATTGGAGGCTTTGCTCCAGCGGCACAGCTTCTTTCAGATTGTTCTTGTTAGATCATCAGAGTTCATTCCTGTCATTTTTCTCTTTTCTGCTGTAGACTTTATGGTGGTTTTTAGAACAAACTGTTAAAGAAATGTAAATGTGTGCAACATTTTGCTAGATTTAGCGCACGCACACCTTTTTAGAAAATTCATGGACACTCATCCTATTTTGTTATCCATTTTTAGAAGCCATTGTCAACGCATTAGGTCTCTGAGACTGTGGAGTTCGATGGAAAGACGGAAGTAAGAAATAGCAATCACATAATCATGTTCGAGATATGATAAACCCACTGTTAAAACTTCTTTTTTCAGCTTCATCTGTTATCGTTGGAATGAAACGGTTAGACAAGATGAATCCATTCTTGACAGGAATTGTAGAAAATATAATGCCACCTTGCTTTTGCTCGTTTTCACCTACTCTCCTAAATCATTTACTGCGTGTCTTTTCACACACACTGTCTGTGACCTTTAAGATGGACAGTCAAAATCCCTCAACTGTCCGAACCCTTCCAAGAGCCTAGAGCTTCATTTTTTTTGGACCAGCTGTACAGGAGAGACAGAATGTCTGCAGGTCATGAGCCACTCCTAAAATGTCAGACTTTCAAGCCCTGAAAATGGTGTTGAAGAGAAATGATGTATCTGAAGCTAAAAAAGCTTTTAAAAGGTTGTTTGTCCAGAGTAAATTTCGCCAGTTGTGCATTCATTTGGTATACAGGCATTGAAAAGGAATTAAAATATCAGATACTGGACTTATGACTGCAGCTGGCAGGATACTAAAAGCTATTTTAGTCTGTCAGGCAGAGACACTTTGTGACCAAGTTTCAGATCCAGAAATGCTGATAATCATTGCTTGAAGGTAATATCTTAAGACAGTGGGTGTTTCTTTCTTTTCTCTCTCTCTCTCTCTCTCTCTCTCTCTCTCTCTCTCTTTCTGTGTGTGAACTGACATGTATGCCACAAATTGCAATCACACGTGACAGATGCAGAGAACAGAGGCACATTAATGGTGTTTCTCATAATGCAGGCGCACGGAAACAGTCCATTAAATCTTTACATAACTGCATGAATTCTTTTAACACAAATTCTTGTTTCCTGTTGTTGTCTGGTTGAAATTGACCAACACAAGTAGAGATTACTCAGCTGGATCTGCCTGTGGCCATCTCAGCCATTGGTCATCCTTGATGGCACTCATAAGCTTGATGCTTTTGTACTTTTGCCAGATACAACGGGCAAAAAAACCAACCCACACAGCTGTTGCCTTGGTAACCTAATGTTTTTGGTCAAAGAAAGTGGGGGTTGTGTGAAGGTCCTGGAGGGCTGCAGTGAGCGGTGAGACACATCAACTGTCTTTTGTCTAATTTGTTAATGCATCTGAGTAAATTGTGTTTGTCACTGGGTCTTAGGGCTGAGATAATCTTCTGTAACCCCCCAATCAAATATTTACACTGCATAGTGCAGGAACTTGTATCTGCCAGACCAATAATGTGAAGGAAGCACAAATTTATTTGCTTTTTTTTTTTTGTTCTGTGACACCCAGTTCCAGCGAAACACAAGAGATAATGTGATTCTGTGTGTGATTGTGCTTCTGCCGTGTAAGATAAATTGCCGTAGACATCAGGAATATATCTGCAATGTCTATGTCCTGAGGGGACATCTCCTCCGACCACACAGTAGAAAATAATAAAGGCAAAATAATCAAACATGAAAGATCAAGGACAAAATCTCAGGGTGCCCTCTCATACACAGACCCCCCTTGAGTTTGTGGTCTGAACTAATTTAGACAGCTTTGTTATCTGCCACAAAATCTATATGTGCAAATGACCTAAAGACACATTGTCTAACCTTTCTTTGCCTCAAGGCTTTGCACCAGCCTTCAGATGACACTTGGGATTTATGAATTGTTAAATGGTGATGGAAGCAGTAGTAACATTTGCGCCATTAGGACTTCTATTGGCTTAAAAGACTGATGTTGGCATTGGCTGTACAGATGTGACATTTTACAGACTTGTGATCTCTTTTTTAAGAAGATTAAAAAGAATCCCTTCACTTGTAAGTTGGCATCTTTTTATGTCACATTGGATTCTGAGAAGCAATCTTTAATGGTTGTAACGGCTCTCTGGACTCTACAGAGAGATAAACATGACTTTTTATCAGCGTTAGGAAAGTTTGATTTCTACATGAAGTAGTTCAAAGTTCAGTGCACACATTTTAAAATGAACTAGTTCATAGCTCTCTTTAATACATTGATGTGTGTGTGTCTATCTATCTATCTATCTATCTATCTATCTATCTATCTATCTATCTATCTATCTATCTATCTATCT
>JAOXYM010000016.1:4371572-4383656 GCA_028567055.1 Leptatherina wallacei | reverse complement strand
AAATAAAAAAATACATTGATAAATAAATAGATCAAATAGAATACTGGGAATCCTTTGAAATACAGCATATTTTCTCCATAATGTCAGCAACACTTGAAAAACCTAGTTTGAGCTTCACCGTAGCAACAGATCATATCCAATATATTTCCAGAAATGAAACAAGCTTGTTGCTTTTGAAACTGCCTTCATTCATCATAAAGCTGCCCCGTGTATGTTTTGTTGTTATATGAGGCATCCTTGAACCCTCACAGTATATCCTTGTTTAGATAGGATGCAAAACCAAAACCCATATTTAACACAATTTTCAACTAAGTGGCAAAGATAAGCCGATTGAGCTTCAAGGTCAACCACAGCATGGGTGTTTGATTTATGGCTTAAATTATTCTGTTGGGCCAGTCTAACGTGTGTGTTGAACTCAGCTGCGCTTTGTATGGCTATTACCAGAGAGTGAAACCTTGCATTCCAATTATAGTTAGGCTATATAGCTGTCATTCATGTTAGTAATGACTATAGCTTCTACTTACAATGAGCCCCAAACCTGCCTATAAATACTTTGCTTGTTAGTATGATCAATGGCTGCTGATCAAGCCACTTGAGAGCTGCAGTCTCACATTGTAGGTCCCCCTGACTGAGGAAAACATGAACAGGAACTGAACATAAATTAACTGTGGTATGCTTGATTTTCTTTTCATTTTATAAGTTCACATTTACATTGAGGTTTCTGTCAGTTTGGGATCTACAACTATCAAACACATCTAACTTCAGCTTTATTCATGTATTCTGTCACTTTACTAAAGTTAGATAAGATTAGAGTTGCTGACTGAAAAATAAATTACGTAGAACAATATAATCACTTGATCAAAGACAGGTTTGGGCTCACACTTTTAATGAGTCTGTTCTAAGTTTAAAAATGTTCATCCTTTAAATTCACTACGTCAGTAAACTAATTTATTAAGAGCAGATATAAGGAGTGGAAGTGACAGAAATGAAACAGAAAACACTGAGTAAACACGTTAAAAAAAGTGGAGCAGTGAAGATGGATTTAAATTGAAAAATAGAGTGATAAATGATGAAGTAATGTGATTCATTTCAAACTGATTTTTATCAAATTTGCAGTGATATAATGAAAACAGCCGTGCTTTATAATTTGCCCAGTGTTGGATCCATCATTAATCATTCAGAATGTTGGGTTTATCATTTACAGCAATCAATTTTTGATATGTCTGCTCTAAGAAAAGAAAATACAGCTTTATCTCAGAGATATATGCTCAACTCTCAACTTTTTCTGTCTACAGAGCTGTAAGCATCACAGTCATTTACCATCCACACAGAGACCCATTGTCAAACAATTTGAGACAAAATGTAAATAACATAATGCAATGATTTACAAATAACACAAACATTTTTTTTTATTTAAAACAGAACCTTGACAACATATCACAAGTTGAAAGTGAGGCATTTTACATTTAGTGCTTCCATTTTCCAACATTCATTTGCCCCAATCCCAACTTTTGTGAGATGTGCTGCTGCTATTGAATTCAAGATGAGCACTTTTTTTCATCTAATAGTAAAATGTCTCACTTTCATCATCTGGTACATTTTCTAATTTCTGTTATGAGATTTGTAAATCATGGCATTGTGTTTCTACTACCATTTTATGCAGCATTTCAACTTTTTTCTGGTGGAGCTTCTTGTGAGCTGCAATGAATGGCAAACATGAAGGTGGCTCTAAAGGGGAAAAAAATCTGAGGGAGTTGATGACTGCGTATCAAAATTTATGGCAACCCATATCTGGATTCCTTGTCGGGACTTTCTGGTGCTGAAAGTGGAAATTTCAAATGATTTTCAAAGTCATTTGGCCTTATGGGTCCTGGAGCATGTGTACAAGGTTTCATACCAGAGAGTCCAATAGTGGTTTAGACATTCCAGTCCGGATTGAATCAGTAAATCATCTGACAGATTGACATTGCCATCCCTGAGACCTTGCAGCTAGCGTGGCAGTAAAATAATCGAGAGCACCTGACATGTTCCTGCACAAACCACCTTTGTTGCTGTGCTGATAAAAAGTGGCATATATCGAGCATTTGATCGATGGTCATGACATAACCTACCCACTGCAAAATAAAGCAGTCCATCTCATGCTCTTACACGTGTGTGTCTTAAATTGCAGTAAAAAACAGTAAGCCTCAAGGACAAAACAACAGATATTTCCCAAGTGCCTTCCATTTTTTTTATATGGTCTATCTGTCCATATTTAAATTGACTACATTTAAATATTAATGCTTTTAAATTTTTCATATCAACTTTATGACCGATTTAAGCCCCAGTGGAAAAGGTTAATGGAGCAACAGTTAAATGATGGTGGAGATATATTTATGTTTTGCTTTGTGCTGCAGAATAACTCACACTTTGGTGCTTTTTGAAATAATGAGGTGGTGTGTGCCACTCAGCTCATCACCAATTAGTAAAGCTCATTTATTGGCTGTGTGAAAAGAAGCTCAGAGAGACTCCTGACTAGATGAAATATCTCTTATACAGTACATTGAATAAATGGTTCATTAGTAAGATATAGGTTTCATGGCAGCTTGAAGGAGCAGCTGGATAAAGTATTTTACATAGTGCCTGAAAACTCTGACATGGCAGGGGTGGTTCAACTCATTAAAAAAACTAGACAGTGTGAAAGTTTAAATAGCCGCAGTTGCTCCTGGGCTCATCTTAAAATGTCTTATTAGCAATATACTTTATAGGATAGGAAATGAGCAGGACTGTAAGCTACAGTACAAAGCTTATTGCTTTCTGGCTTAAAGCCATTGTTCCTTTGAGAGAAAAATTGGATGGAACGGTGACTCAGCGTCAAACAGTTTGTTCTCAGTTGATTGATGGATTTCTTCTTGATAAATGACAGTTCATCAAAGTAGATAATGTCACCGTGAGTTTTAAAGTTTTGTTTTGACCGTTGTGGTGACAGCTGTTGGTAGCACTCCTGGTGTTATTTAGCTGTTTCAATGCTGACTGTAATTAGGCAGGTTAAGGACGGGTCCCGCTATCTATTTTGAATCATCAAGCTTTCCAGGGGAATTTTTTCTCTGGAATGTCTGCACAACAAAACTGGACTAAATTGTTCATCCCATTAGTCAGTGGGATGCTGAAGAAAATCAATCAAATGAGCAGTCAGCAGGGTTATCATAAAACAATTATTGCCATGTAAACAAGTGGAACATGCTGTTACATGAATAATACATGCACCCCAGGGCCAATAGTGGGGTGCATTATTGCCTGAAATGTCCTCAGGTGATCATTCACACAACTGGCTTGATTCAGACAACACGTAAAGGGATATGGCCATTTTCCACCAATTTCAGGTTTGAACCCTCACTGTTCATTTGTACTGACCTGCTCTAGTTCCCCGACAGAAATGTATTATCTCAAACTGTCTCAGATCTACGCTATGTCACTTTATCTCAATTCATATGTCCTTTCTCCAATGACAAAGGCAATGCATGCTGTAGCTCTCACATGATTTGCTAGGCCATGCTCATTTGTATTCCCATAGTATGGCGGTAGTAGGTATCTGTGCTGACCAGCAAAGAAGTGAGCTGTTTCAGCGTCACAGTAAAGTGATTGGCTAAACATGTCTCACCAAGTTCAGCCTTCATTTGCACGGCCGAATCAATACAGCTTAAGAGTCTGTATTAAATCTAATTTCATCATCCTTCTCTTACGTTTAACTAAAATCTGGGATTCCTTTTCTCAAGTGAGCTTTCCTCTGCCGCACTGACTGATAATAAACTGCTAATGCAAACTCAATACTGCGAGGAAGTCTTTATGGAGGGAGCAGCAGAAATGTACACAGTCACAGATGTTAACAGCCAACTTCCAACCGCCACACAGAAAAAAATTAGGAAATCTGTTTTAAATGTTGCAAAAAAAGAAAAAGCAGCATGATAGAAATGTTACATGAAAACATGGCTTGTGGTTTGTACATCACAGGCTATGATTCAAGTCTCTCCAGGCTAATAGAAATCTGCCATTAGTGCCGGGCCATTATACCCAGCCAGGCTGCACTGTAAACTCCTCATCTCTCTTCCCACTTCCCTCACTCTGGTGCCCACTTCTTCTGATTGTCAGCCAGTTTGGATCCTACTGAGTGCAGACTTTGTTCCAGCTGTAATCATAATCCATTGCGGAGATGCAGAAGTTGTCCCAGTCTGAACTGAGATATTAATTTCCCCTCCATGTGGGGCCATGCTCCACTGGCCACGCAATGCTATCGGCTTTGAGGAAATCTTGTCTTCTTAAGCCTTGCACAAATGCCCTGTTTGACATCTGTTTCTTGGTTAAGAGTTTATTTGCACTAGTGGTGCAATAAAAGGCCATTGTCTGTCTGAATGAAAACTTGTATCTGTTCTAGTTTCTGAGAGTTTAAAAAAGTGACATTGAATTTACAATGTGAAAATTATTATTATTATTATTATTATTGTTGTTATTATTATCATTATTATTATAATTATTATAATAAACTTGTCTGTTTCTGTTCAGAAATTGATACAGAACTTCATACAGAAGTTCATTTTCGAAGATAATGAGAAACGTTTACCAACTACAATTCCTATGTACACTATACAAAAGTAGAAGCATTTGGCGTGTGAAATTACATCTCAATGATTAAGACACCAAACTCACATTAACATGATCAATTGTGCATTTACCTTAATATTTTTTTACCTATCATTATCTCCCTTTGGGATATAAAACAACTTTTGTTTTCCTCTTAGCCCTTAAGTTGATTGTGTTTGCATCACTGCTACTGATGTCATTGATCTTTTTTTCTGCATAAATAACAATGATGTTAAAACTGCACATGCAGAGAATTCCTTGACATATTTTTTTTTCTATGCAGATTTTCCTTCAGTCACATGTCTGTGACAACAATAGCAGAAAAGAAGACTTATGCATTGCTCACATGTGGCCTATTTAGTTTGCTTCTATTATGTGAGATGCTGCTTTCTGAAATGCAATTATAAAGTTGTATAAACTAAGCCATTAAGGAGCTTAATAAAGTGCAGGGTATCATGAGCGAAAGTCTGCAGTCTGCATCGTTCAGACATTGAGCTGCAAACAGTTCAACAAGGCCTGAGGTGATACATGTGCACAGGTGGTGAGTGTTAGAAAAGGTATTGCTCTTCTCCAGCAATCCTTGATGAACTCTGACACATTTCACCCATGAGGCAGGCACCTTGTCCTATCTGCTTTCCAGTGCTTTTGTTTTGTTTTTTTTTAATCATGGCTACAGTGAATTGCACTCACATCTTCCATGCATTGGCTGTAATTTTAAAAGCCACACGGATTTAAACAATTATTCTGCTTATCTGAAGAAATCTCTTCCAGCAGCATGGAAATTGCATGTACATATTTGAGGTACTTTAAAAATAACTAATTGTGACACATAAATTAATGTAAAATGTTATTTGAATAATGATTCTATGAAATATTGTCTTTTTTTTTTTAACTTGGGTTATTTTTCCAGCATGGTTTATTAAGCTGTTCGATAACATTCGGTTCATTTAACTCTTGTCTACTTTGCAACTTTAATAAATGAATATCAAATATTGTAGGTTCAGCAGTATCTGCAGAGAATTAGCCAGCTGTGCTCCATGTGTGCAAATGTTCTTCACTGGGTAAGCATTATACACCTTACACATTTGCTGCTTGATAGGTGACGGCTTATTGAAATATTTAACCAGTTTTATACCCAAATCAGCATTATACAGACAGTGAGTTTACTCTACACTCTCATTTTTATTTATGAATGGGGAGGTAAAACTGAATTGAAACATATCACACAGTCAAGGACGCAGTCTTATTCAAAGTGACATATTAATGGGCTTGAACATTACATTACCAGCGAGTAAAGGGAACTTGCTCCACTCTGCAGTAATTTGTATTGAGAAAAAAAACGGAAGGCGCTGAAAGCTTTGCCTTAACAATTATATGGTTATATCTTCTGTCATGTTTGTTTCATCAAATCTAAATGACATTACTGCACTTCCAGTTAACTTTTTTACTTCTTTTTCTTTTAAAAAAAATAGCTCCTATTGGACATCGAATGACACATTTTTAGGAGCTGTGAACATATTTTTACTTCTGTTTTGTTCACTCCACTGTCGCATAAATCTGTCTGTAACAAACCTAAAAGACACTACTTTGTGTTTGAAGGTAAACACACATCTGAGTACACTGGTAAAGTTCCACAGGGTTCGATTCTGGGATCCATGTTATTCAACATTTATATGCTACTAGGGTTGTCAAAAATATTGATAAATCTGGGTGTTACTATGGACACAGACCTGAATTTCAACAGTCATGAAGTCAGCCTATCTGAAGATTATTTAAAGAGCTAAAGTATTAATGTGTCAGAATGAGTTAGAAAAGCAAATCCATGTATTTATTAGACTTTATTGCTTTAAAAATGTTTAGTTTGCCTAAAACAGTGGTTCCCAACCTATTTTCCTTGAGGACCCCCTTCTTACAAATACTAAAAAGCCATGGACCCCTAGTCCCATCCCATGCTTAAACCATGCTTGGTTTTATGCTTTCAAAAATGGGATTCTTAGCATAAATAATGTATTCTGGCTGACTCCTATACTTAGATAAAGCCAAAGTCAAACTAACAACATATAGCCTTACATTTTCTTCTTAAATTGGTACAATGTGTCGACATTAATCACAATGGCTCTGAATGTTCAAAGCATCAGGGACCCCCTACTCTTTAGGGGACCCCCTTTGGGGAGTCCCAAACCCCAAGTTGGGGACAACTGGCCTAAAATATGAAACAGATGCAGCTGTTTTAGAATGCTGCCGCCCATGTGATGCAAGATCAGAACAGTGGAGCTTATCCCTCCAGTCCTGAGGCTTCTACTCTATAAAATGCTGCTGTTGGTTTATAAAGCTTTTAAATATTTTATGGCCCAAATGTATCTTCTGGTATGTCATGAACCCACAAATGTTCTAACTGGGGTCTCTCTGCCCCCACAGTTAGAACTAAACATGGAAAAGCTGCTGTCAGTTTGGACAAAATGTGGAACAAACTCCCAAAGAACTGCAGGTCTCCATCAAACCTTTTTATGCATTAAGATGTAAGAACTTTGATTAATAACTTGCACTGTGCCTTTCACTTCTGCATTTTGTTCTATTGTGTTTTATGTTCCCTATAGAACACTTTGTTGAATTGCTCTATATACATCCAATTTGCCTTGCCTTGCACATGTAAATGTGCAGTCAGGTGCAGATCATGAGAAAGTCAAAAACTGCTTTCTTCCAATTTTTTTGCATTAAAACGATTTGTCAAGTCATTCTACTTAAAATTCAAAGGAGATTAGGTCTGATTAGCTTTGATTAAACTGGGCCATCAGGCAGTTTTATTCCACAGTTTTATTGCTTTTTTCAGCACCTCTGAACAACTTACTCTAAAGATTAGTCGGCCCAGAATTGGCACAGCGAGATGGAAGTGACAGACTGCAGCCTTTCTCCTGCTCCACAAACAGCAACAGAGGGTTATTGTCATGCAGTACCATGCTCATAATGGATTCATTTTACTCTCATTACATGTCTGTAAGGAACAAACGTAAATCCTGACAAATGATCACTTATGTAACATAATCATGAAGGGCCCCAGCAGAGGCCTGGTAGCCCGATGGTTTGATCATTTGGTAGCGATACATACCAATGCTCATAAAATTGCACCTGCCCACAGTCCCAAAGCAGAGAGAAAAACTGCCCTCCTCACTGATGAGATGATCCACCTGTTAGTCCCATTGTCAGATACACTCACTGACATACTTTTTTTAACAGTTTCAACCATTGATCCATTACTTTATTTATGGCATGGAATAATGCCTTTATGTTTTATAAAGTCGTTTCAATAAGAAAAATGGCAGAGGCATTGAACATAAATACTCACTTTAACCTAGTATTATTCTTTTATTATTTATTATCATTCCTAATTCTATTTTGTTACAATTGATTTCATTACAGTAAACAAAGAAGCTTGTTCAGACACCATCTTGTAGTAAAAATGGCTGACACAGTGAAAAACCCCTTTTATAAGGCATATGTCCCACCTCAGATTACTGGCTGGCGCTCAGTCCATGACCATCTCATCAAACCAAATGAGACAAGATTTGGAGCTATTTTTAGTTAACAGCCACTTGGATTACGTGGCTAAAGAGCTGTGTCCTAAATTCAACAATTACTCCGGCTGACACTGTTTTCTGGCTGATGTGGGAGTCTCATTTGGAGAAGGTGGGTTGTTCCTGGACACACTGGACTGTGTAGGATTTAGATATTATTTGGATAACCTAAAATATATCATATGAAAGCTGGAATTTGAGTTTGTTTATAACAAATATAAACAAGCATAATACTCTCTTGCTAACTCGGATCAGACATGTCTTATTTTAGCACTTATTACTATCTGTATTGTTTTGCAAATCTCTCTCCATAGTTTTCCATTCAGATTCTGCACCACATTTGCATTGAAGGCCGTCACAACCATTATTTCTATCAAATGTGATTACATTACTCATTACATATTCTTTTTTCCTCCAGAAAAAATAAATAAATGAATAAAAAACTGACAGCAGAATTGAAAACAAATGTTAGAGTAGGAAATGAAGCACGCTTTACATCTACTGTCACCTCAGGCAAGCTATTTTTAATTTGCCAACAAAAGCGGCATGTCGTCGCCCCCCCCCCCTTCCCTTCCCTTCCCTTCGTATTCTCTGTTTCAAACACCAACAGAGCCCCAGGGACCGCAAGACTCACATTTACATGACAGGTATTGGTAAATCAGGTGCATAACTTTATACAGTGGCCGGCAGTCTGTCTTTTTATGCCTGTTTGTCTTCTTTACAGAAAGGATTTGTCGACACTTTGTCACAGGGATGTCTAAGTGTGTCTTCAAGATGATTTTTCACAGTGGCTATTTGGATTTTGTTGAAAAATCATGAAGTAAATCAACAGAACGGAACAGAAATCCTATAGGACATGTTAGATTATTGATCTTATGGGCTGCCTATTGAAAACAATGAGATTTTTCCCTTTTTTTTTTTTTATTCAGCCCTTAGAAACATCTTATTAGACAATCATCAAACCCTGGTGGGCTTCAGAGAGATGCTTTGATAAAAGGCCTTAGTCTAAGACGTTAGCCGTGTTGCCATGGCTGTTAAAATTGAAATTTAGATTAGTCAACCTTGTCCAGATGTGACATCTCCTTTTGGATATTCAAAATTGGAATTTTAGTCTTCTTGCATCTGGGCTGCATCTTTTAAGCTTATCCTCCTTTATAACCACTACAAAAAAAGTGAAACTATACTCTATTGTAACTAAAACTCAGGATAAAATCATTTCAAATGATTTATTCAACCTGGTCATTAAGAGCCTTAAAATGGCACCTATGTAATGGTAGGAACAAAGGTGAGGCGCTTAAACGGGTGGCAATATGTTTCAGGAAATTAGCAATGCAATTTTCAAAGTGACAATATAAGATAAAGGAAATTTTTTCTCAGGCACCAGAGGGAATCTTGCCATTTTTATGGGGAACATAAAATCTTTAATGATTAAAAAGACAGGATTAGTTGAGCAAAAACACACTTTGCTGCATATACAGAGACGAGAAGGTAGAAATAAAAAAGGAGAGAGTGAAAGAGGCTGGAAATCCAGTGTGTTCTGTATAAAAAAAATCAAGGCTTAATATTTACCAACTTTTGTGATTAACAGAAGATTGGTGGAATTTGACACAGTCTGGGACTTGGCTCACCCCCGAGCGTGACATCTGTTGAAAAGGGCGCAAAGACTGAAATGATGACAAGTATCATTTTTACTAATCTGCAGGAAGTGTTATCAACTCATCTGCCAATGTTTGCTGTTTTTCTGTTAATGTTGTTACACAACTAAACCAGATTGGGCAAGGCAAGTTTATTTGTATGGCACATTTCATTTAGGACAATTCAAGGTGCTTTACATAAAACATTACAAACGTTACAGCAGGGTGCAGAAAGCATAAAGAAGTATTAAAAACAGGGGTCAATTATGAGAAATGATATTTTTGAATTCTAGTTTAGAGGTGTGTAATTTGATAAGTGGATGATGGTAAAAGCAAGGAATATATTCAAAACCGACTTGCTTGCAGAATTGTATTTTTGTAAATGCTCATATTATCATGTTGCTATTGAGGACAATTCATTTTCTGTTCTTGATTATCTTTGTGTGTGTGTGTGTGTGTTTGTGTCCAAACAGCCTACCCACTTTGGCCTTGAGATTTTCTAAGCTTGATTTGTTTCTCATTTTCAAACCTTGGTTGCAGTTTCATTGAACGGGATGCAGTCAGAACTGTTTAAACTGACACAAATGGAGAAGTAAAAGACTGGTGCAATTGCTGGGGAGTCAATGCTAGCTAGATTGGTTCATTAGGAGAGACACTCTTGATCGTAATGATGCTGGGCAGTTGCCATTAGATAGAAGACAACTGCTGATAAACTCTCCTGAAATAGCTATAAAGTACATAAAGTTCTTACAGGAAAAGAATTTTGGAACTAGGGCTCTCACAACAATGACAGTTATGCATTGTGTTCCATTTTTCTGTGTTTGCCCTGTGATGGACTGCTGACAAGTTCAGGTTAGGCAAAGACAGGTTCTGGATCCTGAATTGGCTAAAGCCAGTATAGTAAATGGCATTTAACTGGCAAAAGATCTGAAGCATATGAGATTTTTAAATAACTAACTCTCTCACATGCACCCCCGTCGAGATCAACTTAGTACAATGGTTTCCAATCTATTTTCCTTGAGCACCTCCTTCATGCAAATACTAAAAAAAATGTGCACCCCCTGCCCCACCCTGTGCTGAAACTATGCTTGGTTTTGTGCTTTCATGCTGAGTCCTGTCCTTCGACAAAGCCAAGTTAAATTTACAACATATAGCCTTTTTTTATTAAATTGGGAAAAATAATCTGCTCTGTGGTGTTTTTCAGATACGTTTTATCAATTAAATGTTGCATAAAAAATCAAGGTTACCAGGATAGGCATGAAGTGCTCCACTACTGTAGCTCCACCTGACCTCATTAACCCCCTTACATGGACGAAAACCGATTGGATGCACAGGTTGTGTCCTCATAAGTGGCTTTTTTTTTTCCTTCATTTTATTTTTAACTAAGGACTAATGTACACATCACTCGATGTCTTCCTCCTGCTTGAATTGCCCTGATTGGCTGCCTCGATTGTCAGCCAGCCTATTTAAAGCTTGAAGTTGTTCTATGCTATCAGTGTTTTTACAATGGTCTGGTGACCAAAACTTTCATTTTATTTAGTTTTTGCACTTATTTCTTTGTGCACCCAGCACTATGTAAATAAATTATCCAATTTTTGCATCCTATTGCCTCTACATTTTTCAGTGTGCGGGCCTCCCTCCTTTTTGATTGTTAAGATATTGTATAGCAGATTTTGACGACGCCCATTTATTCACTTTGGGTTCTAGTTTAAAAAGTTAGGATTTTCAAGCTCCTAAAACGCCAGTTCCATGTAAACAAAATGTCCAAATGATTTAAAAAAAACTCAGACACACTTCAACTGATCTCTGGGTGGACATTATCTTAATTTGTAATCACAATCGCTCTGAATGGTCAGTGCCTCGGGAACCCCCTGATCTATGCAGGGAACCCCCTTGGGGGGTTCTGGACCCCAGGCTGGATACTACTGACTCAGTAGATGTGGATCTTTACT
This sequence comes from Leptatherina wallacei, assembly GCA_028567055.1. Lineage (NCBI taxonomy): Eukaryota > Metazoa > Chordata > Actinopteri > Atheriniformes > Atherinidae > Leptatherina > Leptatherina wallacei. Next base: position 4,371,881 of record JAOXYM010000016.1, on the reverse strand, counting down.
TAAAATGGTTATTACAGTTAGCCTACTTGTCACAAATTAAGATAATTCCATCAAAGATGTAGTGCAAAAGGATGGTCGTTGATGTAAACTATTCTGAAATGTAACTGTCTTTTTATTAGTTAACTTCTCCTCCAATGTTCTCTTAATACAGTCATCACAAATTTGCCATAGGAAAAGTTTTATCCTTTTTTTGTAAAGTGTATAAAAAGCAACTGTACCGTACCGTCCGTAACGTACCGTACCGTCCTCTTCCGCTTATCCGGGGTCGGGTCGCGGGGGCAGCAGCTTGAGCAGGGAAGCCCAGACTTC
>JAOXYM010000016.1:4333887-4351121 GCA_028567055.1 Leptatherina wallacei | reverse complement strand
CATGTCACCTCAGATGGGTGACACTCACGCTCAATTAAGGAATCAGCAAGGTAGTTGGGTGAGGATGCTAGTCTTGAGACAACCTCAGGATGACCAGCAGCATCAACTAAATGATTCAGATAAAAAAGATTGTTAGGTTGGGAGGTAATTAGATCCATTTTTGGTTTGTTTTTTGTCTCTTGTTTTTTTCTTTTTTTGTCAAGCAGATTAATTAAGGAGTATTCCAGCAATAAAGCACAGTGTTTCTGTGATATTTCTTTTTCATTTTGTTTTGTTTGGTTGTTTTTCTTTGTTTTTTGTTTTTAAGAAAGAACCAAATTGCTACAACACAACAAAAGATTTGAGCAGCAATTTCCACTGCAGGAATATTTTCCAGGAACCAGGGTCTTTTTGTTGGTTTTTGTTCTTTTTTTTTTTTGCAGTCCTGTCCTCTGCCTCCTCAATTTTAACTGCAGAAACCAGGGACTAAAAAGAGTTCCATTGGGAAAATATCATCCCCTGAAAGGTCCCTAGTAGGAAAACACTGCTTTTGAGATTACCATAAACCTTTAGGGTGGGACTTGCAGAGCTGAATATTTATGAATGGTCGAGTACTCCTAGAATTTTAATTCTGCCTCTGTCATCTCAGGTTTAATATCCATCTCATAGGATATGTTAACTTTTGGCCGGGCCACAGAAACATTTATTACTGTTGTGAATACAACATTTAAACTTTGGCAATCATTTTTGGAGCTCGAAAAGGAATGAGATAGAGCTCAGATTGTGAAAACAGCAGTGAAATCAGAGAAATAGAATATTATCTCTGACATTTATTCCAGTATTCACACTCTGAGACACAAATGAAAACACTCAAAACCCAACAGAAATGTGTAATGCTTGTGTAAAGGAGCCGAAATTTAAAACGATAAAAAAACAGACCAGATTCATGGCCATGACGTGGGCAAGTGCAATAGAGTATCTTGCAATTCATGAAGCATTTTAGAATTCTGTGAAACCGAACAATGTAAACTAGCATAAGCATTTGGGCATTATGCAATTTCACAAATGCACTTCTTAAATTAAGTGATGCAATTTGCAATTTAATATGTTATGCACCTTCGTGCTTGCAAATCTAAGCTAACATCCTGGTCATTGTGGTACTTTTTTAATGATTTGAGATCAACATTATTTCTTTTTTTAACATTATATTTTATTATTGTTCACTTTAATCTCCTTCTGCTACTTAATACAATGTTATATTGTGTTGTTTTGTGTGTCTCACATTGCGAAGGGACTGAATATGGAAATCCGTTCTGGCTATATCTTGCATATTTATATGTTCATTTATATACACTGTCCTTTTTATATATAAAGTGTGAAAACTGTTGACTTCATGGTTTGCTGCTGCTTTCATTAGGCAGGGCATGTGCCTGCATTGATGTGTGTTAATCAATATTAAATAAAATGCAGGAAGTTCATCTTGAGTAGATGTCTTGTCTCATAGCCACTGTAAAATAAACATGGAGTTACTGAGTCTCCCTGTGCATCATCAGAAGTTTATTTTTATTTGTTCCCTTTCATTTTAGCTTTTTTTGGATGACCCTGTTGAGTCACAAATCTGGCATCATTCTGATTAATGAAAGTGCTGTATTTTTACTAAACTTATTTTTTTTGGCTGTGGCCTAAAGAAAGTTAATCAGATCTGGTAGACATTGCATTTTCAGTGATGACTAATAGTGTTCAAGCAGTTCTGACTTAAATATCTTAGAAACATAAAATCTTCACAAAATCTACAAAACTCAGCTTTCTGAGCTTTCAATCCATCAACACTTCCAGAGCTCATTAGCTTACACTTGAGATCCACCCCTCACTATCTGAAGTGGTTCCTAGACTTCCTGTTTTAAGTGGAAATGCATCTCCTTATTGATCTAATGTTATTTCATGCAGCCCCGCAGGTTCATTAGACATCCACTAGTTTAATGACAATTTTTACGAAGCTCTTACTTGGTCATCCTTTCTTCTAGCCTCTTTGGATGTTATTTCAGAGCTCTTTTCTTTTACTAATAATGAAACGATGGCCCTGCTGCATGTGTGGAGAGGATTTAATCACATTTTCAGTGTGAAATATTCAGCATTCAGGTTGTGAGATGAAATAACTTGCCACAAGGCTCAGACAGATCAGTAGCTAAATGAAACATAGATTTGCACATTTACCTTTTAGCTTGTGCGATTACCCTTCCTCACTCAGGTCCATTTGCGATCATTCTGTCAGCTCATGAAGCACCTTGATCTCCTGCTACCACCAAACGGCTCTCATTACTGCTCACTTCTCTGCAGCTCACTCCACGCCTCCTAGTTGGCTGCAAGCACTCATGTGCCATGATGAGACACCACCACTACATCTCCTCTCTGGCCAAGCCTCCAATCCTTCACCTGTCAGACCGGTTCAGTGCACTAACCTTGGATCAGCGCCAGTCCACTCATTCAGCACATGCCTGCACTGCTAACTCAGCCTGCTGGGACCACTCACATTGGTTCCCACCAGGCTACAAAGCCTGCAGAAGCCTCCTATGTTGCCTGTCAGCCAAACACACCACTAACTCCACAGCAAACTGAACACTTAATTTTCTGCATCATCCATGAATTCTTCATTTGTGTGAACATTTAGACAGCAGATGTTTGCTAATGCTGGGATCAAAAGGCTTTGATAGAATCTCTTAAATATTAAGAAACAAGAAAATCAGAGAAAGGAGAACTCTTCATTTCATCCCATAATCCAGAGGTATTCCAAATAGGGTGCCTTTCAGAAATGAGATCAAGCAATTATTAATTAAAGCCATAAGTTTTTACAGAGCACAGCTAATTAAGAAACATTTTCACAGGGTAATATTCCATATGAAAGTGTGTTTTCATTAGAGAATATAAACTTCCTGAGAAGTTTGTGCACAGTAATAAGTTGCATAATTGTGCTGCAAGACATATATTCTTGTCTTTGTTCTTATCCTGTCTAATGATGCCATTAGAGAATCTGATTAAGAAGGTGTAAAACGTGCCCCTGCCTTATACCAGCACTTTATAAGTGATACCCAAAAGAAAATTATAGATTTGAAACTGAAATCAATGCTCCTTGGTTAATAAGGGAGGGCTAAAATGCTTTAGTATATACCGACACAATCTCTGGCAATCACTCTGTTAGTAAAACAAATTCAAAACTGAACTAAAAAGTAATTTAATAGTATCATTTGAAAGTTTGACTTCAGAATCTTGCTGTTATTTTGCGGAAAACTACGGCAACAAAACTTAATGACTTGTTGAAGCAAAAATAAATCATCCCAAAGTGTCTGGATGAGTTGGAAAAAGATTTTAAAAAGTTTATTGAACTAAAACAAGTAAGCTGAAAACGGAGTAAAATAGTCTTCGATTGGAATCTGAGAAGCCGTTCAGAAGTCCGATTTGACAGAGTTCTGAAGGGGTTCTGACACGATGTCAGAGAGGGATCCTTTTAAACCAGAGTCCTTGAGCAGGTGATAAAAGTGTTGCCGTTCCTTGGATAAGTTGAAGTATGGTTTTCTCCCATCTGTTCTGATTTATTCCCTTCTCGGGGCCAGGTTAGCCCCAAAGATTAATGTCATGTGTAAATTCAGATAGCATAACGCAGTCCAAGATAAATTATGGTGTTTGTGTGCAAAAGAGACATTTTCAGAGATACCAGTACGTTGATCAGAGAGGGAAGATAGAATATGGAATTTCCTCCACAGACTTCAGGAGAAGAACTTTCAAACACAAATCTGTCTTTGATTATCTCTCAATCAAACGCTGCCTCGGGTTCACATCCTGCACTATTCATGTCTCCATTAAGTGTGGGGTGTTGTTGGAAGTGTGGGTATTTTTTTCTTTTGTCACAAATGGAAAATGAGCCACCAGTGTGGGTTTTTCAATGACCATTGCTATTGGCAATCAGTTAGAGATGGGTGATGGCCCCTATTACAATACTGAGATCATATGAAACGTGTCATATGCACCGCTGAATCTGTATTCTTTATTTAACAGCCTATGAATCATCAGAGCCTGATGCCAGTTATCTCAAAATAGCAACAGTGAAGCATGGTTTGTCGATTTCAGTGATGCTAAATGACTGAATTTGGTCAATTTCTCTTAAACTGCGTCTATTGCCCAGAAGTCTGGTCCAGTGCTTTATCTGACTGAATGAAGAAACTCCAAATGGTTCAGAATCAAGCAGCACGCACAGCACTAGGTTGTAATTATGAGGGAAATGTTACTCTAATGGATAGGAATTTAAACGGGTTATTTGTTAAAGACAGATTACTTCATTCACTTTTAGTATATTTAGGAACATAATTGTAACTAAGACCCCTAAATCAGAGTTGAGAGTGGCAAAGATTAACATGACTATACAACTAGACATGCAGTGGCTAATGATTTTACTTTACCAATTGTAAAAAATACATTTATTTCATCTACTAGCACTAGATCCAATTTCAAATTTACACTTAAGCAGCACTTTTCAGTGACACCATAATACTACTTGATAATGCATCATGATAATTTGCTGTTAATGTCTGTAAGGATTAGTTCTAACTCTGTTGTTATAATTATCATAATATTACTATCTTAAAAATCATCACTATTTTTGTCAATTAGTGTAGGCTGTTAGTGCTGTGCATGCTGCTTATATAAATTATTTCCAAGGCTGCCTTTATCATGATGATGATAATGAAGATTATTATTATTATTATTATTATTAATGGTATATACTGAAAAGTATGAAGGTAGCATCTATATTCATTGCTTTTGTATCCTCTTTACATTACTTTATTGTTTTTGGATGAATATTTCTTTTTATTATATGAATGATTATCATATATGACGGATCCAGTAAAAGAGTCCGGAAATTGTCAGTGAAGGTGGCCAGAATGGAAACTATATAGTGGTGGAAAGTAGATAGTGGTGGAAAAGATTTTTTCCTTATTTGTTCAGATAGTTATAATGAAGATTACATCTACAGATGTATATCATTTTACAGACAACTGTACCGAATACCTTGCTGAAAGGAGATGAGTGAATGCGTTGTTAACGCGTTAACTTTGACAGCCCTAATGATATATATCTCAAACTAATAAGTAGGGCTGGGCGATATTGCCTCAAATCAATACCATGATATATTGATTAGTTCATCTCGATAACGATAAATAGATGATAACAGCACTTTGGTGCACAATTTCCATTTGATGTAATGTCAGACAGATATATGGGTCCACCTTGTGACTCTCTGTTCTGCACATTCTGGGAATCACAGTTTTTGTAAGATATTTAATATGAATTAATTAAGACTGGGACCAGTGAGCACTGACTGGGCAGCCCCCTCGTATTTTAATTTTTTTCAAATACTGTATTTACCTACAACGGCAAAATTATGTCAGTTATCGTTATAAATCTCAGTATCGATACATTTTCGATATATCACCCAGTAAGTATAACTCAAACCATTTGATAAAAATACATTAAATGAAAGAAAAAAACTAATAATAAAACTAATTAATAAGACACCCTAATTAATAAAAAAAATTATTAAATTAGAGGAAAAACAAATAATAATCAAAAGTTATAAACTAAAAATGATAAGTTAAAAGAAAAAAAATCTATGATTTAACACTTGGTGAGGGGCTGGTTAACAAGTGTGTGTGACCAGTTAAGGTATTTCTTCTGGTCTTTGTGCTGGTTTTGATGTGCTGGAGAGATTGGTTTCTTAAATTTTCTCCATATTAAAGAGGTCTCAGGTCTCCTCTACTCAGTCTGGCCCCCTGTGGTATTGCCACCTCTGGTATGCCCCCCTTTGGTATTGCCCTCTCTGGTCTGACCTCATCTGGTATGGCCCCCTCTGGTATGGTCTCTTCTACAATGCCCCCTTCTGGTATGGCCTCCTGGTCTGTCCCCTTCTGTTCTGGCCTCTGGTTTTGTGGTCTGTTGAAGTCCACATCTGAGGCAAAGTCCTCCTCTGGTCCAGACACTTCCCTGTGGTTGGAAGTCCTTTTTTTTTTCCAAGACCTGAGTTGCAGATTGGCCTTGTTGGTATTAGGCCTGTAACGATAACAAATTTTGCTATACGATTAATTGTTGAACATGATTAGAACCAAATTCCATGTATGGACTATTAACTATTTTACACACTTGTCAGATTTCTCATACAGGAATATTCAGGAATGTTTGGTGTAAAAACGTTCTTATTTTAGAGCAGGAGAACAAGGACTTTATTTTATTCAAAATTTGTGTTGCTTGCATCTGATGTGAATTTGGGCTTTTTAACAGTTTTTCCCAGACTGGCCTCACACAACATTGTCAAACATCACTTATCTCATGATCAAATGCTCGCAATTCACTTTTAACATCACTCTTCAGCTTCTGAACAGCTACACAGAATAATACAATAATAAAGCCTGCCAGTTATTAATAATGAACGCTATTTATACGCTAAGCCCCATCATCAATATTAAAGTTTAATGCTATGTCAAATTTGGCATCAAGTTGGAATGAGAAAGGGCCTTTTTGAAACTTATTAGATGTCTATTCAACTACAGTGATTGCACTGACCATGCATTTACATTTATTACTTCTTATCCAACTAATTTTCCTTTAGAATACATTCAGACTGTCCGTAATGCCAACCATTTCTCTTCATGTGTAAATAGTTTAAAAATATAATGGCTATTTTATCCTGTCCTCATTTCATATGTATTTATATGTGCTGTTTTTAAGACTGTGTGAATAATGAAGAGGTAGTAAAACTAGCAGCTAGCAGGATTATAAAGCCTGTGCGCTAAAACAGAAACTATGTCTAATTCTGAGAAATTGTCCCATTTCTTTGGCCTCATCAGTGAGTTTGAACAGCTGGCTTTTACCGCAAGAGTTTTGAATATGTGTGTGTTCCAGTAAAACATGCAGATGCTACTTACCACACAAGTGCTTTGTTTTCTTTTTAACTGGATATTTTTGAGTGGAGCAGACGTTACTAGAAAAGGTTTCTTGGGGATTAAAGGTTTCTCATTAATTTTTGAATTTGCACTTGGGCTGCAAGAGAGGCCAGAGAGGTTGTTTTGTTTTTTTTTTGTTTGGTTGGTTGTTTTTGTTTTTTGGGGGGGTTTCATATGTGGTTCATCTTGAGTGAGATATTACCTTTTGAAGTTAAACTTGTCCCAGCCATTTCTAAAGCTGTTTATATTTGATGCTTTGTCTGGGCTGTTTCCAACTCACATGCCTGTCAATTTTTGATAAGATCTGTGAATAAGAATCCAGAAATAACTTGTATATTTCCTTCAAATATTCATGAGTGCTTTCTTACAATGTCATATTTTAGCATATCTTTGCCAGAGCCTAATTATACAGTTAGGTACCGATTTGACAACCAGAATATATCAAGCTGCGCCCCACTCAATGAGGTGCAGCTTGTGAGCTTAGTGTTAGAAGGCTCAATTTCAGTGGAGTGCAATTTGGAGTTAGTAAGCCTAAAATATCTGACATTCTTTGGTTAATCATCAGTACTGTCTTAATAAGGTTATTATTTTTAATATTGTAGTATTTGCTGATTTGGCCACATCCAAATATCCATGCCGACTTCCTAAGTTTAATATACAGTACAGAAAACACTTATTGAGCTGCTTCCTAAGAGAAATTCAACCTGATAAACTGTTGTCTCTGCTGACACTGCAGCAAAATGAAAAATGCTTTTAGAAGTCAATCAAAAATAATTGCCGGCGCGATCCACACACAGTTCAGGTGTGCAGTCTGTCGCTTGCAGCTCATCTTCTTTCTACTGTCTCTGTTGCACTTGCACTGCTAACTTCAGCATCTCAAAGTGATGCAAAATATGTCAGTAACCACTGATGTTTTATTAATGCATTTTAATGGTAACAAACTTGTGTTTCTATTTGTTTCTTAACAATAAAAGAATATCTTAACCTTCAGATGTTCCATTTGCAGAAGCAGCAGTTTTGATGTAGCTCCAGTACAAAGTTAGGAATATGAATATTGAGCAGTCAGTGAGTTAATCATTGAGACAAAGCTGAACTCTAAAAGTCAATAACATGTACCTCATTTTCTATAAACTCCTTGTGTTGATGAGCTTGTGTGGAAGGTGAACTCTTACCACTAACAGTAAATGAATCTGAGTGTGAACAAAGTGAGTGTTTGTTGCAAATTACCACCAATACATGCCTGTAAAATGTGGATAAACTTTCTTTATAACTAAAAAAAAAAGCCATTCCTTGTGAATTCCCTGTCATAACAATGTATCATCTTGATGCACAATAAAAATGAAAATAAAAGGTCTTGTCATTTTTGGGCAGCACAAAAGACTTGGGATTAATTAAGATTTTTTTAAATTCCATTTCATATCATAATGGCCTAATTGTGTACACCTTTAGCTTATGTTCAGGGTCTCAGAAGTTTTTGTAGAGTAGTTTATTGTATACCTAGAAAATAATCATAAAACAAAAGAAGTAATTAATTGTAATGTGAAAACTGAAGCCTAATTGAGACAGTATTTTTAATGTCCACCTATTTCCTCAAAATTGCCACTTAGTGACTGAAATAATTTGCCCACATGTTGAAACTGAAGTCTTTTCTGTTCAGAACATGCAGTTATGTAACTTTGAACATCCAAACTTATTAAAATTCATTAAAAATTGCACATAAATAGCAGCAGCAAGTGTTGCAAATAAAGCTCACATGTATTATTATAATGTGTTCACCTCAGACACATTTAGGGTTTTCCTCAGCAACGTTCAGGATACAATTCAAGCACAGAATTCCTGGAAGCTCCTTCCTTAGAAAAAGGTGTCCGGCTGGGTCTGAGATAGCGCAGCAGCACATGGAGTTCTGGCTGACAAGGATTATTTGGATATTATAGGTCAGGTCCTCAGGGCATTTTAGTTTAATTAAAGATGGAGGCCATTAACTCATCGGCGCCCCACCTACGTTATAGTGACCTTTTCATCTTACCTCCATATTGTTCTGCAGGGGATTTGGGGCAATGTAAATTAATAAGAGTGGCTGATAAGATATGATGAATTTTCTAACAAAAAACACTGCAGAGAATTTCCTTCTAGGAATCAATTACTTAGCAGCAGTTTTTTTTAACTTTTTTGTATGAATACTCAAGCCTAGATAGTACAACAAAATCAAACTAAGCTAGATATTATTCTAGTATCGATTGAAGCCTGAAGTAGATCACTTATTTTCTGTTGGGTTTTTTTTGGTTCTTAAAACATATTGTTAAAAATTTGACCTAATGTCCGAATAGGCACTGATTATAAATCCAACATTTTAAGATAATTAAAACCTTATTGTTTGTGTTAAGATGATAAATCGTTAAAGTATTGATTTGTGTGACCTCAAAACAGAAACTTGTTCTGTGAGAATATAGATTGTTTGTAACAAAGAGACGATTTTCCCACCATTGTAGATTATTGTAGGTGTGTCAGACTCCCTGCTTTAGATACGAAACAACATAACAACTACATTTTCTGTTTTTGTGACTCCATTATTGTTTTTCCATCTTCACCTGCAGGGCAGTAGTTGGACACAGAGAGCCGCTGCCTGATGATAGCAAAGACAATATCACCATTTTCACCAGAATCCTAGACAGGCTGTTGGATGGATATGACAACAGGCTACGTCCAGGGCTGGGAGGTAAGCAGTAATATGTCGGAAAAATCACAGACACCTTCATGGAAAAAAGATTTCAGACAGAATGTGTACAATATCAGACTTCTCCCCGCACCACTGCTCTCAGCAAGCATTCATCTGTATCAGGTGTCACATATGCTTGATTTTCTTTATCAGTTATGTCAGAAAAGATTGATCTTTATGTAATGCACCTTTAAATAATATGAACACATAAAGGTGAAGACAAAAGTAAATGTAGAAGTAAAAGTAGTAATAAAATAGATATTATTTTCCGCTATCCAAACAGTTTGCTCCTGATAATGAAAATTAGATTTTTTTAGTATTTCAGTAAAAAGCAGTTTTAGCCAAAGTGACAAAATGTCTCTGATTCTCAAAGCTTGGGTAACTTTAATAAAAAAAAATAACTGGATGTAGAGGTTGACAGTTTGATTTGGCCAACCTATCAACACAGTCAGCAGCTGCAGCAGCAGCAGCAGTGCTTTAAATCTATGAAGGTTATAAAGGTACTTCCGTGTCTCCTATGGAATGTATAGACCCATGCATACTGCAAACAGGATCCTTGACATTGATAACAAATGTTATCAATTTCAAGCCACTGCAGATGTAGTTTTTGGCACTGATCAATCTAAAAGTCAGCAGCTGCTGCTAATACAATACATGGTAGCTTGTAATGATAATAAACCAGCAGTGGGATCATGATGAAGTCAGGTCAGTCTGTGCAGACTTGTTATGGAAATGTACCTTCCCTTGGGTGGAAGTCTTTGTTTAATCATGCCCAAATGGCAAATAAGCATATATGTCAGTAGAAATCCCACTAATTGAGGCCATTTCATCCAAATATTCATCCCTCCAAGGGCAACATACTGCATAACAGCAGGCCCACATGCTCAAGCAGGCTTTACTATTTCTCAGCCGGCCAGCTGGAACGTCCGTTTCTGCTCGACTGCTTGTTGCTGAAGCTGCGAGCATGCCTACTGGACTCTGTAGCGGCAACCAGGAGGACAAAGCACACACAGGTCGTTATTGTCATATTGCACCTCTGTTCACATCTCAAAGGGCATCAAAATGATGACCAGTGAGGGCTGTAAGTGATGGAGCTCTGACTGACTGTTAAGTTTTATAGTGTAATGAAACCAAGCAGGTGTTTCCATCTTTTGCCCCTTGATTTTCCCCCCTTACCACAAGAGCTACATAGGTCAGCATAGTGGCATTGTCCAAGAGGCTTACCATATGGTTTCATGCCCCTTGCTGTGTCATTATATACTTGAATTTATGTAATAGCATGTGCTACAAGGCAGATGTCATTACACTATGAATGCTCAAGTTGTATAAAATTTCCATATTTTAAATATAATTTATGTTAATTTAGCAGAAAGGTAGTCATATTGCATATCCTTTAATTTGATCAAATATAATGAAGACTTTAAAGGGAACAGCTCACTCATTTTGGTGCTTGCAGTATAGCAGCGAGAACATAACACTATCTCTTTTGTAAATTTATGGAGAAGGTAGTGTTTTCTCAAGTTAATGCCCCGAAAACAGCAACACATCATTGTCTTCATGAGCTGGAGAAAAATCTCCATCAGTCTGAAGCAATTTATTGTAATAAACAGGGAATTGCTTATAATGCTTTAGATTGGCATTAGCTCCATGCCTCAGAGAAACCGTCCTGTGGGACCAATACAGATGTGAGACTGGACAAAAACTGGGGGGAAAAAACCCTCATTTTATTTTCAGCAGTTTCTATTAGCTCAGCTCCACGCTCCTGTACATTGTTGTAAACAAAAACAGGGCAACTGTTTCCCTGCTTATGTCTCCAATGTAAACTGCTGACTTTGTGTTGTGATAATCGCACATTTGTGAGAACCATTTGTGTCACAGGAGTGATTAATGTGGAAGTGGATGTCGTCCTTCTGTGGGGCCCTTTGCCAAAGGATTAGAGACTTAACCTGTGGGTGGTCGCTTAGATCTGGGACGCAGTTAGAGCTGAGGATCCATTCACTTTTGGAGAAAAGCCTCATCTATCTCTAGTTGCTGCTCCACTGAGAGCAGCAGTTTGTCTCGCCAGTGACCCAAGAGTCTGCTTTACACAATTGTCCCAGACATGCCAATTCAGCCCACACCGAGGAGGGCAAGTTTACTCTGTCAAGATTTTCATGTTGTGTCCATCTTAATTTTACATTAATATCATTAAGTCTTGACTAATTCTATAATGATCAATTTTTTAATGGTTACATTAATAGGGATCATCAATAAATTATTATGACAGGACAAAAGCAATTATGAGCCTTGTAACATAATGTGCAATGATACATGTAATTATAATTAAAGAAGTACATTAGCCCTAAGAACATACAGAGCTGAAAAGCCTGGTAACGGTTGTATAAAATTTTCACTACATTAAACCTCGTGTTTAATGCAATTATCATGTGTGTATAGATGTGTAATGGCTGCATGTTATTCAAATTAAAAAAAGAAAAGAAAAGAAAACACACACAGACACATATGTTGAATGCTGAGCTGCTGTATTTTGTTCCTGAGTGATGAGTCCCTTGGGGAGTGTTTTTTGGGGCATGCTAACTAAAATTTATTTTGGTCAAAAGGGACATCTACTCTCCAAAGATACAGATACTTGGGGTTGGCACAAAGCAGAATTAATGCCTTGGTGGACCAAACTAGCCTGAGCCAAACAAATAGTAGTTTTACTCAACAGAAATCTGCCAAAAGCATCTTTAAAGTTGCTCAAAACATTTTGCCGGAATTAAGTTCACGGGGTGGAACCTTCCTGGGTCAAGTCCTTGAGATTCTTATTATTAATGCTGTCAAGCTCTACTATACATTTTAGGAAATTTCTAATACTGTTGTTCTAGCATTGTGTTTCCAAAACTGCTGTCTGTGGCACAACAACAAGAACACGAACTGGACAACATTAAATACAAACAAAGCTTGAATCCTTGTATTTAACTAGCCAGGACTACACAAATACTTCACTGGGTGAGCATACAGCAGCAAACCCAATCATTTAAAATCCTTTACACTATCATATTTTCCCTATAGATTATGAAAGTAGATGAGGAGTAACTCAGTTACACCAAACAAAACTTTTATACTTGCTTCATTATTTATCAAGAAATATAGTCGTCTCAGGCCTCGTGACTGAAACTACATCTCTTTAGTCTATATGTATAAACATTAAACAGAAAAATGTGAATAATTAATTATTCAGAACATTTAAGGTCATTTCATTCACTGTGTTGTCTTTTATTATTTTAAATAGGCTGTGTTTTATTACTGTAGTTGGTTGTTATCAATACTACTATATAACTTGAAAAAAGTAAAATATGATGCTGTAAAATTACTTTATTGAAGTTTGATTTGGGGTATTAAATATGCCAATACATCTCACTGCTATTAATCAGTGTTTGTGTCTGAAGCTGGGATGTAGCTGTTTCATCTAAAGTGATTTGTGATCTGTGATTATTGCCATAAAGCTGTAATTTGATTGAGACAATCTGGCCATTAACCATATGTAATTTTTAAACTGCTATTTTTGTAAATAAACAAGGTTGAATGGGATGACTATAATGTAAGAACGCATTATGGCAGTCTAATAAATAAATCTATATTGTTATCAGTCATTTTTTACTGAAACAAGTGATGATCTTTGTTGGTCAGCTGTCAACTAAAGACAAATCTCACAATGGCTAATGGCGAAAGTCCACCATCAGATCAGGAGAACACTGAAGGAGAAGACCACTACTCTCCAAACAGGAGTATTGACATTGTTCAGTTAGAATCACAGATGACCCAGAGGGCTGTTGGGAACATTTTCTGTGAAAAAACAAAACCCTATTAGAACTTGGTTTAGATAAAGAGTTGTTTTTTGATAACGCATAGCACTAAGCATAGGAACTATATACCCTGCATAAAACATGGTGGAGGTTGTATGATATGCTGTACCTCTTTTGCCACAAATGGACCACCATAGATAGAGCAATGAATTACGAAATTATACCAACAAATTTTAGGAAATCAGACATCTGTCTTTGAACTGAAAGTCAAGATTAGCTGGATCACGCAGAAAGAGCAAAACTCGCACCCACATGTCCGTCTTACAAAGTTCAGAGAGTGCGCACGTGATGTCACCGGGGCTTTATCCGCCATTTGGGGGGGAACCCAGCTACTATTTACATCTACACTTTCAGGCTTCTCACTAGGAAACTGTTGAAAACATGTCTAAAAATACTCTGGAGAAAAGTCGCTACTGCGATAAACTCACAGGAGAAGCAAAGAGTCGTTACAATGCAGAAAGCAGCCCTAATTTATAACTTAGATGCTTACAAGCTGCCAAACAAGAATGAAGTTCAGATTTAGATGTGTTGCCACCTGTTTCAGTCTCATCTTTGCTGTAAGTTTGTACACCTGTCATACAAAGAGATGGATGAAGATCTGTGTGTCTACAAACTGTCAGTTGTAACTACAAATGTACCAAATATATCACATATATGTGATCATATCTGTTCACCTGTGTGGATTCATTTCTGATAAGTCAATATTTTCTAAAGGTACAGGATTAACTAATTAATTTAGTACATCTTGTTTAAGCAAAAGCGGCAGTAAAAATGTAAAAGCAAATCAAAAATATGCAGAAGTTCTTCAAAAGCAATAAACTATACCTAAAAACTTTAGTGAATTTGATGGCAGTGACAATCTGTAACATCTGGAAAAAGGGAATTATCCTTAATGTTTTGACTTAATGTCTGACAGAACAGCACCGGGACTCATGTTAATCAGAGCACAACAAATGGTCACAAGCTTGTCAAGGAAAGCGGTGTTCTCATCTCCACATGGGGGTTTCATCCACGCCCGTTCCGTTTCATTTAAAATCTTGCAGCCAATAACCCTTTCTACATGAATAGTGAACAAGTGAGCCACCTCACTTGTTCGCTCAACATATCACTTCATCTAGCTCACACTTTGTAAATGCAGCTATATTTACTACTGAGCATATAAAGCCCAAACGGTCCTTTATATCCAAACCACAGTCAGCCAAAACCCCTGCCCCCAAGATGGAAACGTAGGATGAAAAACCGTTAGCTCCCTATTGGTGGTTGAAGCAGGAGTTGTCATGATCAGCTCAAGTACACAACTCAATGAAAAATTAAGATTTAATTCAATTCAATTCAGCTTTTTTTTCTTGTATATAAAAAAAGTCAAAGTCATCTCAGGGCCCTTCACAGACAAAATCAGTTCAAGCCAATTCATTGTGATCCAAGTAGTGTTCAAATAAAAATAATAGCCGAGCTAAAGAAACCAACAGATTGCATCAAATCTTGACTTTGATTCAATCCCCCATCCTGAGCCTGCATGGGGCAGCCGGCGACAGTAGAAAACCTCCCAATTTACAGGAAGGAAAAACCTCCAGCTGAACCCAGCTCAGTAAGTGCGGCCATCTGCCTCAACCAGTTGGGCATGAAAGATGAAAAGGTGAAAAAATTAAATATTTGTCAGAAATGTGTATGTTATCTAGGGGGTCATGGCTCAAAAAGTTTGGGAACCACTGATCTAGCATATGTAACCTATGCGTCTTCACTGATGGCATGAATGTTGTACAATAAAGCAGGTTTTGTTTTAAGAGACCAAAATAACTCTAAAAGATTCAGCAGCTCAAACAGAACACGGAGGTCCGCCATTGTTGTTTTGTCATGATGTTTCTGGGTATAAACAGGGCCTGAGTGCACAAAAGCACAATGACATGACAGATGTCATCGCCGCCAAAAAATTCTACTTTGTGTTTACACGGACAGGACTCGATTTGCATTTTAAGAAAATTTCTCTGAGGCCCGTTCTCAAACCTTTGTGGTTTTGTTCACCAAAAACTATTTACCATGGAAATAAGAGGTCAAAACTCAACAAAACTTATGCGTTTTACCATCTCAGCCAGACCAGAGATGAAAAAGAAAATGGCCACTGGTTAACTGCAGTAAACAGAACACTGGTTCCCCCAAAATGGCAGATCAATCCCACAGTTTTGTGTGCAATGATGTCGGTGCACATTCTCTACAGTCAAAAAATATGCTTTGGAAAGGCAATGTCCTGAAAATAATCCAATAGAAACATTGTGGAAGGTCCTGAAAAGACCATTTTATGGGAGGAAGGTCTATAGAAGCTGTTCTGTACAGAGAAATGGGCTGAAAATTGTCTTATGTCTTATGTTAACCATTTTGGAAAAAAGAATTGACGTCAAGCATGCAAGGAGTGTAACAAAATCGGCACTGCAGCAAGTTTTCTCATATTGAAACTGTACTTTAATGTGTGCTGGTACTTGTTATTTCTTTCCCCAGAGAGCGTGACAGAAGTGAGGACAAACATCTATGTGACAAGTTTTGGGCCAGTGTCTGACACAGACATGGTGAGTACCCCTCTCCGCTCCTTCCTTCTTATCCTCATCAGTACCATGAATCATGAAATCCAAAGAAACAGGCTAATACAATTTATTTGAAACTGCTGTAAAAATGCTTGACAGAAGTGCCTGGATAAGCTTGGGATGAGACAAGCATCTGAATAACACAATTAGATGTCTGCAAGAAAATCTATTTAAAAATATTTTTTTAGGTTTTACTGCATAAAACATAAATATCTTAGCTTGAAATTAATGTTACTGATAAACCCGATTAGAATGAAATTAAGAATGTGGTGGCAGCAAGGTTTCCAGTTACTCTGACTTTGCATATAAAACAGTCAATTAATTTAGGAGGAGGGAAAAAACGAGCAGAGTGCAGTAAAAGATTACACACAGGAAAAGATTACACTTCTAACATGATGCTGTATTACATCAATCAATCCATTTTAAATCAAGCTGATTTGAGCCAAAGTGCTCTCCTTTCAAACCGTACAACTCTGGAAAAATTCTGTTCCTTAGATGACCTCCTTTAGGCGGCAGGTTCTGACATGCTTCATGCTTTGTCTCAGGACCTCATGTAACACTTGACATGTTTGATCATGCAGTTCTAATTGACTATCTTGAGCTCTTGGTGGTTTCTGTGGTTCAGCACTGAAATGGCTCGACAGCCTGTTTGACATCTCACTAGACAAGTTCATATTGTGTGATGCCTCTACAACAGAGCTCTCTGGAGCAGCTCATTTTCATGCTGTCAGACTCAGACCTCCCATGAGTCAATGAGGATTTCCTGAGGTTCTCACAGACCTGTGTGAACACAATTATAGCGAATGGTAGAAATGTCATCTTGTCTCATCGATGATATTTACCACTTGTGCTTTATTTCAAGCAGCACACAGTGCATTTTCCAGTTTAACACACACACACACACACACACATATATATATATAAAAACATCAAACAGAAAGTTCTGAAATGTGTGTTTGGTAGATTATTTCTCTGGTGTAACAATGCTTCTTGGCAATAAATTTCATATTGTTGGAAAGCCTGTTTATTTCCCTTTTTAAATGATGCCTCATTTGTAAGGAACATGCATTTGTGGGATGAGCAGCACAGCTGGGTATGTGGGTTGCGCCCATGAAAAATTTGCCAA
>JAOXYM010000016.1:4318773-4332852 GCA_028567055.1 Leptatherina wallacei | reverse complement strand
CTGTGTATGTACTGTTATAAGTTTACTTTACAGTTTCCCAACTATTTGCATGCTAAAGGCAGACTCTTGGCTCACTGGTGAGACTATTTGTATGTTAAAAACAACGCTGCATATTACATAGCAATATCTTTCACAAATATAATATATATACACCTCTCATATTAATAATATAGAAGTTCTAGAGCCAGCAAGTATTTTTCCATTAGTGTAGCTTTGGATGACACATGTCCACTGTTAGGATGCAGAACGTGATCTGTGGTCCTACATTCTGCTGATTTAATGGATAGAATTAGGAATAGTAGAGCCTGAGAAATGACACATCAGAGATTTACTGAAGTGCCGCCTTTCATATTTACATATTAGAATGGCAATTTTTATTACCCTCTCCCTCCCCCCCAAAAAAATAAATTAATATATAAATAAGGATGTTACCATATCAAAGATTTGGCAACCTAAGCCAATACTATAAAAATGTGGTGATTCTCAATATAAAATTCAATTCAAACATAATCAAGTCATTTTATATTATGTAAGAATGTATTTCAGAATTTACTCTTACATAATAAACTGATGCAAAAACCGTGTGCTACCATACGGAAACACAATGTACACTATTTTACTTAAAGGTACATATAGTAGCTAACTATCACAACAAACTTCACCCAGTTTCACATAAGCTTCTAAGTCATAACAAGCATTGTTACAATATATTCAGTTGCTGCAATTTGCACCCATGTAAAGATATGAGCATTATGACAATTTAACCGCTCTTTGTGTGGAGTCACATTGGGTCATTAGGTGGTTCTTCTGTGTGGCCCAGGACACATTTGCATTTAGACAGCAAATATGGATTTAGACTGTAAATATGAATACTGTGCTTTGTGCTCCTGAGCAAACGGATCGTAGTGTGTCCGTCCTTGTGCTTTGATTTTGTTCAAGCCTTTATTTAGTGTTAATTTGTGAGTGAATTACCCAAGGCTAATATTGATACCAAATGTAAACAATGCCAGAGTCAAGTGCCAAAACATTTCCCTGAGGAGTCAGAGAGGAGGGGGAAAGGAGCTTAATCAATCTTAATAGTCCTACTTTAAACTATGTATCAATTTGCCAACAATCGATACCAAGTTAAACACAGATTTTTAGAGAATAGATAAATAAATTCATAAAGTGACACAAAAAACAGCTATTATTAAAGGAATGTACTTTATCTTCAGAGAAAAATCCTCTGTGTTTTCAGCTGTCTTTGACTTCCAAACAGGAGCTCATCCCTGACACTGTAAAGATAAAGTATATGAAACAGTATTCCGGGCTGGCTTTGGGAGAGAGTGTTGGCTCGCTTACTTTATTATAATAGACAGTGCTTTATCTTTTTCAGGACATATCACCTTTGGGGTCTCACAGAGTTCAGTTCTAGATCTAGTTTTATTCTTTTCACATACTCCACTTGGCAGGAGCATGAATCAGTAGCACAGGACAAAGAAACCCGCTTGTGGTAGATCTACAAACAGTGAAGTTGGCATAGGTGTATTCTGTCTGGTGTTGAAAGCAAACACACAAGACAGCCCTTTTTCTTGTAATCGGTGCCTGTAGAGTCTGCTTATCTGCTCTTATGTGTTTTTTTTTTTTTTTTAAAAGTCCAATTTTTAATTTTGCATTGCTTCATCAGTTTCTGATCCTCACCAAGTGAAAGCATCATTTTGCCCCCAGGCTACATTCTTGCTCCAGACTCACATGGAGACTGCACACAGGCTTCAAGCATTTCTTCTTAAGATTTTCCACAGTCCAGTCTCAAAAGATGATGAGGTTTTAGTCCTCAGCAGGCTTCACACTATGGAATCAACATCAAAAGTCCATCTCTGCATTACACTGCAATATGTATCACTTTACTGTATCATCCAAAATCTTCAGTGTTTATATTATTGCAGACACATTACAAAGAGTCATCCATATAGCTTTACATGCAATTATCTGAATATGCTTTAATTTTTCTACACGTTGCTTCTATAATAGCAAAGCGTTAAGCATTAGTGCAACTAATTCACTGTTCTCTTTATCCTGCAGTAATCATTTCCTTCAGTAAAATCTAAGAAAGCCTACCCTCCCAAATGGCATGAATGAAAAAACTGTCACAGATAAGCACTCGGAGATCTTGCATCCTTTAAACAGAGCAGCGGAATGACAAGACAAGGCCAATGATTATACAGAACAGTGAGCAAATGTGGATGGTAGGCTTCGCTAAAATAAATAAGTCTTGACTGTGGACTTGCATAATGAGCGATATAAATGATAAGATTGATGACTATCTCCAAAACATGGAGGTGCTTTCTGAGGGCAAGTGTGTGTGTGGGATGGTGCCTATTTTTCTTTCGAATTACCAGAACAAATACTGTTGCATGAGCACAGTCCAGATTTTCAGATATGTAAAGAAAAATGTGATGTGCTGAGGGAAAGTTATCTTTATACGTAGATGTTTATTTGGGCTTTGAAGACTCTGAGTTCGGATACTCGGAGCCTATAAAAGCATATCTACAGTAGGTCAGGGTCTTGTGATTGTGTTTTCTGGATCATGAGTTTCAAGGCTACCAAGAGTGTGGAGTGGGACACGCCGACTATGAAGCACTGTTCAGGGAAACAACGGTGTAGATCAGTTTTGTAGGTCAATTTTAAAGCGAGGAAATGGCTAATCCTGGAGGTATTTGAGATGAAGACGTTTTTTTATTTTTTTTTGTAGATGTTTCCCTGATGAATTCACCAAAGAAAAGTTTTTTTTGAAGACAAATGCCCAGAGATTATCTGATAATTCTGAAGCAGCTATCGAGTCACTAAAACAAAGAGAGATGTAAAATACGGAGCATATAAAAAAAATCAATAAAAAAAAAAAATCTTGGCTTATCTGGTCTGGACTTGGTTGTTTTATAAAAGATAGTTTCCTTAATGAATCCTATTTCCAGAAAAGTTTTCAAAAGGGAACAAAACTTATATCTGTGATTTGTTGATTAATGATTTTCAAAGAGATCTTCAAAGAGCCCAGAAAAAAACTCATTCTATAAAATGTCTTTCTTCGACTCTTAATTCTTTATGGAGTGTATTTCTGGTATTACCTTTTAGATTTTTATTCTATTTTGTTGTAATGTTATATTTTAGTTTATTTATTAATTCATTTATTTTTGTTACTGTGTTTCAATGCACATTTCAATGATAACCATGACATCGAAGGCAGAGTAACAAATGAGAGCAACAGGGTTTACCATCTGAGAACAATAAAATGAAAGTGAAAAGACTTGAATATTTTGACCGGCTTGTGGTACTCGATGAGAGTTAGAAGATCAAAGTCATTACGTCCCATCCTCCAGGGAAAAAGACTATCTGTGCCAAGTTTTAATGGCAATGCATCCAATAGTCTTTGAGATATTTCACTGTGGACCAAAGCGGTCAACTGACCGACATTGTTATCCCAAGAGAAATGCTGCTAGCGTGGCTAGAAATGTAGACCTTAAATGCTTTGAGAGATTATTAAAGCTGAGACGTTCCTCGACAGAGCACACTCTATACCCAAGGCATGTCATACTTTTATGTTGTGTAGATCCAGTGGTCCAATTACCCATCTCTGCAACATCAAGTGTCCCAGAAATGTCTGCTTCTCGCTCACCCTGAGGGCCACTCGTTCAGCCTTCAACCAGACTCCAATACATCTGCCTTAGTTGTTCCATATTGCAACCGGAGAGATGCCTAACTGCATATCGATGTTAGACTGTAATAGTGGGCCAATTACAAGGCTTGTACTTCAGGGTTGACTCCACAGACAATTTCTGCAGATATTTACATCAAGAATGTAGGTTGTGATCTTGATGTTGATCTTTGGTAATTGGTAGACGTGTTTATCTACCACAAACCTTTCATTTCCGTCTTACTTCTTCTCTCTCAGTAAGTCTGCAACAGTCAAATCTCATTCGCATGCATGCAGTGTTCCAGCACATGTACCTGTTTCATGGTGGGATTTGACAGGCCTGTGCTGACGGGAAGTGATTCAGGTTGTCACATGTGCTGGGCTAAAACTTGTTTTGACAAGATATCAGTGATGGCCTGATCTCCACAGGACTGCACATTTTGTAGGGGCAAAAACTTCTTTAATATGAGATTTTCAGCCTGCAGCTGCATGCCTAAAATTCACAAATCTGATCATTCCAAGGTCTTTACATAGAAGATGGATGTTTGTGCTACTAAAATTTGAAGGTGAACCCCCGGATCCTGTATCAATCATGTTGTCCTTGTTCAAAGACTTGCAAGCCCAATTAAGCTTCTTTTCACACATTGCACGCAGAATTGAAATTTGCCCTCCCAGCACCTTTCAGAAAAACTATACTTAATTTTATTTTTCCTCACTCACCATACATGTCAATGTATTCCCATGCGTCACAAGATGATTTATGTCCAGAGCAGGGACAACTTGAAAGCAGACCAGCCAAAGAGGTTTTTTTTCTGATCCAAACCCCCTATATTGTTAAATTGCATTTTGAAAGTAATACGATATTAAAACGATACGATATTAAGATGATATTAATACGATAGTAACCAGTAATCATTTGGCAATCAAAGGGCAGAGGGAAAACAGTACATGGATTCTAATACAAAATAAGAAAAGATAGTTTTAAACTTTTCTTAAGAATAGTGACACCAGGCTTAAGTGTTCAGAGAAGATCTGGATCTTTTCCATCCAAAGTCTCTTTAAAGCAAGGATCTTAAACTCCAGCCCTCAAGGACCACTTTTCTGCAGGTTTTAGATATTTGCCTGCTTTAAAACACCTAACCCAAATTAATGGATCATTGTGCAGAACTTGACAACAAGCTGTTAGATCCATACCATTTAAATCAGGTGTGTTGAAACACGGAATAATCTAAAACACACAGGAAAGTGGCCCAATAGTGTCACTTTTCTTAAGTTTAAGGCTTTTTTTCAGTTTTCTGATAGCATTTGTGTAATGTTGTTAACGTTAATGCTAATAATAAGCTTCACCTGTGTTCTGGACAGTTTCTGTAGTTTGTAAGCTTCAGTGACATCAATGTCAAAGTTGTAATAACCTTTAACTTCCAACACATGGGGGGAAAAAAACTAAAAGCATTGGGCGTTGTTCACATTTGAACTAATGTCAGTACATTAAAGCCTGGACTTTCATTTTTCTTTAATAGCAAATATGCCATTTAAGTTCTACAGAATAAGTTCAAACTTCTAAATTTCAACTTTGTTTTGAAATTTGATTGATAAAACATTTTTTTTGATGTGACGGAGCAAGAAAATAAAGGCACATGAATATGATAAAGATAGAAATTGAGAAAAAAATAGTAACTTTCAAGCAAAAATAAAGAAACATTCATTGCCATTTGTGTATAAATGTCTTAGTTTAAAAAACATGCTGGACTTAAACAATCTTCAGTCTTGTGGCTTCTCTGTATTTTGAAGGTAATAACTAGTCTCCTGTCACCCAAATGTGCCTTTTGGTTCCGTTTTGGTTTCTTGTAAATTGGCAAATAGTATCATTTATGCCATTTGGTCATTGCCAAAATAAAATACAGAGATTGGTAAGGGTTTGAGCCCTTTGGACTTCAGTGGAAAAAGGTTAATATATTATTGTGTCATAATCTTATTAAAAAAAAACTAATTCAGTTTATTTTTAAGAACAAACATAAAGTGCTGCTAAGACAGGAAAGTGCAGAAACTTTAACTACTGGAAACAAAACTCAAGCAAAGACACAGGATGGGTGCATGAACCAACTGACTGAAACAGTAGATAGAGCTGACAGTCATGACAAATGGTGATGCCAAACAATGATCTGGCAAGGAACCAGGGAAACAAAGCTGAGGATATACCGAGGGACTATGAACAAACAAGGGCAGGTGTGACAATCAGTAACGAAGCACCAGGTGTGACAGGTAAGCAGGAAGTTAGCAGGATACATGTAGGTAAAAGTAAAACTGCAAAATAAAACATTAAGCAAGACTAACTACAACATAGACTGTCCCAAGGAAAACGGATCAACACAGAAAGCTGAACAAAATGTAGATGAAAAAAAGCAAAAAATGCCAACATAAGCTTAAGAAAAACTCAGAACACACGACAAGACTGGAAACATAAATCTGACATGAATGAAACCAAAAACGGAACCAAAACTCATAGATTGTGACATATGGTGAACTTAATAATTCTTATGTTTGCATCAGAATGATGCAAGACTAGTTTATATCTTACTTTTGAAGACATCCCTATGATCATTTGCATTCAATCCACTGAGGGTGGCAGGAAAAGAAAGGCCTGGGAATAAAAAAGGGCCCTCCTAAGAGAAAGAAGGCATGGGAAAGGCCATGCAAAGAGATTTTTCTTTCTTTGAATATGGTTTAATTATTTCAATCCAAACCATCTCTTAGAGAAAATGATTTCACGTATATGTTATAACTCAGCTTCTTATTTAGACACAGCTTGTTGCATACTGATAACAGTAATCACTGTTATCCGATATTTTCTTTGACAAAAGATTCAAAACCCCTTTGAATTTTGAAAGCCCAGAATGATTACTGCAGCTGAGATTGAAGAAACAGAGCTGGTACAGTCAAGCAGCGATCACACACTGAAAAGATATGAAAGCATGGCATTATCTTCATTCTGGATAAGCATCTCATCTGAATATGCTGCCCAAACTCAGGCAACCATTTGTCTTCTTAACCCTTCTCATTATCATACAAGAGTGAGGAAGAGTTTCCTCTTCTCCCAAATATAAAGCAACTGAAACTCACTGACTGAATGCCTGGGATGTTTTATCCTATCCAGCATCAGACCTGGATTTAACATTAGAAGGCAAATAGGCCATAAAATGACCCAAGTAAATGGCACTCAGTGTGCTCAATTACATGTAACAAGAGTTTAACCTAATGTAGTAATTAGCTGATTTTTAGCTGTTTGAAATGACTGATATTTGATCATTGCAAGCCCACTTGTTGCCCACTTGTATGAGAATAAAAAAAACTAACTTGATTGTACTGATTATTTGTACTGGTGTAATGATCGTACATTTAAGTATCAAACACAGAGTCCAGTTTGAAATGCTACCATTGAAATAACAAGGGAGGACTGAAACAATGTTTTTGATTTTAATGGCGCAAACAGACTGACATTTTAACACCATACTCAAGGTCAATACAGAATTAAGGCAGGCAATTATAATCAGTGCATCCTACAAACATAAAAAGAGTTTCCTTTCTCAAACCAGCACCGTATAGACATTTCATATGTAAAGCCTCAAAGAAAAGATGAAAAATTGAATTCTTTATTAATACCAAAGGGCTCTACTATATCCAAAGTATGAATACAATATGCCTCTCTGCAAAGCAGTGAGTTTATCATCCACTAACTCTAGAAAAGGACGAGATTTTTTTCCCATTCTTCAGAATTTTAATAATGCTGCAGAGCCATGGTTAGCCTGTATAAAATCAGGCCATGCAATATCATATATTAGCTGTATGTAATCAGGCTTGTAACTGTCTTCAAATACCTGTCGAATAGCTTATGCACACTTTTTTTAGGTTGTGTGTAATTGCCCAACTCAATTAGCAGTGTCAAAACTTTAGTCTGTTTGCAGCATCAAAAGCTGCGAATATAATCAGCGAGCTCCAGCTCTCCTTTGTTCTTTGAGAGCTTGTTGCCTCTCAGCTGAGAAGCGCTTGATTCGGCTGCATATTGCTGGAAGACGCACAAAGTTCTACACAGTTTTAACAGTGAACAGAAGCATAAAGAGACTGTGACAGTAGTACCACTAAAAGCCATTTTTTTAACATTAAGGACATGTTTAAAATGTATATTGTTGTGCTAATGGTGAAATAAAGATTACAGTAGATGCAACCTGTCAGCCGAGCCGACATGCATTTCCTCTGTGTAATCCATAAAGTATTTATATGTCTTCAGATGCATGTGCACACAATAGTGATTATCAAGCATATCTCTGAAACATTTGCTTTATACAATTACAGCCAAGCTTGCGTGTCAAGTCTCCAGAAAAGAATTTGTGAAACACTCTAACAACCCGGATGAAACTTTTTCTTTGTCAAATGTAAGTTGTATGTATTTGCTTCACTGTCTGCAGCTCAAAAGATCCATCATTTAAGAAGTGAGTTCTTTCTTTGAGGTTTCAGTGTGCATTGTGGCACAGTAATGTTAGAAGCATGCTTACACTGTAGAGCTGCAGGAGCCTGTGAACTCTAAAGATAATTGGAGCTGGTGTGGGATTCACAGCTCATTGCAAGTCTCACACAGGTTAGACTCCCAGCAGGGAAACATGAACGGCGCACAAGCACACAAGGATAATTTACAACAGAAGAATAAAGAAGAGCTGTAATTAAGACATTGATCAAGTCTCTGACTGATGATTACAATACCCTGAGTGTAAAATCCAGCAGAGCCAGCTCCGACGAATTTGCTGCCGACAGGAAGTGCTCATTACGACACAGATAAAAACACAGTGTTACCTCTAACCTCCTGTCTACAGTCCAAAACAAGACATATATTTTTCTGTGCCATGCATTTAGTAAGTACATGTAGCTTCTTTGTTCAATGTATGGCTTGCCTGAAGGCTATGAGTTAAATATGTCAAGTCAGTCAGCTGATGCAGATAAATTACATTAAACTAACAGTTTATAATGAGTTAATAACTTTAACTGAGCAGAAATACATGTTTTTTTTA
This sequence comes from Leptatherina wallacei, assembly GCA_028567055.1. NCBI lineage: Eukaryota > Metazoa > Chordata > Actinopteri > Atheriniformes > Atherinidae > Leptatherina > Leptatherina wallacei. Next base: position 4,324,125 of record JAOXYM010000016.1, on the reverse strand, counting down.
AATCTACTATTTAAAAAAAAAAAGTAAAGCACTAACTTGTGTAGCTGGATGAGATTGAAACAAAAGATTTTCTTTGCACATGTAAGCCATAAGAGATCAGATGAATGAAACAAACTGGAGATGTAACATCCATGTGTGCTGAGAAGAAATAAATTAAAACCAAACTGTGAGGACATTATTAAAATGGGATGTATTAGCTAAATGTTCCCAATTTAATGAGCTCATTAATTCAAGATAAAAGGCTGCATTAATATCCTATCAGATATTAGACACAACCTTCCTGCCATTATCAAAAGAGTCTAACACCGTCTATTTTTTTTTTCCATTTAGACTCATTTACCGCAGTCTACTGTACATCCTACCTTTACTTCCACCTTAATCTCATTCCTGTCAAGCTCCTCATTTCCCTTTCTTTCATTTTCATCATTTACAGTCCTCCCTCTGGCTGGTTTCATCGCAACGAACACTTGCATATGAGCATAGGAAACATTGTTTGTCGCTTTGTTTTACCGTCTCGACTCTAATCTGTTTGTGCTCCTTTCCAGCAAAAACACTGCAATGATAATCCCAACAATATTTTTTCAAAGTGTTGAATAATTGAGCTTGACTTGAAAACATTCCATTATGGCATATAGCACAGTGATTTCCACATCATTATGAAACATGCACATAAACAGATTGTCTTATAGTATTCATTTAAGCTTATTAAGATCTGCACCACATGTGGCAAACAAAAAAAAGAGCATGCAAGGGAATATAAATCTCAGAATGATTTTGAATATGTTTATGTGCAACTTCTGAGATGACTTCATTTACTGTAATCTGATCCAGCTTTCTGAATTATTGGGACACTGACAAAAACAAATCTGAGTATTTTTATGACGGGTTTCATGACATAGCATATGGATTCTTGCCACTTCAGGCACGGTTTGCATGTCATTTCTGCACATTTTACTGCATTAACTAACATGAATTAGGCTTTGGGTACAATTTCAGGGTGCAGAACTTTTTTTATTGGAGCTGCATGCTGTAAAATGACAAAGAAGGTGTTGTATCATGCAACATGAGTTGCTGTGATATTTATATGCTTTGTCATCAGGGCTTGCTGACTGTAGCTTATGGAGCATATTGGTTGTATTTGTAGGGTGTTACTGTGGGCTGAACAGTTTATTTACTGCGTTGGCCTCTAATCCATTCAGGAACTGTTATGACTCCCTCTCTTTTCTCATATATTCTGCTTTCTAATAAAAAGGCAAGTCGCCAAAATATCATGTATAGACATGAAATGGGAAAATGTACAAAACATCAGGCTTGAAAAGTCATTCTAGAGATTTTTTAATATACTGACAGTCTTTCAAAATGCTATTTAAAATGCAAGTTTAACTGTGTAAATGAGGGAGAAAAAGACATTTGAAAGCTCCCGTTGGACGAAAGCCCTGATCTGTCTCCTCCGTCAAGGAGAAATCAATCACCCGGTCCCTGGAGGAAGACCAGCTGGCATCTGAACCGACTGTGCCATTTGGCCTTATGGAGATTGACTATACTTTTCTTCATTCCTGCCCTTTCAATCATCAAATTAATTCCCTGTGTTTGCAGGATATCTCTGTCTAAAGAGAGCAAACAAATGATGGCTTCACCCCAGCTCGACCAAGCTTACTATAGTCTGTTTATTCATCACCAGTATCTCATGAAGTAAAAAAGAAAAATGCATGAGTAATTATAGTGGTAGGAATTTAAATTGTGTTTCTGTGCCAAGCAGAAGGAAGTTTTGAATGTTGCTGTAAAGTTTTGGTGAAATGTGTGCAGGGCACAGAACAATAAATCACTGTTTTGTGTTTGTCCTGGTTTCTTCATGTGGTCATCTGTCTTTCGTTTGCCCTTACTAGTCCTTTGATGTCTGTGCTGTTGTCTAATTTATGAAGAAATTGAAAGTGATGCAATTCACGTAAAAGAATTTAATGGATTTTTGCGTCTACTTTTAAAATATATATGTTTACTATATATGTATGTATATTAGGTTAGGTAACCTTAGAGATTACCGATCTTAGACTGCAATTAAATGAAAAAGAGCACTTGACAGAATTGGATGAGGAAAATGTTTATGGGTCACATTCTCACTTTTATCTGACAGTGAAGCTCTCTGTGGGCTTTATTAAGCACACATTCTTTCTGTTTTATAGTACTGAAGGTTTCCAGGCCATCAGGAGGTCAGTCATATCAATTAATGTACATCCACCCGGCGTTGTTAAGAGAAGCCCTGTAGATGTGTTGAGTAGAAGCTGTATAGTTGTCCGGCTGAGCATGATGACTTCCATGTTGAAGCCATTGAGAAAAGAATTAATTGGGTTTATTATTGAGGTAGAAGCCAGGTACAGTTTACAAGTGAGCAGTTGTGCAAAGAGTAAAAAGAACAAAGTGAATTAGAGGGAAACATGAATGTCTTGTTTTTATTGATCGCCAATCGTGTGTACCACTGCATGAGGTAGAAACCGCTTCCTTCCATCCTGCTCTGTTAAAACGAGTCTTGAGTTTGCAAAGCCGTTGCACACAGCTGGTGAGGAAAAGGCTGTTGCTAGGACACCAAGTCCTATTTAATGTGTAATGTGAAATAAATTCCTTTTGACTGGCTACTTCCAATGTTTGTTTTATGTTATTTAGTTTTCCTGTGCTAGTGACAACACTAAGAGACTTTGTTGCCCATTAATAAAACATGAATTAGATGTATTACAGGGGTCCTCACTGAAGCCCATTTATAAGTCCACTGTAAGGCGCTTCATGTGTGAACACAGAATTATTAACAGAGTAAGAATAACATTGCAAAAGAGATCCTTTTTTTTTTTCCAAAAAATTCAACAACCAGTATATATATATATATATATATATATGTGTGTGTATATTACCAGTCAAAAGTTAGGACACACCTTACATTAAAACTAAATCTAAAACAACATTGTCATAATAGCATGTCTATTAAGTGTCCCACAATACTGAAGTGCAGCCATCTTTCATGTTTTTTATTACACCTGCTTTGACACTGCCAATATTTTGACTTGTCAAAGAAGGTAAATCATACACTCCAGTTCCTTAAACTGAGAGCTTACTAACAAATTCTTCACACTGTTCCCTCCCTTTAGGAGTACACAATCGATGTCTTCTTTCGTCAAAGTTGGAGGGACGAGAGACTTAAGTTTGATGGACCCATGCAGGTTCTACCCCTAAACAACCTCCTGGCCAGTAAGATCTGGACTCCTGATACCTTCTTCCACAATGGAAAGAAATCTGTTGCCCACAACATGACAACTCCCAACAAACTCCTACGACTAGTCGACAACGGCACGTTGCTCTACACAATGAGGTGAGACACTGTTGTAATTAGTAAGACTGAAATTATAGTCCCTTGTGGGCCTGCACATGGTCCTTTGCCGACTCATGGGACACATCGTTTTTCCCAATTAAAGTACTTTATAGTCTGCCTAGGACTCATTCCATTCATGCATAGTAGATTGGAGTCTGCAGAGGGTTTTTTGCTATACGCATAATTTGTGCCCTTCTAGCATAACATTGTGCAAGCACAACAAATGAGTGGGATGCAACTGTCTGCATAGAGCCTCCATTACACCATCTGATGATGAAATTTGCATCACCCTTGATCCCACGGAACCCTCAAGCACCCACTGATTAAAAAAGACGGACATTAGAGTCTGCAGCTGCTTGAAGTTAATGTAATCCTGCTTAGGGGTGTGTTTCCAGTACTTATTCAATACTGATGGTTAACAGGTATAAATTCTACTTTAGAAAGCTGACCGTTGTAGTTTAACATGTTAACATGTACACAAGCTTGTCCTTATTTCACAGGTTGTTGATCACTGACTTCAGAATTGGATATATTAGAGCTGTTCGGCTGTGGTTTGATTGATTAATTCATCATTCAAGTCATTTTTAAAGCTTTTATAAACTCAAGCTTCAGCAACTCACATCTGCATAAATGTAATTTTCCTCAGACAATAAATTGGATATTTTGTGGTCTTCATCAAACTACTGGTCATATTAGACTTTCAAATATTGCATGATAGGCTCTGGATAAATACAATATATGTATTGGACTATTTTGGACTATTTTATTGGCCCGATTGTTAATGGCTAAATGAATATTCCGCTGTAATGCTTTTAATGTTTTATGTAAAGCACCTTGAATTATCTTGTACATGAAACGTGCTATACAAGTAAACTTGCCTCGCATAAGAAAATGCACCTAATGGCTCCAGAGGTTCAGTCTGGAGATTGACTTTAAGTATATATTCAGTATATAAGGATTGTACCTCTGTTGAATTTCATAACAGTAAATCCCATACTTGTTCCGACCTTTAACTTACAAGCACGAATGTCAACTTCTTGATGGTGCTGGATGAAAAATGGATTAATAATAAAACGGTGCAGAGCTGACGCAGATGGATCATGACTTGCAGCCAAATCTGGGCCATATATGTTTCACACACAGACAGTTTAGTAAATAATGCACTGACCAAATCAAAGGATTGTCACCGTGTTGTATTTCATGTCTAAAACGCACTTAAAAGCATCAGCTACCCAGACAGTAACAGTCACTGAATGCCATAATGTACATGACCAAAGCAAAAATAACTGATACAATTTGATCTAAACTTTGAATCTGTCAGTCAGTGTTCCCTGCAGCTTTGTATCCAGGGCCATGAAAGGGTCTGAAAATAAATATCTTTATGATATTCATCCACAAGGTCAGTATTGACTTTTAACTGTGAAAATGAAATAGTGAATAAGAATTAAATTTTTTGGTCCCACATGAGCAGATCTGATGTGGTGGCAGTTCTGTCAAGGCCAGCAAAGATGCATGCGCACTGATGCAGTATCATAAACACCACCATGTTTACATAATCCAGTGCATGTGTGGTAAGGCGATGGAGAAGTTGTCTGATGATTCAAAGAAAAACAAAATATTGTCATTAAAAGTTTTAGACACCAGAAAAAACGAATTGGCATCATAACTCCTGGATTACATTTGTACTTTAATTTGTTCAGATCCTGTTGGAATTTTATGACATTAAAGGCTTCTGAATAACTACAAATACTATATAATATCCCAAGACTGATACACACTTTGTTTTAAAATGGAATTCATGGGTTATTTTTGTGCATTGCTTTAGCACTGTGGATTAGCTGAAGGGTAACTAAATGAGTATTTGGCTGCAAAGTTAGAAGCACTGTGTTGCACTGTGAGGGGTCTCCCCTTTTTTTCCATTGGTATTAGGCTTAAGAATGTAAATCCATCTACAGGAAGTTGAGTGTGGAGTTCATCAACATAGCACACAGTGTTGA
>JAOXYM010000016.1:4294800-4317880 GCA_028567055.1 Leptatherina wallacei | reverse complement strand
ATTGGCACTCGTCACTAGACAACTGTTTAAATCCACTTAATCAGCACATCCACTGCAGCTGAACTGAAAAAAAAGCTGTGGAGGCCTCCATTCTGCAGGATTGCATCATTATTTTGAATGGATGGAGGTGCAAGCTTTTGTCAGCCAGTGCTGCTGCAGTCTTATTTCTGTAAGCATTATCACTCATTCTCAGTTCACCTTAGTATAACTTAAACTCTGAAATTTACAGCAGCTGTGTTTTTTCTTTGTTTTTGAGAGAAAGTTGATTTATCAAGACGCTAAATGTTCCTTTACAGATACTGTCATATCTTCAAAACTTTTTGCATGAATAAGAACGTATGAATAAATTGTTGAACAGATTTTTTAGCTGATTCAAAAATAATACAGCAGTAACCACATTTGAGATATCTAGTTCAGAGTAATGAAGAGTTTTTTGTTTGTTTGTATTTTTTTTTTAAAACTGTCTTCTTGACCAGTGATGCACAACTTTACACTTACTCAATAACTACACAAAACAATATTGGATTTTTTTAAAGACCCACTTCAACAGCTACTATTTTCCTTCATGCTATATTTCCACTGATGTGGGTCTGAACCAGAGAGCAATTCTCAGTTAGAGGAAACCAAATTGTGCAAGTGAAACTATCAGATTAGAAACATGTTCATTATTAAATATGAACTACTCTTCCCTCACAAGTCATGTGGATAGAGAGAAAACATATGGAAAAAGTAATTGCAATTTCTATTGGTTATATTGTTGGAATAGCATCTGACATTTTAGAAAAAGTTTGAGAACGACTGCCCTAAAATAAAGAACAACAAGTAGCATCTTCAACTAACTCAAGGTAGATTTTCTTCATAGCTTTACTTGCCTCTGATTTCATGAGTCCTCCTCACCATTCATGCAAATCAGCTGTGAAGGTCCACCCAGGAAGCAGTCAGAATTGGTTCCTCCCATCTTTCTATGGAACATACAAGCAGCCTGACCTTGCCATTCTGATACTTTAGGTGTTGCAGAAATCCACAGCTCCAGGATTGATGGCCGAGTTCGCTCATGATATATCTTAATCTTATATTAACATATGAATCATTTTATGAACAAAAAATATATAAACCTTAATTCTATTGTCGGAATAAGATTTGAACATTTGTTGAATTTTGTATACAAAAACCTTAATGCAATGGTTCAGTGCAATTCCAGGGTCTTTTGACCTTTTGTTAGTGTTTGTAGAGATAATATTCCATTTTGTCTATCCAAGATCTGAATTTTGCACAGATTGTTCAAACTGATGGTAGCGACCCCTGTCTTTTCAGCAGAGGCACCATGATATGGGCTTGATCACTTCCCACCTAATTTGATACTCATGTTGATGCTGAGGATGTAGAGTATAAATGATCTTTTATTGATCCTATAACTTTGCCTCCTGCCCTTTTAATTTTAAAGCTGCATCATAACTACGTATTTCCACCTCATGACACTCTCATCACGTCTGCACTGCGTTGCTTCTCAGCAAATGTTAAAGTAAAATTGTACAATTTGTTCCTTTTGTGCCTTAACATCTTGTCTTACATAGGCAGCTTGTTTCCTTGTCTTTGATCAAAGTGATTCCGGCACTGTTGTGATTTTTTTCCCCAACTTTTGTTTTCGTAAGAATCAGTTACAGCTTAGCAAAGAGATGAATGTCATCAATTAGTTGCTGATCTTAGTGCTGTTTGATATGCAGCGGTGCGATGCTCACATTTGATTCATATTGTATTGCATTCATTTGGGTAGTTATTGAGCCACTTATCAGTAATGAGACAGCACCACAAAGCAGCCATGAGGGCGGGAGACAAAAAATGAGCACAGGGTTCTTGTAAAGGCAGTGCATGAAAATAATTAAAAACAATAAGTTTGCCTGCAGAAGCATACCATTATATCACAAGTACAACTGTGGCTGCACAAAACCTCACATGTTGAATGTTTAGCTACACTGAAAAGAAAAACACCCAATGAACCCGTTTATTACTTGTTTTATCATCCTTTGTAGAATTTAGCTTACAAGCTGCATAAGGCTGGGAATAAAAATAATGTCCAAGACAAGCAAGAAGCTACCAGGTTGTTGTGCAACAGTACTTTCAGTTTAGTCTACATCATTTAGAAATGAAAATTATATTGCTCAGTTATTCTTTTACAATCCTGTTTCTTCAAGTATTCCAATTCTAAATTGATGCATGGACTATAAATGTTGTAGTGCTGTCAGAATAACCCAATTTTTGATCCATTTATGAGTAGCTCAGTCCACTGAAGGATGGTTTTATGGATCTTTGTATTGCTTTAACTTGAATGTTTATTATGGATGCATGGGTAAGATCATATAAATCATATTTTTGGTCATTTAGAGTGTATTTTGAGGCTGAAGTGTGATCAGCTAAAGTGAACTCTGCTCAGTCAGATGATTTCTCATAGTTGCAAAGTCCCCTCCCCCATCTCCAGATTTTACTGACATATACACGCTATGCTTTAGTTTATATGGGAACAATCATCTCTTGATACACAATGACAAAAATAATTGAGGAGCTTCGCAGCATATCTAACGGACTGTGAAAATGCCCTCTATGATGTTCATGGAGACATGTGTCATGCTGGTTTGCAATGATTGCCACATCCATTTTGCAGCCTGACTGGTAAACTGTTTTCTCTGCCCATGTCCCCTCAGGTTGACCATTCATGCAGAGTGTCCCATGCACCTGGAAGATTTCCCGATGGATGCACACGCCTGTCCTCTCAAGTTTGGAAGTTGTAAGTCAGACCAGATGGTCTTAACAAAATAGAGTTTAATAGAAAATTACTTGGCACCAACAGTGGTGATTGTTCTTTGCAGGGAACTTTTCTTTCTCCCTCCAGTAAGAATCACTCTGCTGTATAATAGAGCAAAACCCAAGGTGCCTAACCAACATTAACCAATATATAAGCTGGTTTTAGATACATGTGTTCAGTAGAACTATCAGATATTTCTATTGTCCTGGGCCAAAAGCATAATACTGTGTGGATTCATGGTTAAAACTATGTAAGAATTAAGGTAGAGATGTGCATAGGGAGTCTTTCCTCCAGAGTTATAACAGCATTATTCTCTTTTAATCATCTCAATCCTCATAAAGCAATATGCACGTGGAGCTGGGCAGGTGCAGTGTGAGCTGGGTGGCAGATGATTGTTGGGGCTAGGGCATGCCAATTGCCATCATCACAAAGTGTCTATTGGGATGTAGAACATGACCTCGCTAGCAGGGAAGGAGCCTGAGCTGGTGCGTGAGGTGGACCAGTACAGACTACATATAGTTGGGTTTTTCTCTATGCATAGTACAGGTTCTGGAACCAAATTTGTTCCCAGTATATGTTTGACTCCACCAAGAATGCCCTTTGTCACGAATCCTGTTTGTGTTGTGAAGAGTTGGGTGATGGATACGGTCTGGTTTGAGAACCTCAGGGTTGCATCCCTGCTTATTGCAGATGATGTGGTTTTTCTCAAGCCTAGATCTTCAGCACACACAGAGGCAGTTATCTCCAGTCCAACCCTGACCTTTGGCTATGTGACATCAGATGCCAGGTCTCATATAAAAGCAGCTGAAATTTGCCTAATTCAGAAAATGGTCGAGCACAGCCTGAGAGATCAGATGAAGATCCAGAGGGAGCTTGTTGCTTCTTTATATTGAAAGGAGTCAGCTGTGGTGAGTCATGTATCTAATTGGGAAGTCTTCTGGTCGCCTCCCCATGGAGGTTTTTCCAGACAGGTCCTACTGGGAGGAGACCCCAGAGCAAACCAAGGACTCGCTAGAGGGATTATATTTGCCTTCTGGCCTGGGATCGCCTCAGGATCCGCCAGGAGGAGCTGGAGTGAGACGCTGGGGAAAGGAGTGACTAGGTGTCTCTCTGTATCCCGTTGCTTCCACAACCTGACTTTGGATAAGTGGAAGAAAAAAAAATGGAAGGACAACTAAATAGGCATGACAATATGAGTAAAAGGAACAAAGAAGCAGTTTTATTCATTGCAAAAGAGTGACACTCATTACTGAAGTAGAGAAAATAAAAAAAATTAATTTGGTCTTAATTCTGTCATCACAAACAAAAAAAACTGCTGAACAGGAAAAAAAAGTTAACATAAGCAATCAACTCTTAAGTTAGTAAAAGACATGTTGAAATAAAATAAAAAGAAAGAAAGAAATGGTCGGATTACAAATGAGAGAAAATGAGCATTAGCTAAGACAAAAAGACAGCATCAGAGCCACGGGCAGAAAACCAGCAACTTGGGTTTTATCTGCAATGAATAAGCGCCAGTCTTGTGCCAGAAATACATAACAATGTCTAAATACTTGTTCTCATTTTAAAGCCTGAATAGTGAGGTCTGCAACAGTCATTTCATTTCATCATATCAGACTTCATTTGCTTTAAAATATGTATATACATGGGCTGAATAATATGTGAGGTGCACATATTCTCACTATTTGTACTTCCTTCATCAATGCCAGTTTCTGTATAGGAAAAGGTGCAGTTTTTGTTTATGAACATAATTTATGCATTTGGCCCCCAGGATACAATAATGGGTCCAATAAAGAAATGTTTTACTATACATCGCTGCATATCAATGCCAATCAGTTGTTTAAATTTAGAAAAAAAAAACAAAGATCAGTCTGGTTGGGTTGGGGCTGGATTGATACAGCATAACAAAACAAAAACAATACTCATATGATATGAAACATTTACATCCTTTTTTCCAGATATGTTGGAAAATTCAAAATACTCAACGTAAATATCACATATTTTGGTGTCCGACATGTGATTGTTGCATTCTTTAATCCTCACCATGTTTTCCAGACGCCTACACGAACAATGAGGTGATCTACCTGTGGACCCAGGGAGACGAGAGGTCTGTCTCTGTGGCAGAGGATGGCTCCAGGCTCAATCAGTATGACTTACTGGGGCACGTTATTGGGAAAGAAACCATCAGTTCCAGCACAGGTACACTATACGCAATTCTCAGCCCAGTCAGAAGCATCTAACACTTAATGCCATGAATGAAATCGGATTTAGTTTGGGGGAAATGTTAGTCCCTAAGGTAAACAGAACATTGCATTGAACTTGCCTGCCTACTGCTTGTGCAGACCGGTCAGCAATTTTTCACAACAATTTCTATCATAATGAACTATACTATAAGCAGTGATAGAAAATCTGTCTATCATGAAGTGAAACTCATATCTTTAAAATATAAACTCATCAGTTTTTCTGCATATAAGTTATAGTAAATTAAATTGCCGTTTTTTGCTTCTGTTGGCTTATGCTGGAACTATTTTGTGTTTTCATATAGTAGTAGTCTGCACTTTTCTGTCATTTTGAATTCACCTGAGATCGTTTTGGTCTATTGCGAAAATGATGACTGTTATCAGATTTAAAAGAAATTGTTCAGCATATTTATAAAGATCATATAAAGAGATGAGCCAGAGGTTAAAGTCTTATTTCCATTTTATTTGAGAATATAGCCCAGAGTCAACTTTAATAATTTCAACATTACAGGAAATATCTTTCTGCCCATGTTTTTGTGCACATAATCGTGTTATCTCCTCCTCAAAACAGTGGCTTATGATGGCAATTCAACATTAGGAGATGAAATAGGTTTAAGCCAGGCATAGAAGTACACCAATCAGCCATAACTGATAGGTGAAGTTTAAAAAAAAAACATTGATTATTACTTTAAAATTAAACCTGGCAGGGGGACAAGGCATACATACCGAGGCAAGTTGGTGATGTGTTGGAGGCAGAATGTATTCTAAAAGTGCTGTCTTGGCAGCTGGATCAAAGTATTTCCACTACTGTGGCTCATGTGGATGTTCAGTCTACATCAGTTAGGACCAACACAACAAGGCCAAGGGCAGCCAAAATTCAATGATGCACATGGAAAGCAAACATTGGCCAGTGTTGTCAGATCCAAACGAAGATCTACTGTCACTCAAAGCACTGAAAAAATGCATTCTAGTTCTAATAACATTCTAAAAAAAACATTCAGTGAATAATAATTTGTTGCATATTAGGCTACATGGCTCCAAAACAGCCAGAGTCCTCATGATCCATGTCAATAGCCAGAGGCCCCCTCTAATGGGTTCAGAACTAGACCACAGACCAATGGAAGTAGTTGGTGTTGGCGGATGAATCACGTTTTGTTTGTTTTTTTTACATAATTTGAATATTAAGGTCAATATGCACTGCTTAAGTCAGAAGACATGGCACCAGTATGTACTATAAAAAGAAGCCAGAAGGCAATGTGGTAATTTTCTGCTCAAAAACCATGGGTCCTGCTAGTCATGTGGATGCTATATTGGCAACCACCTAGATAAACAATGCTGCTGACCAAGTAGACCCCATCATGAAAATTTAATTCCCAGATGACCATGCACGCTGCTGTGCAAAACAGTGTATCAAGAATGGTGAAACAGAGCATTTGAGGTGTTGACTTGGACGCCAATCAAACATCTCTTAAAAAAAAAAAAAAGAAATTGTAAAAACAGTTTCATATAAACATTCTTGATAAAAAAAAATAAGAGTTAAACCTTTTCATTTTAATTATTCACCAGTTATAGCAACTTTACAAGTTGATTCTTCCCATTTCATTATGGCCATAAATAGTAAAAGAAAAGAAGATATCCAGACTTTTTTCCTTTACGTCATTTTTGACAGATACCTAGTGATACCAAGGCAGTTGTATCCAAACATTAAGTCCAGCCACTTTGATAGTGCGCAGTATTTTTTATTACATTCAGGACTAACCATCATGTAACTTTCAATAGTTGTTCATCTAAGAAACATAACCCTCCTAACATCAATCAATAGCTTTAGGTAACAGTGCAAAAAAAAGATCGGAGGAAGCGCTGAGGAACTCCTGACTGCAAAGCTGAAGATAAAAAGCTGCTTCTGTTAATAACTGAGAGCGAGCACAGCTTACAACTGAGCCACCATAAATTCCCATTTTGATAGACTTAACCTCTGCATTGAGGCTGTTTGCTCATGTAGCTCCCAGGAGGTGAGTTACAGAGTCGCAGATCTGTTCAACTTCAGTTGTTCGGAGACTAGAACAACCATGATCCTGCTTTGCTGCAGTTTTCTAAGCTCTTGTTTAAATAACACTACAGAGAATTGTTGTGCTGTTTGGTGGATCAGTCAAGGCAAATTGGAATAGATTTAGAAGAAAACAAGTCTTGAAAGTAACAAAATGGACTCTATAATCCGTCACTTAAAACTGCTGCACCTTATGAATGTCAGAAAGTCACTTTTTTTTTTACTTTAAACTAAATGGAATACAGTAAACTAGGTTTCTTCCGCCCTGGTCAGACTCTCCAGAAAAAAACTGAACACCTCAGGGAATGGGAGGTTGTTTTTCTCATATCTCTGCAGCACAAACATGGCAATGAGAGCCAGAGCATAGGAAAACTGTGAATTTGTCTGTTTACATTCACTGATATCAGTGACAAATACAAATGGGTTGGAATGATGCAGGCACATATTCCTCAACTCTATGGAAGTAGTGCTACAGGAAAGTGGAAATGTGTATTTAATGGAATATGTCACTGAAATTCTGTATGCTATAAATTATCAACTTGGCATGGGCATCAGAAAGTCTAAAACTACACTTTTCCTTTAGAGATTTCAACTTTGCTAAGTTAACTAAAAATATATAGGATGTGGTTTTGTATATTTTTTTCAAAAAATGTCTGGTTGTGCATTCCTTTGATTAATTCAAGTTTCAGTCTTAAGGTTTCATAAAGTCAACATTCATCATAAATTCTAATGTCTTTGCTTTTTTTCTGAATTGAGCCCAATTTAAACTCAGCAGGATTTAGGGGTTAGTCATCAGTGTGGACTTCTTCTGAGCACAGGGCTTCTTTTAACTAGCATCTCCTGTGTTTTCACATGTTTCATTTGTTGCTCCCCTGCTAGCCTTCACTGTTAATAATCTTAACCCTGTTTGTCTCTCTCCATCTCTTTCTACGTCCCTCTCCTTTCCCTCAGGAGAATATGTAGTGATGACAACTTATTTCCATTTGAAACGGAAAATTGGCTATTTTGTGATTCAAACCTACCTCCCGTGCATCATGACTGTCATACTGTCTCAGGTCTCCTTCTGGCTTAACAGAGAATCTGTTCCTGCACGCACTGTATTTGGTGAGTAGCATGTTGTTGTTTGTATTTTTTTTATGTAATCACAATATATTATTCATTATTTATTCAAGTCAGGTAGTTTTCAAAGGTTAGCTTCTGGGACATTGGGAGAGCTTTTGAATTATTTTGAACTTGTCCGGTCTGAAATTAGATGCTGCTACCATGTGTGCAATGATAATACAGATAAAACAGAGCACATCAATTTTAACAGCCAAGATAATCCCACTCAAGTAACACAGGCTTTTAATGAGGACTGGATTGTACATTCAGAGAGGTAGATGAAAATAAATTAGTCAAGACATAGAAAATCCTTATGACTTTGTAGAGAATTGTTCCTGTATTTCTAATGTGGGCATTTAACTTATAACCAAACCCAAAGAAGTATAAGAATATGTAATATGTTACGGATGACAAATTCTCAAGGGATATTATTTAAAAATGCTTGCTCGATAATCATTTGATTTGATATGGAGCAAACACATTTTTTTTCATTGCACTTAATCACGGTTTTCTCCGATTGTGCCTTGAATGATAATAGATCCAATTAGTGCATCCAGTGCAATTGATGTTAAGAACATAGTCCACATAGATCATCCTTGTCTCAAAGATGGAGTGCAATATTCATTATTTGGACTTGCAACTTACACTAAAAAAGCATACGTTACACGAAAGATGTTGTAGGGTGTGCACTTTTTTTTTTTTTTAAGTCAATGGCTATAATAATCTGTCTATCCATCTCAACGAGTGTGTGCTCTGAATTTTCACACCTAAATCAGTGCTCCACAAACACCCACAAGTGTGTTTTTCTTGACAGGTCATCTGAAAATCATTTCAGCCACAGGAGAAGTTCAATTTTTTGCAGCCATTGTCCTTTACAATGGGAGAAAATAACTGCAATCACACTGTGAAGGACACAGCTCCAAGAATGTAACCAGGACTCAGTGATCAGCTGAAATAACCGAGTCCCTAGCAACCCTCATGTGCTCATTTATCATTTTTGTTGCATTGATGGATTTCCCTATGTGTTTTGTACGTAACATCCCATTATTACTGTATAGTTTCCTTTTGTCTTCATCTCACCTGATGACAATTAATCTCTGCCAAAGAAGCAAACTACCTTCAATGCAGGCAAATATCTTAATTAAATAGAAATAAAGGCCGGAATGAAGTCCGGTTGTTCAAAATGAGTTTTACCAAAAACCTGTCCAAAATTCAAGTTGTCAACATTTATCATTTCTCCGGTATGTTTAACTAAAATGAGTTGACCTCCCTGCTCTCAAATACAATATTCATATTCAGCTGTTCCTGTGTATCCATTTTAATCAGATGAGATGGAACTGAACGCAGATGGAATTGTTTTTATGTGGTTGGATGGGCGACCATTGTCCAAACCACATCTCATTTCCAGCAAGTGGGGAAAAAAAGGCTGGGATGTGAAAGGATCTGTGAAATATTCAAAGTTTACACCTCAGCGGATTCATTGCCAGATTAATTCATTTTAGGTGACAGAGATCTGCTGTTCACTTTCACAACCTAAAGTTTTTTATGGTAATCTTTACATACAAAGTCACTTTTGTTATATAACTTGAGTCTTAAAAAAATACCATTGACTAGCTGATGATTCATTTTTTTGGTTTCATTTAAATTATTTATAGTAGTTTGAGTGGACCTTACATCCACATTAGAGTCAGAATCACATTTTAGTATTTATTTGACGAATTTGCACTAAAACAGAATTACAGTTTAAAACATGTCGTATGACTATTTAATACGTTGAGAAAAAGTTCCTGGTTGTTTGAACTTGAAAGACTGACCCAGTGCACTAGTAATGTTTACGCACCAGTGAATTGTGTCAGCAGTATGAAACTCAACTTTGTGATTTCACACAGTAGATTACGTAAAACTCTGCAGTGCACTGGACCGGGTCGTTATACTTAGCTTCTAACTTTTAACTGTAGACACAAAACCTAATTAGTTTATTGATTTTAAAAGACAACTTTTAACCTGCTAAAGTTTATTTTTTGGCACTGTTTTAATCAACACATTGATTCTCAATTCTCACAAGAAAGTTCTAAAAAAGAGAATAATTTCCTTCAAGATTTTACCTAAAAAATATTAACCTTTTATTTGATTTTTTTTTTTCATTCTGTCCTCAGGGGTCACCACTGTCCTAACCATGACCACCCTGAGTATCAGTGCCAGAAACTCCCTCCCTAAGGTGGCCTATGCCACCGCCATGGACTGGTTCATGGCTGTGTGCTATGCCTTTGTCTTCTCTGCCCTGATCGAGTTCGCAACAGTCAACTACTTCACCAAGCGCAGCTGGGCATGGGATGGGAAAAAAGAGGGCATGGAAATAAGGGTGAGTGACTTAAACATTATTAAAAAAGAGAGAAAGGAAAATAAAGACACGTCACACCTGCGTTTGTCCTTCATCTCAGCACACCGAGATTAAAGATTGAGATTTAACACCTCATGATAAAAACAAAAAGCAAGTTATTCATACATAAATATTACATCAGTAATTGGGATATTTTGTGGAAAATAATCATTATAAGCCATAAGAACTATGCACTTTGAAAAACACACAGAAAGCTCTCTTTTTAAGGCAGCTTTGAGTACTCTATAAAGAGCATAAACAGACCTTTTATTTATTCATTCCCAGCCAAATGGGACAGCAACATTGGGGCGGAACAGTGAGCAGAAACAGAGGTAAACTCCCAGAGACATTGGCCCTGATTTACAATGGCAGCGTGTGTTTGGTTCTTATTCTAAAGGCAGTCTCTAGAAAAGACAACATCCCTATGTCCATATTTCCACAGAATGCAGATCAAAAACAGTGTGCAGCACTTAAAATGAATCATCTGAGGCTGACCAGATGAATCACAATTTACAGATTTTTTTTTTTTAATTTGTAAGTGATGTGGGTTATTTTTGTGTTGTTTACAGGGTTACAGGAGTAAATGGGGACATTTTCTAGGCAGGAAACTAGAAATACAAATTGGTTCCAAGTGTTTTAGCATATTTTACTTTGTACTTGACCCATTTAGTTGTACAGAAAGCAAATGTTCATAATGCAGAAGTCCAAACAAGAGGATTTATGTTCACATAAAAAAAAACCTTAAAACTTTATCACAACCCTAGCCCTCAAATATACCATGATTTTTGTGATGTTTTAAAACTAACCATATAAATAAGAAAGATCAGTAGCTTGGGATGGTATCTGTGCTGAATGTATCGATCACTTATGTTCTTCTTCAAATAATTAAACTATAGCTTTTGAATCAAAAGGTTCATGTGTTCCAGTAATGAGAATAAGAAGTAAGCCACAGATACATCAACCAATATTCAGCTTGTTGACTCCAATCAACAAATAGGATAACATCATTCCGTGATAGTTGCCAATATTTATCTGGTGTGTCCTGATTGTGTTGCACTTACTTTGTTCTGAAAATGTTATTAGAGGTTTTTATTGATTGATCAAATCTTGATTGCCTGCAATGATTTGATACACAGTGTTGAGGACTGGAGTTTTCCTCCTGCCAATAGTAGGACTTAGATTAACATTTTTTAAGTGAATAATAATTTGTTTACCTGTGTATTTTTGTGATAAGTCACCAGAGCCAATCCTTTAATAGTGGACACTTAAGAGTGTAGTGTAGCACTTGATTTTGTGCAAGAGTTAATCACTAGCTATCAAACACCAGCATGTATTTAAAGCTCAGATTTTAAACACTATAGAGCAAAACATTGATTAGTCCTCTTTTGCTTTTCTTTATAATCAGTTATTTAACTTTAATTGAACATTTCACTGATTTTAGATATGAAAGAGTTTCAGAGTCAAAGTTTCAAAACTTGATCTAAATTCGTGTTAAAATTCTGCAACACTTCAGGCTGCTCTGAATACTTCACTTACAGCATTACCTCTCTGTCCCCAAATCTTCCCTGCATTTCCACAAAAAGCTGTCCTGAGGTTGTCTTCTGGGTTGCTGGGATTATATCATATTTTAGAACAGGTTCAAGCTTGAAATCTAGGATTTACTGAATAGTTGACATTTTTTCCTATTTCTCTGGCCTGCAAAAGTCTGCAAAGGGCATCTTCCAACCAGCCAGTCAGAGCAAAGTGGGCTAATCGCTATTGAGCAGCAGCCAAATCAGCCTGCTTCAGACAGCCTGGGCTTCCAGGGTTCTCAGTCAAACCCACTTTGGGAAAAAAAACAAAAAAACACTGTGACCACTATAATCAAAAGATGCCACAGAATGGTAGAATATACAGGTTACATCTTAATGTCTGTATCCCTCTTTTTTGCTCTTATTGTTTCATCATACAAGCTTTGGTTAGAACAATTCAGTGTACAATAACAAAAACAGACTGGAAGCAGCTAAAAAAAACAACTTATTATTTATAATCTGCACATTTGTGTTGTATGCTTGTTCACAATAGCATTTAATTTGTGCTATTTTGACAAACAAAAACGACAATGAAAGGATGACCTTGTTGGATGCTTGTAAAAAAAAAAACATGAGAATCTCTTATCAAACCGTGTCAGTGGTGAATGGTGTCGCTGGGTTTCTGCTATTGCACATAAAATTGCTTATCAGCCAGAGACACAATAAAAGAAGAAACATATTTCTGCTATGGCAGATAACGTCAAAAATCTTTTTCTTTTTTTTCTTTTTTTTTTTGCTTCTTTTTTTTTTTTTTTGCTTCGTATGTACAAACTGTTTGACACAATCAGTGCAGCCCTCCCCAGACTCTTTTGTTTCCTAGCTTGACATTGGGTCTTCAGACTGACAGGCAGAAATGCGTATTGCTGCCATGGAACTTTTCCGTCGGCAGGGATAATTTTTCCCCTTTTGATGGCTCGTCTTAATGGCAACAGCTTGGACGGCATTCTCAGGGGCTGTGCTGAGCATGCAGTTGTCATGATAGATAAAAAAGAACGGGGTCACAGAAAGCGACAAGACGCTCTTGTCACACTCCCTGCAAGAATGAAACGACTGGAAAGCAAAGCCAACGAATTTCTGATACTTGTTCCTTAAACATACGAATGAAAAAATTCAAAGGATAAACTCTTTGAGGAAAGCTTGTAGGTCAACAAATTATCAGGGATACGGACAACAGCAGGAACCATACAATGAGCTGTAGACAAGTACATGTAAAATAATTTGGAGTCTGTGCCATTTTCATCTGGTTGACAAACCCTCTACCTAATTAACTTTCCCCTCACCAGCTGAAGGTGTGCCTATTACTGGAATTAGCCGGTGGGAAGCTTTTGGTTGAAAAGCCTGTGAATTCTTGCCACTCTGTGACACATGATTGGACACTGTTGTGTGAGATATGATGTGCTGTCCGTGTCAGCAGAGGCAGAAGCATTGGTTGATTGTTCAGGAGCTTTCTCTGCTGGAGCCAAGAAATGATCACGATTTTATGTTCTCCCACACCTGCAACACAAATGACTACACCTTCAGACATTTTGACACAATGGTTTCTCGAAAATACAGCCTGTCACCATCACTTCTAGCAGGTGCATGTCAGCGTGGTGATGCTTCTCCGCTTGTTTGCAAGGGAAGTACAGTTTTTATTGTGGTCGCTTTACAACCATTTCTGGACGGATTTCCTTTTTAAATTCAAACTTTTCTGCACATTTGTTTTATGAGCTGGTATCACAGTTGATTGTTTGCCTCATGAGAAACTTGTTCTGACTGATAAAACACTACCTTTAGGTAAGAAAGGAAAAAAAAGGCAAGATGAGGGCTTAAATCTGACCAGTCGCCCTAAACAATGCTGGGGTTTAAGGTAAACAAAGGAGAAAGAAATTATAAGCAGAACTGAAAGGGGAGTGTGTATTTGAAGGAGTGAGTGTTTAATGATTTGGAATTGAAAAGCACATTTTAATTGATATTGTGATGGATTACATGTAACACAACATGCAGTGATGAGATTAGTCTGAGGCTACCTCTACTGCAAGAGTCTCAAAAATAAATTGGGTTGATCAAGCACTGCTACAATAATGCAATCAATCAAGGACAATGTGGGACGTTGTTGCTCCCTCTCACACACACACATGCTCATATACTTGAGGCTATTAAATATGCCAACACCTCACCTCCAATCATGAAGAGGGACAGACTGTCCCAAGGTTCAGTTACATGTACACATGCACACACTGAGCTCCAAACAGCAGGGAATGACGTGGCGCAATTACCCCCAGGATACTTAATCACACTCAGAAGCAACAATTTGCGAAAGTTACAAAGCCAAGGTCAATAGATGCATTGTATTCACAGTTTCTTTTTCTTTTTTTTTTCTTTTTATGGCCTGCAGCTGACTAAATTACTTTGAATATAAACAGGGATCTTTGAGCAGAAGTAAATTATGCATTGTGTCGCATTAGATTCATAAAAACATGCATACGGCCCAATGCCACAGACTATTTCCTCAATAATTAGACCATATAAATTACTGCAGATGACAGCTCGGCTAAAAAGCAACAGAAAATCACTCTGTATAGCTCATTTGTCAGGTTACTGTGCAGAGAACATCCTTAATGCCAAAGACTGAAGAGTTCACTGAGCTATGATTAAGGTCACATGACACATTATTGTAGCAATTAGCTTTCCTGCTGATGTAAGCCGTCACTGTGATAGAGGGAGCTTGTGGTAAGATGGAAAAGAATCCGGTTATCTGGGAGCATCAGTGTGACCCCCATCTGTCTGAGCCATGTTAGCCTTCGACAAGACTTGCTGTCGATGCAGAGGAAAGATCATTTTCACCCTGTTTCCCTGCTCTCTTCAGGAGAAAACACACTTATCTCATTAAACATTTCTCTTCCTCTGTCCTTAAAATGTCAACATATTTGTGATAATTATTCCACATCTGGTACTAAAGGGCCTCTTTGTGAGTTATATTTGTATTAGTAACACAAATGTCATGTTACATGTGAAAAATATCTGCTTCTTCTGCATTGGTGAGTGTTTGTGAATATTGACGATGAAGAGCAGACCAAACATTTCATGAGGATCTGTGTGCTGAAAGAGATCCACTGTGAAGCATGTTGGAGGGGAAGAGAGGACATAAGTTATGCTAATTCATAAAATGGAGAGAAGGGAAAATTGAAGGAAGCTGAAAAAGAAGGAAAAAATCCAAGCATGGCTTAAAGCAAAAGTAAAAAATAAATAGATAAATAAATAAAAACTGGGAGCACTGAAAGTGGAACACTCCCATTATGCCATTTCCCAAATTGCACATACTTGATTCCTTTCGTCACATTTTCTCCCTCCCACTAGGGATGTGAGCAGAGGAGGTTAGGTGACAGGCATTTAAGAAAATGAAATATATCCGCTTCAGAGTGCCATTAAAGCCGATGTCAGCTAAAATGACGTGTGGCACAGCTGCATCATCTAGCCATTGTTTTGTTGCAGCTTACTGCTTTATTTCTGTCAAAAGACTATTAAATCTGTTTGCTGCAAAGTGGATGTTTATTCAATTTACAATGTAGGATTAACATGCATCACAACTCCAGAATTAAAGGATGTAGTGGTGTATCCTCGCTTGCACATTGTAAACAAAAAATAAGGAAATTTGTGTTCGGTTGATTATTTCTCCTCTTTAATAATACAAACTAGTGTTGTATTATACATCGTTAGAAAGCCTGATTAGTCACCTTTACAGCAAGGTATAAGTTATAAAGGTTGTGCAATCATGGAGTGAGCAACACAGCTAAACGTGTGGGTAGTGCCCCAAAAGAATGTGCCCAAATCCCCTGAAACATACGTTCGAAAAGGTTTAGGATGAAGTTAAATGATTTTGTCAATAATGACTTAAATATTGACACTTTTACTGAATTTCATCAGGATATAATAATGCATCCTCATGATCAACCATAAAATACCTTGTTTTCAAAAAGTCTCATTGATTGTTACATATCTTTTAATTATATCATTGTTTTTATCATTGTTTAAATGTACCTATTGTTTGAGACGTTTTCATGTCTTCACTGCAGCTGTTCCACAATTAAACCCCTCTTGTAGAGATACAATGAAGTTTAGCATTTGCTCTCGCAGCTGTATTTTTCAACATGTATGTTCCTCTTAGACTGAATTAACTCTCCTTTAATTAGAAAGACTTTCAGATTCTGTTTGGAAGATGAGGATTTCATTATATGAACAATTTCAGAATTGCCTAGGTCTTCAAATTTCAGTTTGTTGAACAGCGAGGAGAATGGAGGATAGAGTTAAGTCCCCAGAGTCTGGAGATATGGGATCGCCACAGACTCCAGAATGTCATTCTGATATATCTATCAATCAGTTGCCAGTCAAACATCTGTGACTGACACACATCTGGCAGCCCTTGAATTCAAAACAAGAGTGAATACCACCTGGAGAATGTTCCAGGGGATTTTGACAAATTTTTGGGGGGGAAACTCCCCACATTTCACTGTGTTGCTCAGTCCACAAATGCATGATTGTTACCAGTTATACCTTGTTGTAAAGGTGACTAATCAGGATTTCTGGTGATGTATCAAACATCACCAGTTAGTATGAGTCTAGTTCCACCAGTAAGCCTTCACCCTCCTCAGCGTTCTCTCCTTGAGGTGGCATTTAAGGAATTGAGACTTCTTTCATAATATTTGAAGGATTTCCAAGTTACATGCAGGAGGAAGGAGGAGACAGGAGACAGGGAGGATGAAATTAAGCAAATGAGATGAGTCTTCTGTTACACGACATGCCCTGTTTTAGTTCTGCTGCAGAGTTTGAAGTGGCCACAGTGGGGATAAATGGTGTGAAGGAAATTACCACGGTGCAAACTCACACACCGAGTGACACGCAGGAAACTAAAAGTCTGCTCGGTAATCAATCTCAGTGCCCTACTTGTTCCCCCACATCCACCATGTGAGCCACGTTGTGCTCCAATAGGCTGACAGGACTTTTAAAAGATGCTAGTTTAGTTATGTAAGAGTAGAAATTCAGCAAATAAATCATTTTAAAATCTCCCTCTGCGATTTTAAAATGAAAGACATAATAATCACGATTCTCCGGTCTTAGGAAGACGGCGGACTCTCCAGCTTGCTTTATCACACGCAGCCTTTTTTGTCGTGTTTGTTTTATCACAAGCTGTTGGCCTGAAGAGGCCTGGCTGCTCTCATTGATACAGTTTGTCAGACATGTTTTCAGGCACTGTTTTTTGCTTTGTTTCTAATCCTGCTCTGAGCTGTTACTGCTACTGTGAGCAGTAACAGACGCCAGTCCAGCCTGGTTCTGCAACGATTGCCAAATAGAGCTGTTCTCATTTCTACGTTCTTAATTTGACCAACCTGATCATTTTTGTCATGATATTTTTTTATCATGATATTTTCTTTCGGCAATCCAGATTTGACTGATGTAGTTTTGATTTGACCATTTTTAAGAGTGTAAATTGTTCAGACGTACTTCCAGCTAGATACTGATGAATAGACTATGTAATTTGGGTAATTTTAATATAATTGGTAAACTTTTTTTCTTTTCTACTTTTCTTTTCAGGAACCGTTTCAGGCTAACATGGCCAGGATTAACGATATGGTTAGGCTTTTGTTTTGTTCTTGTGTGTGTCGTGTCTCGTGGTGTTGCTTCTATTTCCTCTTTATGAGTTCAAATGGAAGTATTGTTTAGTCTAGTGCTTCGCTACTGACAACATTTAATGGCTTCTTCCTTTTCAGAGAAGAGAATCTGCCACTCTGGCCAAAAAGGCGAACAACACCTTCAACATAGTCGGCACCACCTACGCCATGAACGTAGGTAAGGACCAAGGTTTGACGACCATATCCAAGAGCGCCGCTGGAGCACCGGCTAAACACTCCTTTCTGCATAAATTAGACGACCCCTACACGGAGGCCAAGAAATCCTACAACCGCGTCAGCAAAGTGGACAAGATATCGCGCATCATTTTCCCAGTCCTCTTCTTCATCTTCAACTTAGGCTACTGGGCGACGTACGTCAACAGAAAGCCGGCCATCATGAAGGCAAACAACCCAAACTGAATCTAACCAAATAACCCGGTTTGCTTTGGAGGGTAGGCAGGTTTGTAGAAGGCCAAGTCCATCACCTCATAATGTGTGTGTATGTGTGTGCGCGCATGTTTTGTGTGTCTGTTTTTTTCTTAACGTTTGATATTTTGCACGTCTGTGTAGATGGAAGGCGTGCATTAGATTCACATGTAGTCGTGGACCTTGGAGGAAGCATATTCTCACATCAGTCTGTGTTTGTGTAGCGTTTCTTTTCTCCCCCTCCACACTTAGCTCTGGCCCTGTTCCCCTTTTTGTAAGTAACCGAGTGTTCCTTCTGCTGTATCTTGATTGCTTGCCGTTTCGTGGCGTAGTCAAACTGTGCTTTCACCATGTTTTGACATGTTTGGGTTTTTGGAGCACGCATGCATTTTTAAGTTTTCCATTGTAGCTCATTACCAGTGATAAGGCGCCGACACGTCCATTGAGCTGACAACACATATGCACACAGGCACACAGACACACAACGATGCTTCAGATAACATGAGCAGAGCCGTTCGCTGGTCGTTTCACTGTGCTGTGTTAGTTGGAGGCAGCCTGTATAAATTTACAGGAAAATCATTAATAATTGTCAGTGTCTAGCCTTCAGCTCATGCTGAATCTCAGCAGTACTGGTGCAATCTCACTGGGCCGCCGGTCCATTTTCTAGTCCACTGGTTCCTATTGTTTTAACTGGCTGAGTATGTTCAGTGACAGATAAGCTATGTGCCTTGGTAAATACACTCATCATAAAGATAAAGGCTTGGACATTGCTACACACTTATGCACAAAGGTCTGTGACTATGTTACGTGTAAACATTTACTGGCATCCACAGGCTCTGAATGGGCACAAAGTGTAAAACTGCCCATCAGAATTTAATGTTAACAGGCCTCTGCCTGTGAAAAGATCAAGCAAAGAGATTAAAGGATCCAGTCCAAAACAATTATCATGTGCATTTATGTTTTGACTCATGATGCAAGTCTTCATGAGCTAAGCAGTCATAACAAGCTACCACCATTACCTCAGACTTAAGTCAAATTTTGAATTGATGTTTAGTGTATGTTTTTCTTGCATATGTAAATTGCAGTAATTTTTTCACTAATTTAGTCACACAGGACACCCTTTTCATTTAGTATTTTGTGAGCAGGCATCCAGAAGCCTTTGTTTTCTGTTTTGTTTTTGTTTGGGGTTTTTTTTCATTTGCTGTAGCCGTTCCATAAATTGTCTGCTTTTCTGCATAATCAACACATAGATCCATGCTGTTCTTTTATACTTTGTTGTGCAAATGTATTGGTGTTGATTTGATTGTCTACATTTGCTGTATTGGTTTTGTGTTTTGTAGTAGAAAACAAAGGCCAATATGTTGAAGTTAATTTTCAGAGACACTGTTGCTACTGGAGATTAGCAAATCAGTACCAAAACTGCCCAATTTCTCAATAAGCAAATGAATTGCCTGGGCAAATGATACTCAAGCCTATTGCTTTAACAAGTTATGAGAGTCGATCAGATTCATTTCCACAGCAATCAGTGTTTTCAACTTTAGTTTCTACTTGTCAAGTGGCATCTACATGTGTGACAATCTTTATCTATCTGTTGAGTTTGGTACATTTTTATAAGGGTGTTAAGCAATTTCTGTTGCTTATTTACCAGATGCACTCTGGACATGTTTTATTTTTTTGATTATAGACTCTGATGACTCTTATGCTGTACCTGAGAACAAAACATGTAGTTGATCTTGTCAAACTGTAAGTTAAGCCTAGAAGAATGAGTTCATTGTGTTGTGGCCTCTGTAAAGATTTGTTAATAACACAATTCATGTACAGTGTATCAGTCATAGGTTTATGCATGACAATCTGTACACATGTATGTCTGCTTTCTGCAACCTTCAATGATGGTGTGTTGTCATAGTAAGATAGGGCTTAGTGTTAGTGTTTCTGCAGTTCATTCCAGTCACACATCACTTTTCTGCCATAACTATACCTGGATAAAGACTCCTAAATTACTTTTTTTTTTTTTTCTGCACACTGATGTGATGCTTGTACTTAACAGCATGGCCAGAGTTCTGGAAGTGTTTTCCCTCATTTGTAAGAAAACAGATGCCAGGTTTCACTTGGTAAAATCTTCGATTAATCTTGAATATCTAATTGTTTTATGCATTTCATAATGATTAGCTGTTGGAATTGGTAGGCAGGCTGGGAGGATCAGTCTTGCTCTTCTGATGCACGGATTTTAGTTACACATTGGAACATACTTTACCAATGTGAGGAACTAAGATTATTGAAAAATATAGGAGAATGAACCAGCTCCCTGTTTAATCAGCTACAATGAATACCTCCACACATCCCTGAACTGACGCCGTGCTGACATTATGAAGCTTTTTTAATGCAACACATTCAATGAATCAATTCTCTGTTCCTGCAACCATCTCTCTTTTTACAGACTCTATAATTTGTCTGAAATAAACTGATTCATCATGCATCTGCTGATGGTTTCTAAAGCCTGCTGGCTGCAGCTAATTCAGGATCTGATGACACACCGCTCTAATGTTTATGTATGATTCCTCTGAGTAATAAGATAGAGGTACTGTAGGTAGATAGCTTTAAGCAACAGCTGCCTAGTCTTTGAACTGCATTTGTAAAATAACTTGCCTCAAAGATACAGTAGTAGTAGTTAGCATAACCAATTTCCTAATGCACATCACCAACAGGCCCAAGCCATGTCAGTATCTGGTGAAATCCATGTGGTAACCAAAAGGAAATTTACATGGTCTTTTTTTTGTGTGTGTGTGTGTTCAAACTTTATATGTAGACATTAGTTATTGGAGGTGAATCTCTTTTCAGAGATTTGGCTCGGCTTTCTTATAGAGCGAGCTTTTAAAGCAGAGTTTCAATTTAAGCCTTTTGAATGATTTGTGTGTTGTTAAGCAATTTTCTATTCCGTATTTTCATAAAAGCCTTATTTTATGCTTCTATTTTTATTACCAAAATTAAAATAATTTCACTTTTGCATTTAAATCTTTTGCACTGTCCATTATACTCGCCCGTACCATTATATTCGCCTGTACCTAGACTGTCCTCAAATTTGATTGGACTCATACTGTGCCCACATGGATTCTCAACAAAGCTGAGCAACTGAAGATTCAGCTCTCCCTGAGAGGAGTTGGCTCTTCTTGTCCACTACAAAGAATTGTCTCAGAGAACCGACTTTTTCATATATGACACATTACAAAAAAGAATCGTGATAAGAAAATTCTGCATAATCAATCATCAAAATAACCATTTAAGGATTGAAAACAGTCCTCCTAAATTTAAGTTTTACACACAAAAAAAATATTTTTTCTTAAATAGTGAGTTTTTATTGTGTTTCATGTAGATACACTGCTCACAGCAAAAATACGTATTATTTTGTATCACTGTAAAAGTCACCAGCCTGAATGTATGTCCTAATTGGACCAAATTGTTCAAATTCTTCTTTTCGTTTCCATTTAGTTCAGTATGGGATTACATTTATATATGTCATTGAATAACCAAAAAGAGAAAACACTTCCAGAACTGCACAACCAGAACCTCTGCTGAACTACAACAGAATTACCATCATCCAAACTTTTATATCAGTGACTGAACTGCCACAGCATGCAAACATTTAATGGAGCAAAAATAGCAGGTGAGTTCATTTTACCACATATAACTGATATAAGATGTACACCTCGCTTACAATGACACTTTGCATATTGTTAGCCTGATGCCATAATTTGCCTAAGTCATATTTTAAGGTTTGATAGGCAACGATTCCCAGTGAATCAACTGTGTTAGGAGAATAGACTTAGACAGATATCATATTTTGGCCAGATATAATTTAGGTAATGATGCTATGTGGTAATCATGAGTTTAATTTTTCTTTTTTTCTTTTTTTTGCATTGCTGAAGGGTTTTGATAAATAAGACTATACTGTTGCCATTCAGGTTTGGTTATGATTGTTTTGTTTCAGAGATCTTTTCTTCACAGGGCCAGAGTTAATGTCACTAAAAAAACATGTCATCCTATAAACTAAGATACAGTATATTAAGAGTAAAATACTATATGGATATATTTATGCTATTTAGTAGAGCACTAAATATTCTATGTTTTATACAACATAACCTCTACAGCATTGATGCAAATCTTGATGCGTAGAAAGCCGTAGACTATTAGATCAACTGAACAATTATTAATGGAAACAATTCTAATTGCTCTGAAGGTGTTGACTAATTTGTGAATTTGTAGATATTGTGAAATTAATTCAGATAGGTTTTTTTTGTGAATATTGATATGTCATGTCATTTATTTTTACATCTGATAAACACTGCTGTCTTACATTGAGCTCTGTAACACTACGTGTTATGGTATTATAAAGAAGTACAGTAGAAATACAGTAATCTTCATCAAGCTACTTACAGGATCAGTACCTTGTGTGCACTTTTCTAACCTAACTGTGAATTAGCAGCTGTCTGCAAGCAGAGTTGTACACACTGTGTTCTCCGTCCAGCAATTCCACTGCATGTCCCTACGCATTGAGAGATCAAAGACTTCCTCCACAAAGACAGCTCTGGGAACTTTGTGGACTTTGTTTCTGTTGGGAAGTTACTCTCTATATGCTCAGTGACTGGACTCTGTATGTTGCACTCTCTCGTTCATGTGCTTACTGTATGAGATGTAGCAAATGGAAATGGGGATTAAAAGGATGATGTATTTTGTCTTTGAGTCATAAGAGCCTTCTTCATCTTATTCAACTCTCAAAGTTACAGCAGATATAAACGTCACTAAGATTCAATTTCCTCTTTGAAGAATAAAGCTCAAGAATAAAGTTGTTGCATCTTTACAGGCAACATGCACA
>JAOXYM010000016.1:4267803-4283992 GCA_028567055.1 Leptatherina wallacei | reverse complement strand
GTATATTATGGATGCAGTATGTATGCATGTATGTACTGTTTGTATGCATGTGTATATATTGTGTATATATATATATATATAATGATTTTGGATTATTGTAGAGATGGATATTGTATAGTAATTAGATATAGAAATTATTATGAGTAGGAAGGGGTGGGGATTTAAAAAGTGCAAACTTCTTCCCACTCCTTTTTCGAACTTGTTTATTTTTTAGTTGACTATGAAATGTTATCGTTATTTCTTTGAAATTCTTTTTTTTTCTTTAAATTTTAAAATTGTATTTTTATTTTATTTTTCGTTCGAAATAAAAAAAATTCATTCATTCATTCAAAAAATTCTGGTTTGAGTTGGAACTCAAAAATGAAATGCAGCTCTGTATGAGCTTAAACAATTTGCTTTTATTGTGGCTAAAAAGATCTATCAATAATCACTAACTGAAGCTAAATATTTGCTTGACGCCTACGATTTATTTCAAAGACTACAGAAATATTAGAAGCTCTTGAGTTTAACACCTCATTAATCTCATACATGTGTTGAAATTTAAAGTTTTTTTTTATGTTGGAGGGAGCTCTTGCAGTGGAAGGTGATCTTTTCACATTCTCTGTTCCCTGACATATGCTTCTAGCACTTGGAAACCTTGATATGATGCCAGAGCTGTTTCTACACCTCCAGCTATTCTTTCTCACTCCCCTCAGTTTTCAGCTAAGTCCTCTTTCAACCAGGTCGAAAGGGTCTTGGTTTCCTTAAATTTCTCCTGTCAGGCTTTGTGTTTTTCTAGCCTGAGAGAGCAGCTCACTCTGTCCCTCAGGATCACATGCTAGGAAGCTAGTTGATCTTTAACCCTCTTTCTGCTCTTCTCCACATCCCAAAGTGAGGCCTGGACTTGTAAACTGACTGAGTAATTTCCCTTATGGGACTGGGAGAACATAGCGTTTAACCCTTTTTTTTTTCCCAAGTGGAAAATGAAGTCTTTATTTTTCTGAGCAGAGATGTGAGCAAGTGATGAGAAAAAGTCTGCTGAATGACCTTATCAAATGTCAGCAGATTCTCTACTTCCTGACAAGGAGGCCTGATTCACCTCAGAAAAATGTTTAAGGACTTTTATATTATTGTGTGCATTTCATGTAGCTTTGATGTCCCTTTTTCTGAGTAAAAAAGATTTTTAATTTGTCAGGTTTGTGGTGACATAGCTGTCCATCTTTCTCATAAGCTGAGTGTTTGTTGTTTGTTTTTACACTGTGATATAAGTTCTTTAATTCCATTGCAACTCAAACAGTCTTACTTCTAAATTGTTTTAACTTTTTCTCATGAGACATCTCAGGGCGTTCTTATTGAATCATGTAGTTAAATTATCTCTGTCGTTGAACTGTTTTTATTAATGCAATAACTTTGTGAGTCTAGAAGCGATTACGCACATGGGCTATGTCACTCTGCACAAATCAAACCTTTATGCTGTGTGCTATTACTGCACAACCTGCCAAAGTTCTGACCATGATTACAGATTAAATGCTTTGAGTCATTCATTCTGAGTTGCTTGAGTTTCTCGTTGGCCCCAACACTAATGGAATTATGTCAACTTGTGGTTATTTCAGAAACCAAGGCCTGGCCCACGACTTAGGAAGAAACATTTGTTGTATCTCAAAGCTTTTTCCTTTCCCTGTTCTCTTCCCCCATGAGTCCATGTCTGTCCAGTCCTCTCCGTCTCTCCCTTGCATGCCTGTGAAAGATATTTGCAGAACTAAAATGCATTCCAGACTAATTAGTGTGGAGAGTGAATGCATCATTACTGCCGCTTCGCTAAGGGAAAGCAATTCCAAACAAGGATGGAGGACACCCGCTTACAAATCAGTTCTCTATAGACTTTAATATTGGCATGGTCACTATTTTGTATTTCACTTCAATCAGAAATTGTTTACCTTTTTTTATGTTTAATAAAGTGATTCCAAAGGAAAAAAATAGTGTCCTATTGTAATTCGAATGAGACAATCCTCCTCCTCCTGTGCTGTGACCCCCTATTGTCTTAAGATACATACAGTATAATGTGATTATTAGTTATTTTAATATATTGAAAAGACTAAACGTGGCTGAGTGATAAGTTTATTGGTAGCCATGGTGATGATAGCTTTCATGTGAAAGGACTGAGGGTATCCCACTGTTATTACATATTTTCATTACGGGGAAAGTGGGCAGAACCCCTGCTATGAGTTGATAGATGGTAGGGACAATTATGTTTTTTTCTTTGATAAACCAAAATCATTAATAATTCCTTCATGTGTTTTTCCTCACTTAATTTCACAGCTTATGGCAAAAGTATTTACATTTCCTGATAAAAAAAATGACTGCTTAGAACTAATTCAAGATTCCTGTCAATTGCATGACTGCTATCATTGCCACAGATGGACATGGATGTGTTTCAGTGTCACAACAAGCAATATTTTCATTCACCTGCAATTTTTGTTGGCAAACTGAAAACTTCTCGCCATTTGAAAAAAATTTATTAATATATCTATTGTTGTTTTACATCTTCTGTCTGAAAATGCAAGGAAGTTCAAATAAATAAAAATGAAGAAAGAAATCTTTTTTTTTTTTTTACTTACAATGGGTATGAAAAATGCCTTATGAAAGGATTTGTGTGCAGTGTCTGGCAGTGAATACCTGCCTTTTTAAAAATGTCTAATCTTTCCCTAGAGAAAAAAAGACACCTTATCAAACTTACAATCAAGGTTTTGATAATAGTTTTACATTGCTCCCACATAAAGAAATAAAGTTAAATTCGTTTAAAAAAAAGGAAAGATAGAAATCCTAACATCTGCTGAAAAAGCAATGAATGTTTAAATTAGAAACAATACATTTTGGGTTTTTCTGTACTTCTCGAACGCAACATAAAAATGTTTCGAAATTTCCAGACTACACAAACGCACCATGAGCATCACATGGTGGTGGAAAATATTACTAGATTGTGCCCTCACCAATGACTCTCAGACAGTGTTAATCCAATTCACCGTGTTTAACAGAGCAAAATAATAATTCTGGAGTCATAACAATTAAGTTGTACAGTTCAAACACTATTGATATTATCTTTTTAAAAAATGTCAGTGTTGTGGGATTTAGGTAAACAACCATCTAACATCACAACCTTGATTTTACAGTACGGATTAGCATCAGTATCCCCACAAACGTTGGCCGTACGTGTCTGAATTCAATTAATCATTTGGATATTCAACTCATAGTAGAGTCTAAATGCTTTATTTCATTATACTGTTGGTAGACATCTTCCCTTTGAAGTGGAGAATCCTGCAAGACTAAATTATGGGAAAAAGAACAACCAGATATCGGTACCTCTTAACGCTTGGAAGCTAAGCTAGCTATCTATCCGGTGTCGGCGCTATTGCTCACACATGCTAACTCAACCTCCAGCAATCTGCTTTCAAGCATGATATGATTAGGAGCTGGTAACCGGCATGCATGCCTGCTTCCTTGCTTGAAGTGACCCCGACACTAGTTTGACTATACCCGTTAGGTTTGCAAGTGTTTGAGAGACGTGAACGAAGAAAAAGGCGTGTTGCGAGCCACATACACCAGCCACGGGTAGTCTTGACAACAGTTGTCTCCTGTCGTTAGCTGAAGTTCCTCCTCCGTCTGCGGATGAGGTAGTTTGGCAATTTAGCTAGCTGAAATACACCCAGGCGGTGGATACATGTCCATTTCTCAACCACGAGGCGAGCTACGACAAGGAAATCTTGCAGTTCATGTTTCGCCAAGAAGTCGGTGTGACGTCTTTTATTCCATCTTGTTCGTATCTTTTCCAACACGAGAAGAGGAATATGTCCAGATATAATATTTATAGCTTGTTGGACTGGATCTATGGCGGGGTGGACCCGAAGTTTGAGGGTAACGGGGGCCCCGAGTGCGCTGCCTTTCTTGCGCCCCAGCAGCGCATCAGTGAAAGTCTGGTTATCTTCTTCATCTCTCTGCTGGAAATCGGAGTGGCATTGAGAAAAATCAACCTTTCTAAAGAGCTCAGAGTGGTTGGAAAAGACTGCGCAAGGGCAAAAGAGGATAGTCTGGGGAAGAACCTGTTGCTGGTTGCCCTTTGCATGACTTTTGGAGTCGAGGTTGGGTTCAAGTTTGCGACTAAGACAGTGATATATCTACTGAACCCTTGCCATGTCGTGACTATGATCCAGGTAAGCATGATACTGCAGGATAGTAGATGATCTGTGATGTATTTCTAGCGTGAAAAAACACCCATCTATTGAATATGAAGATGCACTGATATCCATCTGCTTCTGCTTAGAATAGGCTGGCAGGGCTATAGGTTATTTGTTACACCCTATGCAAAGCTGCACCACTATTTCCTCAAACATACCCATCTTTAGTACTGAGGAAGCACAATGATTGGTGTTTTACAACCTAAGTTGCATAACTACTTTGTGCTTCCTTTAGATATGTTTCAAAAACTTCCTTTCCATGCAGGGCATACTGAACATAAAACTTTAGTATTGAGAAGTGGAAAAACACTATGTGTGTTTCATTTGTGCTACTTATTTTACTTGGATTAAGTATGATTTAATGAGAGCCATTGTGGGTTTTTTTTTTCTCCCCTGACCAAACTCTGATAAGTTCAAGCACAACCTGACTGTTTGGGAAAGCATATTTAACAGTATAGCACGTTAATATGATAATGCACTTTGTCATTAATATGATAAAGTGCTTATAAACCTGAAATAGAAACAAACAAAGACTAAAATAACAGGTTCAGTTGTGGAGACTTGAGTAAACATCATCCAGGGACATGAAGGGAGATTTAAGTGTCTGAATTCCTTGAATGTGCAACATGAGCTGATTGTCATCTGATTTGAACTCATGTTAACTGCATGTTTTTCTTTCGCACTTCCTGGTTGTCTGACCTTCATGAAACATGATGACATGATGCCACAGGTCATGGCAACAAGTTGTAACTAACTGCATTGTAATGCTTCCATCACACCAATGACATTCGAGTCATAAACATTTGTATGTCAGTGCTGTATGATAACTAAAGGACACTGATGATTTACAGGATCTGTGATGAAGAATTGACTGATGGTAGCAAATGGCCTGTAATGTATGACAAACAAGGTGAACTTAGTACACAGGAGGTGTTCTTCATCTTTGCAGAGACGGTGTGATGGGAGGAGAAAATTAAACTTCAGTTTTACATTTGAAACTAACTAACCAGTTCAGGTGAAGCTGTTGTTTTCATTAGGATACCTGTGGGGATTGGCTCCAGGTGTTGATATATTACAGGTAATAAGAACAGGGGCCTGCTGGAGCTTGACTGTATATTATCAAAAAAAATAAGCAGGGCAAGATTTGTGTAGTTCCTGCTTTGCTGAGGGTGGCATTTTGTTGGATCAACAGTGCATTAAGTGGATTTCTTCAAACAATGTGTTGGGTTTTTAACTGCTTTCAGATAGTGATTGCTCCAAGGATTTTTGTGCATGTTTGTCACTGATGATCCCATGCTCCAGGTGTTGGATCTTGAGAATGGATGGATGGGTGTGAATGGTGCATGTTAATTCCTGTCAAATTTAATGAAAATCCCATATCAAAACATCTTTAAAGGTTTGCAAGGATCTCCCTCGAGGTTCCTCTGAATTTGTCGAGCTTGCATCATAAGTCTAGAATAACAGGCTACATAAGACACTTGATAGGTTGGGAAACTTGGTTTCCCATGATACCTGGGGAGATGTGCAGAGTCTGGTCTTGTTACAGCTCACTGAGTTTAGTAAAGACTTTAAAACCTGTCTGCAACTCTGCTTATATTGAACAAAACTGTGAAAAAGAAAAAAGAACTGTGTAGCCTTGATTAGAATATTTGTCAGTGGAAAAATAATGTGTCAGTTTCACACATATCAGAAACAGCCCAGCAGGCAAGATAGCATCACTCAATGCAAGGTGATAGAGTCCCACAGTGTGGCTTTAGCGCCTGGTGAGTGACAAGTGGATCCTTCAAACCTGGCAGCGCGAATGCCTGGTATGTTTTCCATCAGATAGCACAAGAACAGTAACCCCGAGACAGGCTCCGGCAGAGAGACGGATGTATGATCAGTTTACCGTCATGCATTTCCATGCAAGTCCATTTAATATGGGTGGAGCTCCAAAAGCAACCAAATCAAAAACAGATAAGGTGCAGCTCGGATGTCATGCAAGTCAGCATATTGATGGCAGTGTGACTGTTTATGGGCATGATAAGAAGAAAAACAGACATATCATCTGAATTTCCTTCCCTATCTGTTCTGTTATCTTCTTTCAAAGTTCAGTCACGATGCACTGTACAAAGATTATTCAAATGTGGCCTGCATTTAAAGAGGTTTCATTGTTGATCAAAGCCATTTTGTTTAAACAGATCTTGCCCAGGGAGATGAAAATGCATCAACTGCAACACGAAAGTCTTACCTTCTGTTCTCTGTATCTTCCTTATCTTATCTTTATAAGCGGGGACTCATAACTACAACTGCTATGGCTCTGAACCAGGATTCACTATGCTGTGTTAAACGGCTGAATTTGTCATTCCTGTAGAAATGCTGTGCAGCATTATGGCCATTCGGGTATAAAGCTTCTAGAAAGTGAATATCCACAGTTTAGTGTTTATGTCTAAATGACAAGAATGACCTTTTTGCATCTGCTGGTGGGTGAGCCACGCTCAACCCTCACATCTCCAGATTGAGTGAACATCCATCCCATTGAAAACACGAAGGATGACGATTGGTATTTCTACACACTGCTAGAAATGTGAAGTTGTCCCTCTGCAGAAGAGGCCTCTGGAATTTCTGCTGCAGCTCTGAGTGGATACAGATAGGATGAAGGTTTATGAGTAAATTTAAGTACCCGTTAACAAGTCATATGCAACATATATGTCATTGCTCCATTTATAGATCTAGTCTCATTTACTCTATCAGCTGTAGCGATTACAACCAGCAGAACTGTTGACTCAGTGGTTCAGATAAGGCGGAAAGCCCCACACTTTGACTCTACGTGTATAAAGGAAGTATAGCTTATCAGCCATTAACTTTGGCAATCTATAAATTGATTGTCCCCATGTAAACAACTTTCAGCTGAGATTCCTCAGTTTCAGTGAGATAATGATAATTTTTCATATATTTGTAGGTACAAGTGGCTTGTGTGGAAACAGCTGAACATACCTTCAAGTGACTTTGATATTAATATTTCTGTCAGTTCCTATTATCTAAATTTAGTCTCAAGTTAGTAATTAATTATAGTTTGATTAATGTGTCTGACTACTGGCTTTGTCACTGTTTTTAAATGGATGATAGAAAAATAAAACACCTGCTTTGTTGCTATGTTTTTAAGCTTACTACAGCACTGAGCAAATCACCAACAGGAAACGAGAAAGATGGTGGAATTTTTTTTTTCAGCCTGCTGCAGTCTTAGATAATGCTGCCTTCATGTGGTATGGGAAAGATGATCCTTTCCATTGGTGAAGTGGAAATTACGAGTGCGTTGTGTTCAAGTGCTTTTGTTGTCGTAGTGAAGTGAAACATGGCGGACCCACTGCTGCTGGTCGATGTTCAACTTGCCATCCTCTTCCTGCTAATAGAGAGTTTGGGCTATGGGCTGGGTCATCTCCTAGTCCTGGTGTATCATGCTGTCATGCCTCCGACCACATAGTGCCCTACTGGAGGCTATCCTCGACGGACTGCTAGCATCTGCTCTTGGGAAGGAAAGCCAAACAATAATGGTGTTTTTAAAAATGACACTAAGTTTAAATGGCGACGTAATTAAAATTCTCTCTGCCACAGCATTATGTTGGATAAAACCTAATCAACCAACAGCAGCAGAGAGCTTTTAACAGAATGCAATGTTTAGCATTCACCATACTTTCGTTGCTTTCCACCATGTTGAAAGGTCAACGTTGATCTCATCTCGGCAGCTCGGGTATAAAAAAAAACAGCTTTCCAGTGAAAATTATCATGCGAGTGGGTGTTCATGTGCAATTTTGACATCAGTTTTTGGCATTTACCATAATTACAAAAGGACATGAAGGCAGCATTAGATTACTTTACAGCTGTTGGCGTTAATTGTGCTTTTAATGCTGCAACAGCGATAGTGTTGCAGCATTGG
Source organism: Leptatherina wallacei (assembly GCA_028567055.1). Taxonomy (NCBI): domain Eukaryota; kingdom Metazoa; phylum Chordata; class Actinopteri; order Atheriniformes; family Atherinidae; genus Leptatherina; species Leptatherina wallacei. The sequence continues at coordinate 4,275,865 of JAOXYM010000016.1, read as the reverse complement.
AATCTGTGCTGCTCTTCACAGCTGCAGCCCACTTCGATTGTCATACAGTCTGCACAGTGCACACGTCACATTTGGCATGATTGCCAAGTTCATTAGATGCTTATCCCATAGTATGGCTTGTAGTGAACCTTTTCCGACGGGGTGAAGCTACTTTAAATAGTCCTTTACAACATATCAGAATAGGGCTCCATAATGGCATGAGTTGAATAGAAATTGACGGATCATTGATTGGGGTTATTTGTACAACAGTAAATCATTCCTAAAAGATTTATGTATCCCAAGCCAATATTTGTTGATTCCTGACATGGTGTATGATGACTGAATGTGTCTGAATGCAACATGCTGTTGGAGCCACAATATATGATTGACAGATGCTCTACCTCCCGGAAATTGGAAAACAGTCCAGTGCTAGAGTTTTGACCAGGACTAAGAGATCTGAACACATCACACCAGTTTTAAAGTCTTTACACTGGTTTCCTGTCAGTCACAGAATAGATTTTACAACTCTTCTGATTGTTTATAAAACCCAGAATGGTTTAGGCTCAGATTACATGTGTGATATGTTCAGAGAGTTTTTTGCTATTTGTTGCTGACTTTTACTACTTTTTAATGCTTTCTTTACACTATCTGTAATGCTTTTAATGTTTTATGTGAAGCACTTTGAATTGTTTTGAACTAGAAATGTGCTATACAAATAAACTTGCTTTGCCTTGCCTTGCCTTGCTTTGTGAGCTGTGGAGGGACCTGATCAACATGGCTGCATATTTAAACTTTTTTTCTCTTGATGAAAACAGCCTGTTAACACTGTTTAACAGTTAGTTATGGAGTTTTGAATATTGACAGAAATGCAAAACAGAAATTCAGGATTGTGTAGACATATAACCCATCATATCTGTGGATATAGCATACCTCACTTGCACTGTTCAGTCTCACATGAAAGGCAAATATCTTAGTCTTAATGTAGCTTTCAGTCTCTGTCATGTGTATGTCTTAAAGTAGACTCTACATTAATGTCCCTCTACATTGTAGAGGGACTGATTGGGATCTGAAGAGGGAGCTGCAACTAATGGTAATCATCCAAGATGGATGGAGTCTTTGGATAGCATTTGCTTCCATAGTCAAAGAAGAAGTTTGCTATTGCTGCCGGTGTGGTAATAATGTTATTACAGCATAAGATATTCTGCCTCATGATTGGATGAGTTGCTTGCCTGAGAAGCAGAGGCATTCGTGCCGAGACCGCCAAAGTCATGGAATTCCTGGAATTTAAGCATACAGATGTTTCAACATGCTGGTGTATCTGTCATTCTCATTTCACGATAATCTTGTTAGCACAGTTGTCGTTTCCCTTCATAAAATGAAATGACTCTCAAAATAGTTTCCTTCTCTCCACCATGACTACTTCTTGTTTCCAGCAGTATAAATGAATAAGCTGGACATCATCAGCAGCCAACAGTTTGAAACTGATTTTCCTGTAACTTTTCCATAACCGTATCAGGTTACATGATATTCCTTTAATCAAATTCAAACAGACCTTAGACTTAAGTGCCAGAAGTTAGTGAACTGAGGGGTTTCTGTGCAAACAAAGTACAACTTCAAATAGTTATTTTACTTAACTGATCTTCTCACTCGCCAACTAAACTTAAGAAAGGAGGCCTGTTTGAATTAGGGGAAAAAAATGTTGTAGTTAGGTTTCCACATTCACTTTAGTTCCTTTTTTATTTAGCACAGATTCACAGTCCAATTCAGTTCTGTTATAATCTTAACAATAATGGAAGTGATAGTTGAAAAGAAGCATGTTATGTCTGGAAGTTAAGATATCTCAACTTTTGAGTTATTTGATGTTGGAAGTTTGAATCCGTTTGCATCTTGAAGCAGGTACTGTTCATTTCATGTGCCAGGGAGAAATGTTTCCTTTGTGTAGCCAATTCTGTTTTTACACTAAACTACGATGCACAAATGTGGTAAAATGTTGGAACAAATTACTAGTGAAAAACTTGTACTTTGACAATATGTTAGCTTGCTTCACTGTGCATGTTACACAGCTAATTGATAGGTCTTGTACATAACTGGCATGATCTGATCAGAAAAAAATATAGCAAATGCAAAGGAAATGCCAGTCAGATCAACAACAATCGATCGTGGAAACAAAATCCATCTGTTTTTAGGTTATGGTAACACATGGCTAATAGTTCTAAGGTGAACTATATATCCAGAGTCATAAAAAATGTGTCGTGTTATAAACAACAATCAGGATTGAGTACAAGTATGTCATGCACACACATTACTGGAGCAGAGGGGATGTTTTATGGTCCTTTTAAGGTTGATTCACATTTAAATTAAGATTAAGATAGAACTATTCATTCATTTTCTATACCGTTGCGGGGGGCTGGAACCTATCCCAGCAATTAGCAGGCGACAGGGAGGGTACACTCCGGACAGGTCACCAGTCTATCGCAGGGTCTACACAGAAAGAGACTAACAACCATTCAAGCACACTCCTAGGGAGCATTTAGAGTTAACTTATCAATTGGGAGAAGAGGAAGCCAGAGAGAACCCACGCAACTCACACGGGGAGAACATGCAAACTCCACCACTTTTCAAACCCCTCCCTAGCCGAGGCTCGAACCAGCAACCTTCTTGCTGTGAGGCTGCGGTGCACCTCCACACCACCATGCAACCCTGATAGAAATGATCTGACAAATTCCTAACAATGGACCACGACAGAGATTATATGGTACTTTAGCAATTAAAGTAGCACTACATAACTTGAAAACGCTCCTTCTGACTCGTAATGGCACAGTTACATACATTATGTACATTTGCTCTGTCTCTCTTTCTTTTCCTCTTTTCTACCGATTAACCTCCTCTTGCAACCGGTGTGTTAATATCAGCTTCCTAGCATGTCACACGCGTAAAGCGAAACTGAGCTGCAACATCATGCAGCTTCACAGACAAAAATTGTGAAGGCCAGTTTTTCAGCTGAGAAGCTGCTGTGCGGCAATGGCTCCAGAAATGTAAATAATAAATGTCACTGTGCCATCAAAGGAGTCGGGATCACAGTTTTACATAGTGCAACTTTAACCTTCGCTAGGGGGCGCTACAGTGAGGAAAATCAACCAAAATTCAGTAGTGGGGCTTTAATATTCATGAATGTCTTTTTGTTTTTTTCCCTTTTTAAAGAGCACAGTATAATTGACTGCTGTACTTGTAGAGCAAGTTTTTAAGTGCTGAATATATTGATAAGTATATCAGCTACTGATGCTTGTGTTAAGCACTTCTTTGCATGAATAGTTTTCAAGTAGATTATGATAACTCCATGCATATCTATATATGAAATGCTCTGCTGTATAAACTCAGCAGTGGATTTCACTTTGGTCCTTCTCTCTAAATGGGATTGTGATTTCAAGGGCTGGCATCCCACACAGGAACTAATCCTAGCTGTAGACTAAAAAGAGACCTTTTAAATTAGATTAACTTGACTTTGACTCCTTTTATTTTATTTTTTTTATAGCTTTAGCATTGTTTCAGTTTATCCTAACCCATTCATGAAAAAGAATACAAGATGGTGAAGTTAAAAAGTGGCACCAGAGACACAGGAGCTCCGATTACAGAAATTGTTTGCTCAGTTTTTGCCATGTAGAAACAGGCAAGCACCCATCAGAGTTGACTAATGCAACAGGTTCAGTAATTTGCATCGAATCAGTTTTTCAGATTTCTTCTGCACAGTGAAAGTTCTGTGCTGTCATTAACAGGAACATATCTGCTCACTTATCTGAGAAATCCTGTTACAGGAAATAAACTTGTAAAAAAAAAATTATAGAAACATTTACATATTACTTGTATTAATGATATCTCATTTAATAGTCATTTTTATGATATCAGTGCTTTACCACTTGTGCCTTTCTGCCTCTCCAAAGGTAACAAGCTTAATAGGCGTTACCAAATTTAGATAATTAGCCTCTGTTAGCAAGAACGGCAACAATGTCCTTCAGAAGAAACTAACAACAGACACAGCACCTAAACCTCTTTTAAGCCTTGACAGTAGCTTAACAAGGCCTCTCATGCTACATGTAGGTGAACTCCTCTGTGTTTTTTTTTTTTGGGGGGGGGAGACACATTTTAGATTCATAACACTGCCATGAAAACCCAAATTTTAGTAACTCTGAGGCTAGCTTTAATAATGCTGGTACAACTTTATCGTCTTCCAAGCTTCCAAGCCCTCCTTGCCTGTTAGGTCATGTAGGCCTGTTAAGCCAAATAATTGAAGGGAGGTTTAAGTTTCTGTCTGAGTACTACTTTTAACTGCAGTAGCAACTGGTAATTTTTTCAGCTACTTAAAATCTGTTGCAATGCATTGTTGCATTCAGAAATAAAGAAAAAAGATCCAGCACAGTGTTTAACACATAAACAACTAATTGTGAGTCTCTATGTCATCATTGTTAAATTGTTTATCCCTCTCGTGTAATTTTTTGTTCATAATGGTTTTTGTAAATATTTAAGCTGAATCCTTCAGGGCTCTGTTAGAGGGGTGTTGTGTAATTGTTAGATGTATGACATTAAAAAATTATCCAAATGACAAATTGTTGGTGTCTGTAATGTCATCCTAAATATAGGAAACAATGGTAGCGTAAAGTGTAGTGTTCCACAGGGTTCAAGTGACAATACTAATCAAAATCACAGGGAATTATTTGACCATTTTTTAGACTAATAGAAGGACAACTCTCCCTCCCTTGTCCTGTGTGCAGCGATTGGTCAGTTCCAGCATCTCATTGGATACAACGGTGTAATGAACGCCCCATAGAGTGGGATGAGTCAGCAGCACCTATTGTTGTTCAAGATGTGACCAATTCTAATTGCTGTCATACATCAAACCATTGACAGCAGGGACCCTCGCTGTGACTCCTCACATCACTGCATCATCTGGAAAAAAAATTTGCTTTTAAACACACTGTAATGACCTCCATCCACTGACTATGCCATTCCATCTCTGGCTGCACAAGAGGACATAACTTTGCAGTGCAGAATGGAGCAGGAATATTTATATTATTCAATAAGGCAAAAATAAAAAACAACCAATTGTTGGCTTGATACCACTGAGATACCACTACCAATACCTATGAAAGTATGTTTTTATCATTGCTGGGCCAAATACTGTTGTATTGGTTTTACAGTGCATGATGAAACATAGAATAAATGCAGAGTGGGGAATGATCTGACTTTTTTTATATACTTCCAGCGGTGCTGACCCTAGGATGCAGAAAAAAGTGCCTTCAAACAAACTGGTGTCAGAGGAAACATTTTCCAGTGGTACTAGAAAACAAACATTTGAGAACATCCTTGTTAAACAGGAGATGTTGTAAACCTTTTGTTTGTAGATCTAAAACATTCATTGAAGGAAATGGGCAGTCCTGCTGCCAGGATCCAATCTTGATCAAAACTTGCTATTGTCAGCACTTAAGTTGCTAGTTTAGATGCAGTCTGCTTTATAGTGGGGGATTTTACAATGAGTAACCCGCAGGAAGCAGAAAGAGGGGTGGAATTGCAGCTTGAAATAAATGGCCAGTTTGCAGGCTTATTCCAATAGAGTAAATCCGTTGAGTCAGACATACTGATGGCTGTAATCCATCTCGGGAATCTACACAGGCTGACCCCACCTATATGCTTTGGCAAGCAAATTTTACTTTAAGACAAAAGAAAGAAAATTGCTTTGATTTTCCTTTTGTCAGTGTTGAATGGGGAAAAGTCTGCATAAGATAAAGAGGTGTAAGGTGAAAAATGTATTATTGCAAAATGAGTTGTTGGAACCCGAGACCCTGAATTGGAAAATGTGGTACAGAAAATGTATTAATGAAGGAGTTGTAGGAATGCAGCAGATCAGTTGTAAGATTTATTGCAGACAAACAATTCACAATAGGCAGTAACAAAGCTCAGGTCAAGTGTTGGCTTGTAATTCTCCAGTTTTGTGGCAAACCAACATTTTGTGTCTGTCATATGTTGATTTGAAGCAATTTACATTTGCAGTATTCATGACCTAGCCCCTTACTGTAAGCCACACTGTAACATACACTCATTGGTCACTTTATTAGGGATGCCTTGCTAATACCGGGTTGGACCCCTTTTGCCTTTGGAACTGCCTTGACATATAGATTCAACAAGGTAGTCAAACATTCCTCAGAGATTTTGGTTCATAATGACATGATAGCATCACACAGCTGCCACTGGAATACATTGAACTCATGGTCATCTTCCAGAAGCCACTTGGGACATGATCTGAGCTTTGTGACATGATGCATTATCCTGCCAGAATTAGCCATCAGAAGATGGTACACTGTGGCCATAGAGATTGACATGGTCAGCAACAAATACTCAGGTAGGCTGTGGTGTTGAAATAATGCACACTATTACACCCCCAGCAGCAGCCTGAACTATTGATATAAGGCAGAATTCAGCTTTTATTTGTATAGCGCCAATTCACGACAATGCACTTGACACATGACAATTCACGATAATGCAACGATCAATGCTTTCATGTTGTTTACACCAAGTTCTGACCCTACCATCTGAATGTTGCATTTGCAACAGATGTTCCATATGAAAGACACATTTTTTTTCTTCTATTGTCCAACTTTGGTGAACCAGTGTGAATTATAGCCTTAATACACATTCACACTGGCCCTGTTTGGTCCGCTTTAAGTTAACCCTGGTCTTTTTCCATGGATGCAAGGTCGTTTGGAGTAGTGTGAATGCTCGTTCGCACCCATGTGTGGACCAAAAATGCGAATTCTGTTCTGCTTGAAAACCGAGGGTCTCGGTTCATTTGAAAGTGAAGCTTGTTGTGGTTTGGGGAAAGCAAACGGACCATCCAGTGAACCAAAGAGATGAAGAGAGCATCAAAAGCGCAACTTGTCAGATAGCTCGCTGCCTTTCCTGCTGCTCATACTGGACAGGTTCTTGTAAAAAAAGAAAAGCAAAACTATTAGGTTTGAACACCAAAGTAATATCAGAAGCCCCAGGACTGCAGAAATATATGGTTGCTGCTTTGTTTTATGGTGGTGAATACACCATTTTCGGTCCTTTTTCTTCCTGCTTTTTTAGCTTTTTGGTCAGTGGCTGTTGTGGGGAATATCGCCCCTAGTGAGCAGTTGTTGTAACTCAGTGCTGTTGTCCAGGTGGTTGGGTCTGGTTGAGTAAAGTGCAGTGTGAATGCAAACCAAACCAAATGAAGGTGCAACATTTCTCGTCACTGCCCCCTCCCGATCAAACTTTGTTTTATCAAAGTTCTGCTTGAGCTCATACAGTAAAATCTATTAGTACTCTGGCACAACAACCACTGTAAAGCTGTGCACTCATTCTGATGTATTCAAGCCAGTCTCTCTCTCTCTGTGGTTTCTTAAACAGATCTTCCTGCTGGCCTGCCCGCCATGTAAAACAGCAATGGTTGTATTCAGGTGAGTGTCTCTGGCTCTGGTTAATGTCTGTATTTATGTATGTTTGTTGGCAGCTAATATCTTAAGTTGTGCCAAGGTTTTTAGGGGAAACTGTAAAATTGCTACAACAGAGCTTTTTGCATTATCAAGTCATCCATTCTCACTATAAATGTGAAGCTTTTTGTCGTGAATGCATTGAATGTTCTGTGAAGTGAATGAGCAGATGGATTCAAATGGATATTTAATTACATATTGAAGCAGTTGTTTAAATTTATTGTAGTTTCTCATAGGCCTCTGCAGAATAAATGGAGTTTTTGCAGAGATTTAATGATTTTTGACTTAGTTTACAGCCTGCTCTTCTTTACAACTCCTCTGGTCAAGGCAATTAATTATTCATTGGGCAATTTTGCCAGTGGGAACACAACATGGGATTTACTCTGAAATGAACACCAACGGGGTCATTCTATGGCCCAAGGGAGTCACACAGAGAGCAAATCCAATGAGGCCCCTTTTCCACTGAGCTGGTTCCAGTGCTGGTTCGGAGCCAGAGCCAAACTTAGCACCGGTTCTTTGGCTTTCCACCACCTAAGCACCGGCTCCTGGCTCTCAAAACTGGTTCTATCTTGGCACCAACT
>JAOXYM010000016.1:4249076-4262745 GCA_028567055.1 Leptatherina wallacei | reverse complement strand
TTAACTTCCTTTTTTTTTAAACGATATCGATAAATGTCGGTTATCGGCCATTGCAAAAATATTTATATCAGTATCGGCCAAAAAGTTCATATCGGCGCATCCGTAATATAAATGTACATTATCCTTTGTGGCTATTGAGTATTACTGGCTCCTCCTTCCACATTGTTGGAGTGCAGGTTAGGAGCAAGTGTAGTTAAAGTTATAAACGTAAAATATTAAGTTGAGGCACCAGCGGAGAAATTCTGGCACTAATAACTTTGCCTTAATATCAGTCTCGAGGGTCTGTCTGTGTCTGTGTCAATCTTGGACACATATGACACGGACAGAGCAGGTAATGACGGTTATTATCTGAGCACTGACCTTCACAACCAGAAATTATTACAAAACACATACACAATGATCACAGAAGAACTTCCCCTGTAAAATGGTAACAGCACATGTATTAAAGTAAAGTAAAATACTGTTGTTATACTCTGCCACACTATCTACAAATACTAGTAACTATACAGGAATGACAAACAATCCTCTGTGTTGCTGTGATGTACTGGTGTCTTCTATTGTTCCCAGGTCAAAGCTTAGGATAGAAACCATGTACCATGTGCAGAACACCTACTGTACATCTATTTGAGTATAGTTGAGCCTATACATGTAGGAGTAATTCTACCCCCAGCTGTGAAAGCTAACCCACTTTTCTGTATTTTAAAAGTCTGGCTTTGGTATGACTAATACAACAATTACTGTTTTTTTGTAATACAATAAGCATGCTTAATGAAATACCCTTCATAATCCAAGCAGTCATAACAATGTGATAACATTTCTCCATGGATGAATTCAGTTTGTCTGCAATGTCAGTGATGCTGCAGGTATCTGCTTTTTCTTGTGGTGGCTCGCGTCATTGTTCTGTTTACTTTAAACAGGAGCTGAATAAACACTCTTAACTTCATGAGTACAAGCTACTGAAGGGCAAATGGAAAAAAAACACTTGAACTGAGACAAGGGCCTTTATATAATATTTTTCTTTTTGTATGTTGCTGTTTTCTATCAAAACAATGTATCCTGCTTCTCTTGTCATAGTTACAGGATGCTGTTTGTTTAATAGAGCTTAGGAGCTGCAGTGCAAAGATCATAAGGCTTCTTGAGTGAAAAATTTACAGCTCACTTAACTTGCAGGTATGAGCAGCAGCACCGTTTGCTCTCACACTGCAGCGTTGCCCTGCTTGCTGTCATATCTGTGTTAAATGGAAGGCCTTTCTCACATTTCCCAGAAAATACTGTCACAGTATCCTTTGACCCACATACAAGAATATATTAAAAGAAAAGCAGAGTGAATAAAGTGGAAATGTAAAGCATCAAAACACTGACAAATCAGAATATTAAAAAAGGATTGGTCAGTTTGACAGCTTGAGGTGTTGGAGGCATTAATCAAAATTGAAGCCAGAATGGACTCATTTTTCATTCATAATGTGACACTGGAAGCCGACAGGAGGAAATATTCATTTCACCAGTCAGATCGATGCAATGAGACGAAGTTTGATGCCTTCTCCTAGAATTACTCTAGCAAATGCCATCAGTTAGCCAACAGGAAAAGCCGGTTTGACACATTCGCTAATAGTTTTTCTGTGGTCACACTGTGTTCGCTTGAATGACTTGTCTCGCTCTCGTACACGTCAGCAGGGAAGTGTACTGAAAAATCGCTTGGTTTTTTCAGTTTGCATATTAAACGTGTGGCCAGGGTTAGTATTTTTGACACATTACATGTATGTATTCTCTCTTCAGCTTGATAGGTTTTTAAAATGGAATCTTTCTGCAGGTGTGTACAAGCCTGAGCCTCTGGGGGACATGTGGTGGGCACTCCTCTCCACCGGCATCCTGTTCCTCTACCATTTCCTCTTCTTGCAGGTCCTTGGCCTGGTAAGATGGAGCCCTCTGCTGGGCGTCATGTGGTATTTCAATATGCAAAACATATGCTTGCAATGATCTCACTAGTTTAATTTCCAGCAATTAATCTCAAAGCTTTATAACTGTATTACAATCAGAACCACCATTATCACCCTTATAATAAACACTTTTGTTGAAATGTCAAAGATGCAATCATAAATCATAAAAACAATGGTAAGCAAACCATATTTTGTCAGTTTGAAAAGATTTGTACACTTGAAACCTAGATGAATTTGTAAGAGCAAGGGGAAGGAAAAGAATTTGGGAGGGTAGAAGAAATAGCTCATGATCCAAAGAGAACTAGGTCATTACATGAACAGGGTGGAGGCCGTATGATCAGCACCACATGTGTGACACCCTGTTGGTGTTAACTGATGATCTCAGTGCTGAGGGGGGAAAAAGTCAAATGGTTTCTCTGCTCTGTTTCAGTTACACTCATCTGATCTCAGCCTAATTCAGAATTTTCTTCAATTACTGAACACAGAACTATATTGCAATGTTTACATTCATCTTTAAGGGTTTCCTGTCATTTCTTTTACCCCCACCCTCTTAAGTTTTAAAAGTCAATTAAATGATAAAAAATTGAGAATGAAAAAACTGAAAATCTGCAGCGATAACCAGATGTGAATCATTCAGTAGTTAAATGAGTTTCTGCGGTCAAATAATAAGTTATAGAGGACTTTGAGGCAATCTCATTCATTCCCTTTATGGGGAGATATTTGGAGCAGAAATCCAGAGGAAATTAATGATTCATAAAGTCAACCATTCAGTGAAGTCAACCATGACCCTTTCTAAAACCTCATTCAAGTGGATTAATATGTTTCAGATAGCCATTAACATCAAATTAGGTCTCACGTCTTCTCAACCTGTCTCCATTCTCCTCCAGGCGACTGAGGTCAACCTGAACAACATGCTTTGTCCAGCTGTGTCCGATCCTTTTTACGGGCCTTGGTACCGGGTTTGGGCAACCGGTCACCAGACCCTGCTGACCCTCATTCACGGAAAGGTCCTCACACTCCTCTCGCAACACACCGGCACCGTTTGCAAATACCTGCTGGACACACTCCGACTGCGCAGCAAGAAAGTAGACTGAATGTCCACCAAGACGCACTCCAAGCCTCTCATTCTGAATGCCTGCTCTTACTATTGAGATTTTTTGTTTTGTTTTTTAAAGAAAATGAATATTTTAATGCATCTTTTAAGACTTAACCGCTGTTCTACGAAACAAGGGAGCATTTCAGGGCCAGTGAATCAATGTGTCATTCTTGTTGTGTCGTAGTTTGCTTGGATACATGATTGCATGCAGAAATGTAATGTGCATTTTAAGGCTGGAAGTTAGTGTTGTAGAGCTGGCCGAGTGAATTAGCGTGAGATTTCTCATGCTGCCTTTTTGTGAGTGTAAACTTTTGAGGACAGAAGATAGGAGTCACCCTAAATGTCATTGCTGGTTCTGCAGTTGTTGCACTTTCAGTTCTTAATGTGGTAGTTTGCACTAGATCCTATGTTAGTGGGTAAAGCTGCCATTTTATTTGTCTCAAGTGCGCTTTGAAGCAGATTGCAAATGTGAGCTGTTGTAAAAGTTCCTGCTTGTTTATAGCGCGAGGATGTGTGTGAGCTCCTTTCAGTGTTGTCACAACTGAAAATCGAAACTTTATGGTGTTCTCTGTTCCCACTTTACTTGACACCTGCGCAGGTTAGGGTGCATTTTTGTAAGCGGCTTCTTATATTTTCTGTCTCCAACCTGTTCAGAGCATTCCAGTTATGATAATCAGGGGACATGAGGATGTATCATATGTTGCAACTCAAAAGTGATGAATGTGGATTCATAAAAATCTCCACTGGGATGATATTACCTTTGCTACAGTGTTTTTTTTTTCTTATTTAATTGTTTTCTTGGACCATAGGAAGGTTTATCTTAAGTACATAAAGTATGAGGTAAATGTGTTGCTTGCCAACATGGAACGGTTCTTGAGTAAACATGTATCTGGGCTGCAAGTGTGCAGCATGCCACTTGAAAAGAACTTGTTGCTTGATCACAAAGTTCATATTTCAAAGCATTTTGAATTCACTCCAGTGCAAGCGTACCAGGTCACACTCGTAGAAATGCATCCAGTTATCTGCACAAAGTCATTATAGGTCATTTATTTATTTCCCTTTTGTAAGAAAGTGTTAACACTGTTGGTGGAAAGATTTCAGTCAAAGGTATATATCATTTCAAGTATGCATTCGAGTATGTATTACTGTAGCATATTCTATATTTCACTGTAAATAAGGGAGAAGAGAAACTTTTGTATTTCTCAGTTTCAGTATATGTGTTGTATTGACAATAAAAGGGATTTCAGCTGACCAATGTTCTCATGGTGTGTTTTGAGTGTATTTTAAACCGTATGTTCTGAATATTTTGGAATTCCTCAGATTTCTGTATTTTATGCAACAGCAGTCATCTGAAAAAGGAAGGACACCTTTTTTTAATATTTGGATGTATTCTTTGGCGGTTTTTAAAATGAGATGGATGCCTTAAATAAACATCACATGGCATATTACATCACATCATTATTCATTTAATAAAATCTAAGCCAAACTTGAGAAGCAATGTGTGAAAAACTCCTTCCACAGGAAAAAGAGGGTAAATAGCAGCCAGATGCTGCTAATCAAATGCATTTAACCCTTTAATTCCCTACTTACTCTGGTAGAGTAAAATGTTCAGTGACTAATTAATCTTATGGACGTAAAGATGTCGGGGTCTTCTACTTGGTTTGGCTATGTAATATCAAAAGTAAGTGTTATTCCATTATGGTTTCAAGTTTTGACCATTTAAATATTATAACTATGTTATTACTGTATCCTCAAACATTTGTTTAAAAATACATTGATGCTTATTATTGTCCCAAGGAAATGTGGGAAAAAAGCAAAGAAACATTTTTCCATTGCTTTTTTTTTTTTTTCTACCTTGCCTCTGTAAAAGCAGAATCCACAGCACCACAACCAATTAGCACAAAAACCTGTAACAGTCAAGCATGCAAGGGCTGGGCCAATTGGGTGACCTCCTGGAGAACTGGACACCCCTAAAATCTGACTGATGCCCCAAGAATAATTATAACAAATATTCACCGTAAACAGACTTTTACCTGGGTAAACTTCAAATGCCCAAGTGCAATTGAATGCCACATTTAATATACTTCTGTGTGTTATTTGATATGATGTTTTACATCAACACTAGTAGGAATGGATTAGATTTATTTAGCACTTTTCTCTGCAATCAAAGCACCTTACACTGAGTCCATTATTCTTTCACTCCACGTTCATCATACTAGGCTACATGTATAGCCACAGCTGACCTGAAACACCAAACACTTTTTTTGTTATCTTTTTAGATCATTTCTTGAAAATTCAAAGTCCTACAATAATACTTTGTGGTATTTCCTTACCTAAGAAATACTTTTCAGTCTCATTATGATAACAGGGATACTGTATATTGCATCAATTTGTGACCTATAAAAGTGCCAATAGGAGAATCTGGATAACATTTTTAATGGCTCAAACTTCATATTGAACAAGCAGATGTGAAAGTGATATCAATCTTTCCCTCTACCTCATTTAAACAACGCAAACTTTGCACCAAATCTCTAACCAATCTCTAGCAAATAAAGCCTCAGAGCAGATCACAAAACTCTTGTTGCCAAGTTCATGTCTGACTCATAGTGATTCTACTTTATGTTATGGTTCACTGTTCTCTAAGAGGTCACACAGGGTAAAAATCTTCAAGTGCAGCTATCGACTAAAGTGTTTAATACCCTCTGGCACTTCACAATTGCAGACGGACACGGGAGGAGGTTTAACAACTTTAAATGGCCCCTGTAGCTGCAAAGAGGACCCATGTGAGTGTGTATTAAGAGAGAAGGGTGTTAAAATATGCTGCTCCTCTCCAAATCCTTATTTATGTGCTGATACAGAGCACGGAGGCTTTAGGAAATCTGTGCTATTTTATCATGGGGAGTTTCTGAGCTGATGTAATAGGCATTATTTTTAATATGAACAAGATATAATATAATTCCTTGGTGAAATGAAGGGAGCTGAAAGTTGTGGGGTGTACCACTTTTAAGTTCATGAAGTCATCAGTATCATTTATGCAGACAGTTAGCAGCCTAGGGCCAGACTGTACAGAGATGTAAGAGCTAGCTGGATTTCATTTCAGTCCAATGCTATGGTTACACCGCAGGCAGCAGGATTGAACCTCTCAACTATCTGGGAGCAGCGAACCCTGAATATCAAATAACAAGTTGTAGAGTATTTTCAGATAGACCTGGCCAGACTGCTCCCGAATTGGTGGTTTCCGTGAAGAGGCTGCTGCTGTTATGGCAACAAATATGATGTGAAGGTACAGAAAATAAGAGATAGAGATGTTTCAAAACAGCAACATTATGAAATGGTACAGATAACATGAAATAGCCTTGGTAAAGATGCTTCTGAAATTTACTAATTCCAGTTTTTCTCCGTTGGTTTGGCTCATTTCTTGAAACAGAAATTATATTTTCAATACTCTTAAGATCATTTGGCAAAACAGTCTTACAGTTCAGCACAACGACATAGCTCACTTGCAAAAGCTCATCTCTCTCCCAAAATTGTTCACTCATGCTTCAGAACTAAGTTCCCTTGCTCAAATAGTCAAAGCCCCTAAAATGCATTGTCCCTTTGGCATTGTGTAAGCACTGCAAGTCAAAATGTTTCGATGTTTTGTAACTATAGCAGAGGACCATTGAAATATCCCTCATGTCCACCTGTTTGGATGTTTAGCAGCATTCACAATCATGGACAGCACCTGTTTGGCAACTGAACATACTGTTGTTTGGTCATCTGAGATGTGTGAAACTCCTTCTTAGTCAAGTTCTAGTTTCACTTAACTGTCAATTACTGTAATTAATTTTCTTAAATGTTCCGAGTGATTTACATATGGTATTTATGGTATAATGTTCTTGATTATTTTTGACAGTTAAAAAGATCTGCTGTGCATGTGATGACCAACAGAGTGAAATGATGCTGACATGTTTTGGAGCAAACAACCATTAGACTGAGAATCAGCAATCAGTTTATATCAATAAGATCTGTCCACTTGGGAATTGTGCTAAAAGTATGCTAACTGTGCTAAATCTAGGCTAACTGTAAACATTTGCAAAGTTGTACGGAGAAATAGAGACATGTACTAAGACATTTGCAATTTTATGGAAATGAATGAGAAATACAATTGTGTTTTAAACTGCCGCCAAATAATTTGGAGATTTGTCCGTGTTGTTTTGAGAAGAAAAATGAGAAATGAGCCAAACCTATGGAGAAAAACTGTAATATTAGAACATGACATGTTGTGAAATTGTATTTTACATCCAATTTATGGATTTTTGTTTTATTTTTTTAATGATATTCATGGGATGTGATTCCTTAAACATGGATAAATATACATTAACATTACATTTTATAAATTCTGCCGGTTAGTTTGCTACACTTGCAAACTCTAAGTATGTCCTTACTGCAGTTTTACCAGATTATCATGTGGTGACTAAGAATTCTGGTGAAATCCATCAAGCTCACCGTCATGTCCATAAAACTGACCTGACTTGACTTGTTGGCATGAAACTTTGCAGTATCTTTGGTCGGAGCTTTGACGACTACTATTGTTGGACAGGGTTGTGATAAAACCAATAATGTTGTACGACAGACACCTGAAAAAAATACCTGAAAATGATTCAGTTACACCAGGCCATGTCTTGTTTCGTTGTTTGAGACCATAAAGAAATTTGTACCAGGTTAACATGATACCATCACAGCAGATTTGTCAGCTCCCCATCCACGATAAGAATCCCCCATCCCACCACATCCCAAAGGTGCTCTATTGGATTGAGATCTGGTGAATGTGGAGGCCATTAGAGTACAGTGAACTCATCATGTTTTGAGCTTTGTGATGTGGTGCATTATCTTGCTGGAAGTAGTCATCAGAAAATGGGTACACTGGGGTCATAAAGATATGGACATGGTCAGTAACAATACTAAGGTAGGCTGTGGGTGTTAATGATGCTCAGTTGTTACAAAGGGGCCCAATTAGTGTGGTCTTCTGCTGCTGTAGCCCATCCGCTTCAATATTGTGTTCAGAGATGGTATTCTGCATACTTTCATTGTAACCAGTGATTATACGAGTTACTGTTTTCTCTCCAATCTGACCTCAAGACATCAACGAGGCACTTTGGTCCAGAGAACTAACAATAACTAGATATTTCCATGGATTGGGTCTTCTGACCATGTCTACACACCTAAATGCGCTGGGTTGCTGCTATGTGATTGGTTCATTAGCTTTTCATGTTAAGCAATTGAACAGGTGGAACTTATAAAGTGGTCAATGAGTGCCTTATATAGACTTTTGTAGGAAAAACAGAACATTTATGTCCATTATGAATGTTGATGAATGCTCTAGCTGTATGCACGGCAAGAAAACAGAATGACACACTTTCTTTTCAGTGGATTTTGCAGGTTTTTTTTTATTGAATAAATGATCTTAAAAGGTAATAACAATGTTTAAAACTACATTATCTTCACAGCCATTGCTTACATACTCAGATAACCCATCTATATATATATATATTTATATATATTCTTTCAACCCGCCCATTTTTTTTATTTTTCTTTAAGTATTTATATTTAGGTGGGGGTTTTTTTTTGTCATGTTTTTTTTTTCCTCCTTTGGGAGTGATACTATTGTTATAAATGCCCATTTCAAGTCCCATCACACTAACAGCAATTCAAAAGGAAAGGAGGAAGGGTCTAGCTCTACAGGGGATGGATTTTAAGTTCCCAGTTCATATTATTCCATCAACATTTTTCAGAGTACTAAAGCAAAGGAAAAAAAAAAAAAGAAAAAGAGTAGAGATCCAAAAAACTGACAAAAAAAAATTAAAGTTGGTATGAGGAGTTACACCAGGCAACCCTCCCAGCCCATCAGGCCACTGCAACAGAAAAATTCATTTTGTACAGCGACACATCTTAGTGTCTCAAAAATTCAGAACATAGAAAACCACCAAAATAATTTCGAAACTAGATCCAAAATATTCCTTTGAAAAGAATTTATTTTGATGTACAAAAACAGTCATTTTCTTTTTTATGGTCTTTTCTTAAAATGTTTTTATAATAAAAAAGCTTCAGACACAAGTTTATTGTAGTTCTTATTTTTCATTATCATTATTATTATTGATTTACTTATTCCTCTTTTTAATTAATCTATCAGTGCGATTGTATACCAGTGCAGCTACTGGGTCCAGAGTAAAGAAAACAGGCTTTTTCATCTTTAATGGCATAAAAAATAAGGAAAAATCCATCTTTTATACAAAGTATAACTGCTGGTCTTTGGGGAAGGAAGAAAAACAAACAAAAAAAAAAGAAAGAAAACCTTTTAAAACCCACAAAGCTAGGAGGCACACCATGGGATTTTTCATTTTTGAAAATTATATCAATAATAATAATAATACTAATAATAACAAAACAACAATTTGCAACCACTTAAACCATCTTGATGCCATGTACGACTTCAGAGACAGAATCAATGAAAATTCATTGAAAAACTGGGTTGCTTAATAAGTCATAACAGTTGAGAAATCGCACAAAAAGAGAAACAAAAAAGAAAAAAAAGATAAGACAAAGAACATTTTGTCAATAGCAGGGGTGGTTTTTTGGAAGGACAGGAAGCCAGGCCAGAAGAGCAGCATTTGGGCATGGCCGCTGGCATCTTTGGTTCAGTCAAACATACGAAGGTAACGTGAGTTTGAGCATTCCACGAGAAACGAGAATGACCACACAAGGAATGCCGAGGCTGAACTCTAACCTTGGTATGGAACCAAAATACACAATCTGCTACAAGAACCTACAAGTGTCGCTCCATAATATCCCATGAGGTATTAATGCTTTTAACTGTTGATCAGCACAGAAGCAGGACTGTATTCTGCATGTTTTAAGTCAAGCGTTAACTCATCTCCTAATAAGAGATGCTTACTTTCAACATGGTTAAAAGAGGCAGCGAAAGCCTCAACAACAGAACCTTTAACAAGTCAACAACTCAAACCTTGCCCTTTCAGAGGAGGTCAAAATGATTCAGCAGCTAAAAGGAAAACTAAGGATGTGATCTGTAAAACCAAACAACAGCATCCAATCTTCCTGGTGAGGCAATGACCACTACTACTGCTACTTTCTAATGAACGACACATCACACCTCAACAAACTAGGCCATGAGGTTGGGCCACAGTGTAGGGAGTTATTGAGGGGCAGGAGGTTAACATGTGACTTCTTGTCCTTTCAAACCTGCAGGGGTGTTGACTTGCACTGGTAGGAAAAAAAATATATAATAAAAAAACAAAAAAAACATCTGTTGAACAGATCTGCATATATCAAGGATAGTAAAAGGTAACATGTAGGATTTTCTCATAATACATCACTGTTAAATTGCAATAACGACCATTAACAGTACATTCAATAGCCCCTTGGGTGTCCTTCTTAATAATAAGTAAGAATGTCTGTTTTTCCCATAGGGAATTGATCCCAAAAATCACCCACACTGGACTAAAAAGGAAGCAGAGCTTCTTGGGGCTACTGTTTATATCAAGGAGTTATCCTTCAGTATTAAAATGCGCCGTCATAACTCATTTCACAGCAATTTCTTTAGGAGGAAATCTTACATGCAGCATCTTTAAGTATGATATGATCAATGAGTCCGCATGACCAGTCACGAGCTGTGACCACCCCAATATGAGGTCCGATAGCACCATATTTGTCTTTTAAATCTCTTAATGGTTAATAAGAGTGTCTAAGCCATAGATCAAGCATATAATGGATAAAACCATAGGTCTCATACTCATACATACATGCAACAAAAGGCATTGCATGTGTATACAAAGACATATGTAAAAGAGCATGGTCAATTTGGTTTTGCAGCAGAAAAGTTCAGGTTGTGCTGTATTAAATGGACCAGGAAATCAATGCCTGACTGTCCCTCTTTATGTAGTGTGGGGTACATCTTCGTAGAAGCATTAAGTCATCTTCCCATGGTTTAAACATCAATGGTAACATCACCACAATGCCCAACTTTCACTAAAGAGTGAGTATGTAAAGTCTAAGCATAGGATATGAGCAAACAGGAGACTACTAGCATCCCCTGTATGTCTAGGGAAGCTTTAGCAAAAGCATTCCAAGTGAGGATTGTAGTTTGAGGCCCTTTCCTGCATGTGGTGGAGTTCAGATGGAGTGGGGGAAAAAGCAAAAAACCATGGGACAGAGGAACACTCAGAGCATCATCTGATGGTCCATCATTTAATAAATCATTTTAAGGCAACACAACTGAAATTGGATCGTTTCGGGTAACTGTGGATGGAGTGCCAAAAGCCCTTGACATTTTTGCATAAAGAAAAATAACCTGCCAGTCAGTAAAGGCTGTGACAACAAAAAAGATGTTGGTCAAGTAACAAGAACCTCTCAAAAAAAATTCCAGTTAGCAAACGGAAACCCAAAACAAGCAGATCGCATTGTGATCTTAAACAGTTCAAACATTCTTTAAAGTTAAGTCCAACTAGTCTAGCGTGTGTGGATGTGACTCATAACTAGTAATATTTGGATGGGAAATGGCTTTTGAAGTCCTTACAAAGCCCTGCTTTTTTATTTCTTTTTTTTATGTTCTTTTCTTTAAAAACGCAGACTGCGAACTGTGAGGCCCCCATGCAGAGATTCTGCTCCAACAAATTCAGCTGTGTTTCCTGTAACTTACTGCCAGACAGCTGACAAAACAGACCACAAATCAAAACATTCCCTATGCTGCAGACACACGTGTCAACGGAATCTCACTGAAGAGCGAGGAGAACAGTGGCGGTGCGGTTTCAGCAACTAAATCGACTTGCTGCCCTGCTGCTATGACATGCACTTCTAAATGACACATACATGTTAATAAGATCACTTTTGTTGTGCATCAAGAGGTGTGGTTTTCAGTCGTGACTTTTTTTTAGACTTTTTTTTTTGTTTGTTTTTGTTTTTCATTAAATACATCATACTTTGTGGTTGAGTGACAATGGTTAGCTATAATCTGAAAAAGGCAAGACGATGACTCGACGACGACGACGACGACATGGGCAACGAACGAGACGTGAACCAAACGAAAAGAAACCCCTGGAGACCTAATATATCCACCAGAGGTTTACCAAATGCAAACACGTCAAGCCAAATTATTGACCACTCTTACAAAGTTTGGAGTAAAGAGAAGGGAATATGGCTTTAAGTAGTTTCAGCATGTCCCTGTCAAGTGACTCCCTGCCAGTAAACTCAAACCAACAGAAACTTCAATTTTCAGTTCAGAACATTTTTTCTTTTCTTGGGGACCCGTAGTCACACCCGCTCCCCCTCTTCAAAACAAAGAAATATGCCCAACTTGTCACCTATCTCACATAGATGATTTACAAATATCTGCACCACCGTAATTATCCTCTAAAAAATGGCTTCCTATGCGATTACTTTTCATTTAAAATGGGGAGGGAGGGAGAGTAGCTGTAGACTCTAGCCAAAACAAATGCAGTTTGTTTACAGGTTCCATCACAAAACACTTAACTCAGAGGGGGAGTCTTCCCAAAATATTTGTGGAATATTTTCCTTTTTTTTTTATTTTTGTAACATTAACATATTCTACTGGTTTTCATCTTGTGGCAGAACAGCATCTATATCCACACACAGCAACACGCATAATTGTGAGCACAATCAATAAACGGTACCAGCAAAGGCTGGTCAAAGGGCATCACAATCCTAACTACACTTTGGAATATACATGTCCCGATACATAGTTCCAACTACAACACTACGACAGTTTGCAAGGCTAAGAAAAACCAACCTCAACAGTCAGGTTTTTTTGAGAGGATTCAGAGGAGAGACGACACAGCCTTTGAGGACTGCAGTTGCCTTGCTACATGATATTACACGTCTGGATAGGAAGGTAAAGAAAATGAGGAAAAAGCAAAAGTTTTCTCTTATTAAATGTAGCAAAGCCTAAACGATACAAGCATGAGACTAATCCACCATAAGAGACTTCCTTCCATCCACAGAATCAAACACCTGATTAAGTTTGATGAGAAGACGCAATATTAATAAAATGTAATATTGGTTAAATTTTCAAAAATATGAATGAAAGGCAGGGGGTGCGTAGATATAGGTATTCATATGCTGCAAAAACTTAACCACAGGCAAACACAAAGAAAACACTTGGACTTCTTGCCGTAATCAAATGATGCTTAGTTGCCACCCGTTGCCATGTCAACGTCTGGGAGACGGCCAGCATGGCAACGGAAACTATCATCATAAAATGGTACAGTAGTAGAAATAGCTAGACCAAGAGGGGGCAGGCTCTCCTGGGAAAAGGTCCGCGGAGAGGTCCAGTGATTGGTCATGCGGCTCGCTGTCAGGAATAATGGTTGTAGGGTGGTAGAGGGTGCCCAATGCCATTCTGGTAGTGATGGTGCTGGCGGTGGGCGATGTACTCTGCATAACCCATCGTCATCTTCTCGCTACGGTACCTAGGATCAAGAGAAGTGTTGGAAAAAAAATCAGCCAGGTTCTAACTCAGAAAGGGATCGGCAAAGATAATAGAATATAGGGCTGGGTATTGTCACTAATTCCCTGAAACGACTCGATTCGATTCACAATAGTCTATTTCGATTCGATTTCGATT
>JAOXYM010000016.1:4234791-4247170 GCA_028567055.1 Leptatherina wallacei | reverse complement strand
AGGGGGGGGGGGGGGGGGGGGGGTATGATGCAGATTGTAAAATGTGACTGCTCCCAAAAGACAGTCACAAAATCTTGAGGCCAAATTGCTCAGCCTTAATGTAAGAGCCTTAAGCACTTGTGGAAAAATTTAACAAAGAATATTTGCCTTTTTTAAATTCCAAATTTGCAAAGTAATACCACACCAATCACAGCAATGAAAGCACACTTTGTTTGTGACCCAGAACCACTTGTGTACAGTGTTTCAAGGTGCTTAGCAGGAAGGTTATTCTGAACATCTATGGATTTACGCTCCTGTCTCTGTGTAATCCCAAACTGACTCCATCAAGCTGAGATCAGGGCTCTGTGGGGGCCCGCACCATCTGCTGCAGGATCCCATGTGCCTGTTAATGCCGAAGATCATTCTTAATGACTCAAGTGCATGTTTGGGGTTGCCATGCTGCAGAAAGAATGTGGGATCAAGCGGGCACTTCCCTGACGGTGCTACATCACGGCTAAAAATCTGCCCACGTTTCTCAGCACTGAGGAAAGTCGCCAATCCCTGCCAAGTCTGTATGAATAGTCTTTCGTTTTCTGTGCAATCAGATTTTTAGATGGCAGTGTCACTTCTTCAGAAACTTCACATTTTTTAGGTGGGCGGTCTTTGACCAAGAAAGTAGTTCCATTATTTCTTACATTCAGAACAAAGACATTAAATTTATATTGCTATAAAGTTGTCCATTAAAGTAGCAGCCAAGCAGCATTCAATGCCACACTTTCACATACAGAACATAGTGTCTGGAAATCTTTTGACAGAATTGAATTTCAGGACACAACAGCGGTAAAATAAAAAAAAAAACACAGACAAACTGATTTAAGAAAATGACTTGGTAATACTATATGTACATCATAAAGCAGAGTTAAATAACTATAGTTGCTTACCTGGTAAGGGTGTACTCCCTGAGTCCTGAGTGCAGATTCATGGCAGAAAATGTACCTATACAACCCCTCAACCGCTTGTCTCTGCCTATTTTCCATGTGACAAACAGCGGACTGGAAAAGCAAAAAAAAAAAAAAAAGAAAGGTCATTTCAAAGTGTCTGAAGTTAAACCACATGCACAGGACATGTTAAGATTCTGTACTATATGACAGGTGGCTGGCACCATAGATGGCCAAATTATTTCAGCTTACACACCAGTTTTTACTCTCATTAGATGGAACAGGCACAAATGTCTTCCATCACCATAGATTATTTTTCATCAAAGACTTGTGCTCATAGCTTTCTGCCAGATGCATAATCAATTCTTTTCATCAAACTACTTTTTTTTTCTTTTTAAACAAACACTTTTCTGTAGATACAGGGAGATCTTGCATTTTATATGATGAAATAACTTCCGTTGAAGATTGGCCTTATGAAAAAACTCATCACATCAAGAACTAATTATTTCAAGCAAATAAAGCAATCCAACTAAATCGTGCATTACTGGTGCAAACTGCCCGAGTATATAAAAAAAGTTTAAAAGGTTCTTCTCTCGCTGATAATCAGCGGCAGACGGCAGAATCATGCAAAACAGGCCACAAAGCCACGCAGTAATAAGCAATTAACAACCAAACTTTATATAAAAAAAGGTTTATCTGGTCACTTCTAACTTCTGTCCAGTGTACATTCAATATACACAGTTGACTTTTTAAAAATCAACCACAATCAAAAAGTTAACACTACTTTCTGTCTTAACATTCATAAGGGAAATCAAATAATATTTAATGACCAATTCCTCTTGTACATCTCAAGTTTTGCTCTTAAATGCCACATCACATGAACTGCAGGGCACCACAGGATTTTGTTTTCTTGATTATGGTGGTCACATACAAGTCTTTCACAACATAAATGTATCTCATCTAAACAAATAAATGGATTGTTCATGCAGAAACCTGTCACATAATCTTCATCAACACCTTATATCACTTTGTTTAAAGTGGAAAATAATGCGCTACAAAGTCAGTTCATCATTTAACTAAAACAAACGAACATGTGATATTACCTCTTTAAAAAAAAAGTAATACATCTTTATTTAGCAAACAACAGGGTTCAAAAACCAAATGTTCCTGAAAATTAATAAAACTTTGATGGATTGTTTTTCTTTTAACTGTTGGTAAGAAAATAACTATACTATTATTTTCCAAGGCATTGACATGAGCCAAGTGCTGAAAATATTGCTATAATGTGGTATGGCATTAGAAACATGTTTATACAGTAACATTTTCTTCAGCTACTACTGTTTAAGCTTACTTTAGTTGTGCTAAACTCCAGTGTAAAGCTTCCAATTAATATATATTGTTTTTATGGAACATTATCAAATATATCAACAATTGCAATAACTTTCTTGTCCAGTTGAAATGAAGCAAACATAGTTCGAAAAATTACACTTAAAGGTCACGTAGAATTTAAAACTGCCACTATTAACAGCAAATAAACACACAAAACAAACATACATAAGGTCTGTATACAGTAAATGGTTTCCACATGTTGCTAGTATAATGCGACATTTTTAACAAGCATAGGTCCAATCTGTTTGTCACGATCCATTAAAAAAAGCCAATTAAACAGAAACTGTAAAAACCTGAGGTGCTGTACCGTTCGCTCGCCTAGCTGCAGAGCACGGTGTATGTGACCAATGTTGAGGTTGTTTTGAGCATTCCAATAATTCAATCTGACAATGCCCCCAAGTGAAGGCTGAGTCAAGGACACCACAGACAATCAGTATGAATTTCTAAAACCTGCACGAGTTTTCACATTCATTGGCCACTAGCTCGCTACATTTCAAGTAACAAATCATTTGTGGGGTCGGACAGTGAAATGGGATGCTCACCCCATAACAATGACTCTCGCTCACATTTATTACATGTAAGCCCAAAAGTTTACTGACCACAAACCAAGTCAAATTTTACATTTTCAAACTAGTGAAAATGTAAATGTAGGGTCGGGTGGTGGGGCTTGGAGGAAATTTTATTTTGTCTTCAAATTTTGTATTTGGATTAAACAATGGTAAAGAGGGGGCGAGAGCAAGGGCGGGGGACAGGAGGAAAAAAAACATCTGCATTGTCAACTCTGTTAAGCCACCAAAAAAATACAGTGTTACCTATGTACTATTCAGAAACTGATCCCCCACTGTGATTAGCTGCATTTTTTCTTTTCATTTCAGAGACAATGCATATACAGTCGTCCTCAAAATTATTCATACCCTCCCATTAAAGGGATGGGGAAAAAAAGCTGTCACTAGAAATAAACTGAAATTGACAAAAGAAATGATAAACAAAAATGTAACGAAAATCAAACATTGTTTTTGAATTGAAGTTCAACTGAATTTTTTAAACAACAACAAGCAAAGAAAGAGGATTAACTCATATACGTTATGTCACTCATAAGCTATTATTTTATTGAGCAATCCTTTGAGGCGATCACTTCAATCAAGTGTTTTCTGTAACTAATCAGACAGGTATTTGGCCCACTGCTCATTTGTCCACGACAGTTTTGTTTGTGTGTTTTTTCAAAGTCAATTAAATTAAATACAATGTCTTATATCACTAAATTATAATTTAGTACATTTCTTATTACTTTTTTTCAGTCTCAAGTTATTTGAGTGAATTTATCCTTTTCTTTAATGGAAGGGAAATAATAATTCTGAGGATGACTGTATGCAGTATTTTACCAAAAAGCATGTTTTTATGACTATGTGACTTAAAACTGTTGGTTTACAAACTGCTGCTACCCACTTTTCAACCTTTCGTGTATATTGCAGGTTAATTTTAAGAGAAAACTCTTCCTTGTAAGAAGAAAAACTAGTTTAACCGCTTCAAAATGTAAGCAAGACGCCATTTAGGTCGCATGCTATCACATTACTATGGTCGTATAGGGTGGGGACAAAATGTTTCCGTGGAGGGCGCAGGAGAGCACTACCAGACAAAACATATACATTTATTGATCTAATGGTTACTTCGGTCATAGGTCTGAAACACTCAATCTCTGGTGGAATCCTCGATCAGATAAAACAGTTTGCTTGTTTGCCAGCTTTATTCATGTACCACTGACACTACTCCTTTAATACCAGTTAAATTAAGCAAAGCTTAGAACTGCTAAGTACTTAGCAAGTACCACCTTTTCTTTGTTGATTGATGCTAAACTCTGTTGGTATTTTTCGTTAATTCGACGGCAAACTCACGAATACCAAAGAAAACCTTTTGAAAACAAATGACAAAATTAAACACTTATCATGTCATGACACCAGGGACCATTTGAATATATCTAACAATAAATTAATCACTAAAAGATCATTAGTGCTTCGTTACTGAGCTAATATAGCTTCTATGGCTAACAGAGCTAAGCCCAGTATGTAGCAATCCAGAGATCATTTAAGAGATTATTAATACCAACGTTACTTTTTTGGTGTTTTATGTTTTCAAAACTATCGGTAAAATAAAAAACGAAGCACAACTACTACACCATAAAACAATAAATGATCTTATCGTCGTTCCACCCTCTTTTCGTTTCGGTGTCAATCGTTAGCCGATATTAGCTACTAACGCTAGTAGCAAACACCCTTAGCCAATAAGAGCCACTGCTCTGGCAGTTGGACCGACAGTACCGTAAAATGGTTTCTTTTTCGACAAGAACTGACGGGAAATCTAAAAGTGACATGGTGCATCGATCACCGATATAAAAAACTGTTTGATATACATCCTATCAAATTCACTGTAGCGTCAGAGTACGGCTTGTTTAGCGGCAGGCCAGTGCGGTTAGTCTCTTCGACTAGGCCTCATTTCCAACTTGGTGAATTTAATCTGTGGTCTCTCTTTTTGGGTTAAATTGTTGGAAATTTGAATGTTGTTTCGATGTGACAGTTTGTGCTCTAAACATTTAAGTAGAACACAGAGATAAATCCACAGAGTTTGGTGCAACAAACATCTTTAGAGTGAATACAACAACGAGCTTTGACATGCAGCAAAACAATAGACTAAAATACTCACTAGGGATCATTTGTAAACCTGGGTGTTCTCGGAGGTTGGTATCCGTACAGATGGCAATAAAGCACGTCAAAACAGAAGCAGCACATCTCCGCTGAGACGACCATTTTTCTGCCACCACTTCCCGAACCTGGTCCCGGGCTGAGATTCGGGGAGAGGCCGGATGTAGTGTAACCGGCCGGGGCTGGGGACAGAGCGTTTGTGCCACCGCTGCTACCACTATTACTACTGCCGCTAACGTTACCCCCGGGTCCCCCCAGGCCGTTGGCTCTGCTCACGTTCGCCGTTGCAGCAACAGTCGCAGAGGAGCCAATCCCCAACTCTGATCCACAATGTCCGGTTCCTGCCACCCCGCTTCCCGCCCCCACCCCGCCGGGACCCCCCGAACCGGGCGATCCCGACAGCTTCTGCTTCTTCACCCCGCAGCACCCGGCCGCCATCTTGGAACAATCTGCACCGACACACCGCTTCCGACCCATAACCGTCACCGCGGGAAGGGTGGGGGGGAACGCCGACCAGACGTAGAAATCCCACTGCGTTGATACGTACGACGGACAATACTCCACTTTCACTCTTTTATTTTTTGTCGGACGACGAAATAACCGATCTGTTGAGAAGACTGCAATGTCACCCTAGCGTCGCCTTTTAAAAATGCGGGACTTCACTACGCAAAATCCATAACTGGATAAGTGTTTTTTTTCCCTTGAGTACTCAGCCAGTCAAGCTTTGGACCAGGGTGTTCCAGTGGATCACCTAAAAACGCCAAGTCCGGGCCAAATATACACCCCTTCTACCTAACACGACACCATCCGAAGCGATTTCAGTCAGTTCCCCCTTAAAACATATAAGTTCAGGGAGTACACAGTCCGAACAGGCCGCAGATGACAATATCCAGGCGGTCCAGATGTGAAGCCGACAGCCAGTGCGCCGTAGCCCCGCAGTACACCTCTCCAAGTGGAAGCCGGGAGCTTGAGTACGCAGGACCCATAAGCTTCAGCACAAATTGCGCACAGTGTCTTGGACGGCGTAGCTTCTCATTGCACCAGCTTGTTTGCTACTGCCTCACGAACTTCTAATTATACAACAGGCCCAGAATATTGGAATGCCAGACGCTGGGGTAACGCAGAGTAAAATGGCATCTGACAATGCGGGGTTGGCATGGCACAATGAAACGCGTCAGCAGCGAGCAAGTCATTTCAGTGCCGTTAGCCCACAGTTTGCACCTGCATCATTACTGTTTTTGAACCTGGTTAAAAATCTCAATAACACCCCCCTCGTCAAACAGAGAGCTGAAAGTTTTCAGTATAGGTTTGTTTGGAGGTTGTCATCCGCTCATGGGGATACATATAGACGAGCATTCTTCTCCGTGAACCGTGAGAAATCCGCTGGGTTTGGCAACCCTCCCTCCGCATCCGTCTGTCAGCTGCTACAGTTCTGTGCTGCTCGGATAAAAAGCCTCTACGATCAGTCTGTGGGCACAGGCATCGGTGTCGTCGGCACGCCAGAACCGGATTCAGAAAATGGTCTGCGCCCCGTTATTACACAATATGCGTAACTTGTGGGGGTATCGAATTTGCAATTCAGAAGCAATGTGGTGCTCTAGAAGCATGCGCGTCCATGACGTCCGTGCGTATGGTGCGTGCATGGAAAGTAACTTCAAAAGTTTTACAAGGCATATAGGACTACACTATGATTCTGGATTTCACAGCTCTGGGAGTTAAGATGAGGACCCCACAAACGATAGCACAGCTATATATGGCTGTGCCTCATCCTGAAACTAGAAAGAAATACAAAATGTTTCATGTTCTTTTTATGCCCCCAATCATTTTCCATCTCCACCCTTATTCAGCTTCCATCATACCTTCTAGATGTCAGTGACTGATATATAGTTGGATCAGCTTATGATGACCTTGCCCGGAATCAGAGCTGCTGCCATGAAACCACTGTAAGCCTATAAAAGAGACATTGTTTGGGTGGGTGGCATGGGGCCAGTGGAACTCTGAGAATGAAGTAATCAAATTGATTTATGTGCTTTTTCCAAAACCCTGAAGTAGCTGCACAACCATACCTGCCAGTATATTTAAGACAGTGTGTAATACTGCAGTTTTCTCCTGTAATTTATATCATAATACAGGAGAAAATATGATTAATCACTTGTTTGTGGCTGTTGTTTTTTGTTTTTTTGTTCATTTCTGATTTATATTAGAACTTTGACACAAGGAAAATATTTTATCATGGTAATTTATCCTTTGGGGTGTTGCTCATCACCGGCAATGCATATTCATAACAATACACAACTTAAAAACTATTAAATAAGACATTTGATTGCATACATTTCTCAGTATCGCTTATTTCAGAGAAACTGTGTTTTGCTGGCAGAGAACAGGATTCATTTGCAAAAGTTTATATTACTTGCCTGAAATATCCATAGTTTTATTTTCTTAATGCAACCGATTGTAGTCTGGACCAGTTCCAATCCTGAGCTTTTTCTTCATATTTCTTGTCTGAAAAAAACGGAGAAAACATGTAACGCCAGAGAAATTTGCTTGGTAACCATCTGGCTGGATACATAGGCTATTTAGTGCAAATCCTAAGAGTCACTGCACAGCATACATGTCCAATTTGAGTGGCTTTAATAGAAGCTATAATAAACGCTGCTGCAGACTCCATAGTCTGTTCCTGGGAAGATTAATAATATTACTTCATTAGGTAAAATGCTGCTGCTTTAGTATATTATTATTTGAGTAATGAATATCAGTAATATCTCAGGAATAAATTTTTGAGCATTCAAATATAGAAATTCACTCAAATGAAATGGTGCTAAGCAGGGTAAAGCCATCGTTTTAGTTGCTTAAAGTAACATCGGAACATATGTTCAACTTCACACAGTTAATTATAAACACAATCATAGAACATTTACACTAGCGGAAGATAAAGCTGGTATGTACACATGGCTTAGTGCCTCGGAGCTGAGTGTATTCTCTTCAAAATCCTATTCATGCAACCATTGGATTTCAGGCATGGATGATGTCATTGTAGTGCAATTCACCACATCCAGATTAGTTTTTGAAGCTACAACAGGAAAGGGTGAAGTAGGCTGAATTTCCTCTCCTTTCAATTGAACTCCAAGAGTGTAGTGTTAGCAATGTCAAGATGGCATATACAGTGAGTGCTAACAGCCCAGCAGGCTTAGCTAAGAGCAATTGTTACTGGTAGTTTACTTACTATATAATAAGTGGCATTCATAGCATTAACTTAGGGAATGTATTTTTTTTTTTGTTCATTGTCCATTCTAATCTCATGAGCAGGGTCAATCTGTCATTTAGGCTTTGCAGTGGAATTTCCTGCAGCAGTATGAACTCATTCACCTCTGAGACAGTTGGCTGAATGAATAGTCACCCTTGATGATGATTATTTTAGTAAGCAAGAAGTGCAGTAAATATCACTAGTGATTAAAATACATCAGCAGGGGCTTGATCAATGTTAATGACTCGCTGATTGCAACTCAATTCTACTTAAAGGTACCAAAACAATCATGAAATATTCTTTCTCTCTAGTTTTTGTTACCATAACTCAATCACATGGTAAAATGTGACTTCATTGTTTGCATGCAGGGTCAACAAGATCTGTTGTGAAATGGGTGGAGGCGAAACCAGACGTCTGTGTTGTTTTCGAGAGGATAAGCTCTATCAGTGTTATTGCAGTTCAGAGATATGTGTACATATTTGTCCTGCAGGCTGAGTAAATCTTTTGATGCATTTGAAGGACAAGACTTGTTCACAGAATAGTTTTGTACATGTGTGAACATTGATGAATTCGTGGGATTGTTAATGCCCATTTTCTGAAGCTTTGACCTCTGTTACTAAATAGCCAGCTTAGCTTTCTCGACCCTGCAAAAACCTTGTCATCACTTTATCTGGACTCAGCTGTTTTCCCCTCTGGCTCCCAGTGTAATGACCTTTCTCTTCCAGCCAGAACGAGTCACTCCCCATTTTCCATTGTAGGCTGAAAACTCATCTCATCAAGAGGGATGTCATGCCACCCACTCAGCTTCCCTTTCTCGTCTGTTTATAGGAAACTATATTCTGGGCCTTTTAAATTTTGAATTAGCATGTTTGCCTTCAAAGTTAATGGACCACATTGCCTTGCATGGGCAGTGTGACTGATATCTTCGTCTTTCTAACTGTTCATTGTTTTGTTTGTTTTTATCAAGAAATTGCAGAGTACTCAGACGTCATAGTTTTTGAATACTGTTCACTAGGAGCCTCTTCAAATACATGCCTTTCCCCCACAAGTTCAGTAATATTAACAACACCGGGGGGGATCATTGCAGCGTCTGGTTTTGTGGTGATACTGCATTTCTGCTTTTGACCACTAAAGGTCAGTAAAAAGGCTCATCTGTGGTGACTCTGCCATAATATTATACGTAGAAGAAGAAGAAGGAGGCGGTGCTGAATGTTTGAAAGTGGCGGGCAGAAACAACAGCAGCACTTCTCTCTGTTCTCAGTAAACGAGCAAAGGATTAAATCTTATCCAGTAACATGTAAGATTAATTAATATACGGAGGTAAACGTTTAAGTTTTGGCGTCATTTGTCAGTGTTTTCCGTTATTATATAGAATTGCTCAATGTACTTTTTGTAATATTTGATCATTAGCGCTGGAAGAAACTTGAAAAGGTACGTAAAACTTAACGTCCGTCCATCCACCACTGTTGGCTAGTTAACGTCAAGCTGACGCGAGCTCCAACTTAATTACCCACCGACACGGTTCAGCCTGTTTATTTTTCCCCTTTCCCCCCAATTCATGGCAAATGAACTGCTAAACAATAAATGTGACAACTTGTTTTTCCGAGTACTTTTCTGCTTCAAGCGGTTTAGCTACTACCAGCTGGATACGCTGACGTTAACCAGTCAGAAAATGCTAGGCTACATTTCCATTT
The DNA here is from genome assembly GCA_028567055.1 of Leptatherina wallacei. Classification (NCBI taxonomy): domain Eukaryota; kingdom Metazoa; phylum Chordata; class Actinopteri; order Atheriniformes; family Atherinidae; genus Leptatherina; species Leptatherina wallacei. Next base: position 4,237,230 of record JAOXYM010000016.1, on the reverse strand, counting down.
GCCCAAACTAAAGATACACCGTAAGCTTTTGCCATACAAAGTCAAGTAATGGGGTTGCTTTGTACAGGGTGACAATGAAATGAATTATTGGACACTGACAACACCATTATTTTGTGTCAACAGCTAAAATTCATTGGATTAAAACTCCTCAAACATAAATCTTCAGACAGTGAATAAACTACAAAGAGTGTCAGTTGTACTTAAATGGGAATTATGTGTCCAAATGACACAAAAAGCTCACTGACGCTTTGTTTTAGGCCATATCTTTATTGTAAGTGCTATCACATTGCTCTCTATTTACTTTGTTTCTATTAATGACCACAACAGATTCATTTTGTGTGAATGTTTTTTTTCCCAAATATTATTACAGGTATTAATGGAAGATATAATATATCTTATAGTGAGTTAGTAATACAAAAATATTGGGATACTCCTCCAAATTATTAAATTCAAGTGTCCCAAGTAAGATCCATAAAGACATAATGAGCGAGTTTGGTGAGGAGGAAGTTGACTGGCCTACACAGTCCTGACTCAGACCATAACCCGATGAATAAGATCGTAGACTACTTCGTCCAATGTCAGTACCTGAAATGTGCTTCTGGAAGAATGGTAAAAAAAATTACAATAAACCCACTCCTAAACGTTGTAGAAAGCCTTCCAAGAAGTTTTGAAGCTGTTTTAACTGCAAAAGGGTGAGATATATGTTGTTTGGTCAAATATGAGATCACAGTTAACACAATATTTAAAAGAAGCCCCACAACAATATTATAATTTCCCTCAGGGGAATTCAAGAAGTGTTTTTTATTTTTTATATTTCATATTTGATTTATTTTAAAAAGATGTATTTCTTGACCTTTTTTGTTTTTATGTCAGTCTTTGTCAGATTCTATAACCAAAGTGTTTAAAACAGTTTTACTTGTTGACTACAGGATCTCTTTCCATCATTTTGATTTGAGCTGAGCTAACATGGTTCAGCCTGGCAGGATGGGAGCATAGGCTTTAGCATAGCGATAGAAGACTCTTCTATCCACTTCTAAGAAGAGGGTCCATTGCTGTAAAACTAACACAAGACAAAATTATCGAAACATCTTTATCAGATTGCAATTTTATTAGTTGTGTTTCTCTGTTAAATCTTCCAGTGTTTCTTTTCTTTCTTTTTCTTTTGATCAATTCTTCATGTACAATTATCAAAAAACAAAAGGAGTCACTGATCATTTTCTTTTTTGCTCCTCCTTCACACTGTTTTGTTGAAAACTGAAAATGATTGTTCAACAGAGTATGTTCTGCTAAATCTTAATATGTAATCCAGCCACATCACCGTCTTAATTTTATTTGTATAACTTTTGTCAACAACAACTTCTTCTTTTTCTTTTATAGAAGTTGTTGATTGAAATCTTTCATCATGACAAATGAGGACGGGAAAGTGATCCCAGTGCGGGTTGCCTTGCGATGTCGGCCATTGGTACCTAAAGAAGTCAATGAGGGATGTCAGTGTTGTCTTACTTTTGTGCCCGGGGAGCCACAGGTAATGTGATCAGCTACAGACTGTGACAAACATATGTGTTTGTTTTGTGGTGATGTTTAAGATGTCTATTAGAATAAGATGTTTTTACTGAATGCGCCCAGAATGCAAATTATGTGAAAGGACATCTATATTGTTATTTTGTTTTTTGTTTTTCAGGTGATTGTTGGCACAGAGAAGGCATTCACTTATGATTATGTGTTTGATCCTTCTGCTGAACAAGAAGAAGTCTTCAATACAGCTGTGTCCTCCTTAATCCGTGGACTTTTCAAAGGTAGATCTGTGAAGAAAGTCTTCATGGTTTTACCCACTTTCTTGGAACGGACTTTTGAATTATTTTTGTGTCTTTGCCATACACTATTCCTATGTCAGGGTACCATGCTACAGTTCTTGCATATGGACAGACGGGATCAGGAAAGACCTTTTCAATGGGAGGAACATACACGTCAGCCCAGGAGAATGACCCTTCAGTCGGAGTCATTCCCCGAGTTATCAAAAGGATCTTTGCAGAGAGGGAGAAGAGTACAGACTGTGAATTTGGCCTTGCAGTTTCCTATCTGGAGGTCAGTGAATATGCTTTGTTTCCGCTGTGTAAATGGCAATTTTTTCATGTAATTGTGTCCTGTGTACAAAATTTCTTTGTGAATGTTTTTTTTTTGAGGCCATGCATCTTGTGATTTTTTTTTTTTTCTCTTCTGATTGTAGATCTATAATGAAGAAATTTTAGATTTGCTGTGTTCATCTAAAGATAAACCAGGCCTCAGCATTCGGGAAGACCCTAAAGATGGTATTAAGGTAAGTGACTAATTCTAATCTGTCCCCCCCCCCCCCCCTTTTTTTTTTGGGGGGGGGGGGGGGGGGTTAACTGATTAAATATAGACAATTTTCAAAGAATTTCATTAAAGTCTGACCTCTTT
>JAOXYM010000016.1:4209382-4230358 GCA_028567055.1 Leptatherina wallacei | reverse complement strand
GACTTAATTGTAAAGTCACGTACAGCCTACTTGTGTCCCGCGGTTGTTTTTTATGGGAGTTTTTGGTCTGTTCGTGATTTAGAACATTGTAAGAGACTATTCCAAGGACTTATAAAAGTGATTTTTGCATAATATGTCCCCTTTAAGAGAGCAAAGCAGCAAAAACAGTAGATGCATAAAATCTCTCACTGAAAACAGAATGGAATAGACTGCAGGGTTCTATTGTACCTACAGGAGAGGCTTTGCTTTTGGCTTTAGTGGCTTTTTTCAGTTTTATCTGTCCTCCCCTCCAAAAATGTAGTGTGTCACTATCTCTCTTTTTTGTAATTTCTTCTTCTTCCCAGATGTACAGTTAATCTTGAGAAAGTGTTGGAGACACTGGAGGACCAGGAGTTGAAGGAGAATGTTGAGGTTATGAAGAACTTGCAAGACATAATCTTGGAGCTTAAGGTACAAAAGTTTGGTTACATTAGCATTTTAATAATGTTGCTAAAAATTCTATTATTTTGCTTTCTTATAGAATAAAGTGAAATATCACATTTTCAATATAATAAAGGAAACAAAAACTGTAACAAGGTTTTTTGTTTCTGCACTTCAGGGTCACAAAGTAAATCATCATCTGAACTTGTGTTACAAATATTCAGATTGCAAAATTTTGTGTTTGCTGTTTGTTTTCTGTGAAAGAATGAGAGCGCAGACATGGCTGCCTCCATCGACGCCATGGCTGCTGGAGAAGAAGCACCTGAGATGTCTGGAAGTGGTGGTAAAAACAAAGCAGAAGGTTCCCCATCGGTATGTTTTCAGTTTTATTCTCTTATTGCATATTTTATATAGTTCTGTATGAGAGCATGAAATTAAGTGTTTTTAATGGACATATACTGTAGGAACATATTTTTTGTCCCTTGTCTACATTAAATAACCTAAAACTAAAGTTATTGTTTCTTTAACTCTGAACCCCAGCATTTTATTCAGACATTTCCCATTTTGAACATAATTCCAACAGGATGGCACTGCCGCCAAGGACTCCCCAGAGGCCTTTACAGCCCATCATGCACTGCGTCAAGCCCAGCTCTCTAAAGAGCTGATTGAACTCAACAAAGTGTTAAGTCTGAAGGAGGCCTTTGTGAAGAAAATGTGTGAGAATGATGGCCAGTTGGACACGGTCCAATCAGAGCACCAGGTGAGATGACACCATCATTGACTTAGGAAAAATATTTTAAAAGTCAGAGTTTCTGGGTGGATGGGTAGAGCTGATGCTGGTATCAAATTCAAAGTGGGAGCACTTAGCAGAAAATTTGTCTGCAGATTTTTTTTGTTTTTGTTTCCAGAATTTATTTATTTATTTATTTTTTTTGCCATTGTAATTTTAACCTTCTGGACATTTTCCTCAACAGAAAAATGTCCTAACGCTGCAATCTGCAGTGGATTCGTTACAGAAGGAGAAGGAGGATCTCGTTCTGGCTCTTCAGTCTGCAAAGAAAGACACCAACCAGGCAAAGTATGTTCGGCTGTTCATTTTATGTGGAATCTTTATAGATATCAACAACCTCATACCTTACTCACTCTCCTTTCCATCTTACACACAACAACTTTTGTGTAGGCTCAGTGAGCAGCGAAGGAAAAGACTGCAGGAGCTTGAGTCCCAGCTTGTGGAGATGAAGAGGAAACTTCTTGATCAGTCTAAACTGCTGAAATTCAAAGAATCTTCTGTTCAGAAAGTCGGCAAGCTCATGCAGGAGATACAGGTAGCCAGCCACTTTATTCAAAGAGCTGCACACTGATTAAACTAATTTATTTAAGTGTGCATTTTTCATGTCAAAATAATCCCATCATAGAGTTTACAAGCCAGCTCAGTAGTATTACATTTTAAACTGGAAATTTCATGTGTCAAATATGAACAAAGTATCAAAGTTGTGTCCATGGCCTTTGAGTGCAGAATTGCTAATATCCAATTTCCAAGTCCAAGTAACACTGTGTTCTTATAGGCCATGAAGACCCAGCGTACACAACTAATGAGGCAGATGAGGGAGGACTCTGAAAAATTCAGACAGTGGAAGAGCAAGAAGGACAGGGAGGTCCTGCAGCTAAAGGAAAAGGTATGTGGAGATAAAGGTCTTTTTATAAGATTCTCCAGAGAGTAATTAAGACTTGCATGTAGCCCTTCTTTCTTTGACAAGTGAAACTGTCTCTAAAACTTCGTTTTTATGTTTTACAGGATCGTAAGAGACAGTACGAGTTACTTAAACTTGAGAGGGATTTCCAGAAACAGGCCAACGTCCTACGGCGTAAAACTGAAGAGGTAACTTGTCGATGAAATCTGTCAGGGTGTCATTTAACTGCACAGGAATGTCACTTGAAATTAATAAGAGCATCTTATGAAGAGCTTTTTAAATTTCATTTCAGGCAGCAGCTGCAAACAAGAGGCTGAAGGATGCCTTGCAGAGGAGAAACGAGGGAGCAGAGAAACGCAAAGATGCCCAGAACAGAGGCATCGAGGGAGCTGCTGCACGAGCAAAGGTGGTAAAATCTTGTTTAAGAGCTTCTCTGGAGTTGCAGAGACGTGTATATGATCATTTCTGATGGTCATCCTGACCCAAAAATGTGTTAAAAGAAATTGCAGAGCCAAATGATTTGCGTCATTATTGCATTATTTGCCAATTTCATGTTTTTAACCTTCCATCTTCATCAGCAGACGTGGCTCCTCAATGAGGTGGAGGTAATGGTGAGCACAGAGGAGGCTCGACGCCACCTCAACGATCTGCTGGAGGACAGAAAGGTGTTGGCTCAAGAGATCAACCACCTCAAACAGCAGATAGAGGCTGGGGAGAGACCTGCTCCAAAAATTAGGGTGAGCTGAGTTCCAATAATATAGATAACCATCAAATAAATGAGACATCCAGTGAATGAGCAGAAGGAACAATGTTTTGCTTTTGTTGCTTTTAATTGCAGCGTCGGACACTGATCATCTCTGAGCTGGAGACCCAGGGGGCGCTGGAAACCCCTCTAACCAAACAGGTTGAAAACTTGGAGACAGAAATAGGCCTCAGGTGAGTCAGCACCTTTAACCAGTTTAACCAGCATTTATAGTAATTTTGTTTCCATATACTGTAGATGGAATTAGCCATCTTCATCTATTACATGCTTCTCATTTTACACCATCATTCGGCAGGAGATGGGTTGTGCAGTATGGACACGTAGTAGAAAAGAAAGTTTTCAAAAGAAAAATAAATACTTGACTTTTGTTTTCACTTGACAAGTGCATGAGACTTTCTTTTTACCCAAACACACAGTTTAGTTGACCTTTTATCCAAATTAGTATGTGGTCTGACATCGACCTTTTAACATGCACTGAGGAAGTTTGGGATCATAACCACAGTCGTCCAACCTCCTGAGCTACAGCCTCTTTTTACAGACTTGTTTTAATTAGTTTCTGTATCTCTTGTAGCCATCCAGAACATATTTTGCTAAGAGATTTGTGTCCCACCAGGAATGCCCAAATAGCTGACCTGCAGCAGAAAGTGCTTGTTGCAGATGGCGAGGGACGCTTAAAACAACGTATAGATGGCATCACGAGCATAGTTGAGGCCAAATGTGCACTCAGGGTCCTTATGTCTGAGGTAAACAAATTAGAATTCATTATCTATCAGAGAAAAATCCTGAACTGGAAAAGAGTCATTCCCATTTTCATGTTTTTGTTTCATTTTTTCCCAGCTGGTGTCGGCTAAAACGGCATGTTCCAAGCTGGAAAGTGAGGTGAAACAGGAAAAGGGAAACTCACAAGATTTAAGGAAGATGCTCGCTGATGAGAGAAATGTGATGTCAACGATGGACATGGAGCACCAGCAGCAGCTGGTTGAGCTAGAACAGAGGCATCAAGAGAAGGTGCTACTTTCATATATCACTGTGTAGCTTTCTTTATTTCTTTTTTTTTATTTTTTTTTAAGAACATTCATATTTATTCACAGCTCTGTTCATTTACCTTTTTTGTCTTTTTCTTTCTGCAGGTTCTTTACCTCCTTAATCAGCTACAGAGCAAACCAATATGTGAAGAGCCCGATGAGATGAAGCAGAAAGACGAGGCCAGTTCAAAGGAGAGGGAGCTTCTCCAGCGCCTCAAAGTCCAGGTCTGTCTGCACTGATTCAGGAGCGAGTACACAATTAACCTTTTAGTCATTCTCATTTCTTCTTTCACAAGAAATCTCTCAGGCTTTGTTTTAAGGTCATTTTTTAAAATCATTGCAGGAGGAAGAGCTTGAAAAGCTGCGAGCATTAAGTGAGCAGAACCAGAAACTGGTGGAGCAGAATGAGCAATACAGACAGGTACTATTAGTATTCATAGATGCTATATTGAATTGTGTTGAAATATCTTTACATTGTTTCTAAAAGACAGATGCAGCTTGTAGTTTGAGGAAACTTTGAGTTTTTCAATTACTGGATTCATTTAACTGGACATTAGAAAGCAGTAGATCGGTTGTTTTGTGTTTTTTTCCCGTAGCAAAAAGTATATGATAAACACAGCAGAGTGCACACTTGTCCCAACTGTCTTTTTTTTTTTTTTTTCACACCACTTTAGAAATTCTCCTTGCTTCACTTTGCAAGTGGGAAGAAAGTCCTTCTGCCCACAACCAACAATGAAAGGAGCCCAGATGACTCATTTGAATATGTTCCTCCAAAAGTGAGTTTTGCAGATATTTAACTTCTGGTTTGTTCTTACAAGGTAGTTTGGGTGTATAAATGTCAACGGTTATTTTATTCTGAGCCAGTGTTTAGGCTGAAAGAAAGCATCGCAGCAAAAGCGAATGATGAGTGAAGATTTAAAGCTTCACTTTGAGTTTAAGCGCCAATGTTGTTTAGTAACATGCTGAAGTAAGCCTTTCATACTGATCATGTAGGAATGGAGCAAGTTAGATCAGTTATATACAGGTGATGGGTCAGACCTCTTCTTCTTTGTGTTCTCTACGAACGAACAGCCTAAACCGAAGCGCATCACCACGGCTAAACCTCAGCTCAGCATGGACATCAACGTGGCAGAGCTGATGTCACCTAGTGAGGATGAAAAGGAGGAAGAGGACGAGTGGCGACCTGAGAAGGGACGAAGAGCCTCAAAGAAACCCAAATCAACTGGGGTAAGCCTAAGGATCCAGGGCATCCTAACATTGTGCTAGTGTCTTCTGTGTATTAGATACAAGCTAATCGGCCTCATAAAACCGGCTATCCAGAGTGCTCACTAAAAAATCAGGAGCACTGATTTTAAAAACCTATTCAAAATATAAGATAGTTTTGTAATGATGATAAAAGACATTTAAAACTCATTTTGACTTAAATGTCACATGGTTCAGAGTGGTTTAGATAAATTGACCTCATTATAGAAGATCTTTCTCTGAAGGTGCTGAGCTGTGAATGTCTTCATGATCCAAATGATCAAGTTACCTTAGACGCTAAATAGTTCCTCTTTTCTCAGTGTGCATGTAAAGGTCGTTGCAGCAACAAGCAGTGCAGGTGCCGCAAAGGGAAGATGACATGTGGGGAGAACTGCCAGTGTGATCACGAGAAATGCCGAAACTTGGATAATCAGGTGGCCGCTGAGGTGAGCCTGAATGAACGGTGTTCATCTACCCATCTAGGTTTTGTGTTACTCCTTAATGTGGGGAATATGAAAACTAGCTTCTAGTTTGACTTTACACTACCTTGCCCTCCAGAAAAAAAATCAGCCTGGGTTTTAAAAAATTTAAAAAGAAGAGAAAAAACAAAACACTGCAATGATTAATTTCTCCCAACAAGTAATCTATTAAGACTACGACATGGCATAATCAAACCTAAAGGTGGCCCACAGAAGTCTTAGAGGGGATAAAAGTCCGGTATCATCTAACGATATGGGTCGACGGAAATATTGATCTGACTCTACTAACCAATTGAGTTATTAGTCTGAAAATTAATTGCAGCAGAAATGTTGATTTTTATCAGTCATTCCAAGGAGATGATGAACTGTAACAGCCTGGTTTTTGTTATCATGTAATTTCACATACCAAAACTACACGTCTTGTGACTTGTTAGAGCTTTATAAAAGTATGTTAAACACAACATAACTGTTACGTTTTTAAAAGAAATTCCCCCCCCCAACTATTTTCAGGATGCAAGTCACTCAGAAAGTGTTTCCAGAGACTCTGCATCTCTCCAGGACCCCACATATGACAGCCCTGAAAACGCCACTTTCTTTAAGCCGCCATCTTGCACGCCCACGAAGAAGGTAAATCTCCATTTTTTTTAACAGGGATGTATTTTTAGATATTGTTATTGTTTCTTGCCTTAACATGATGCTGTCACTACGAACCTAGAGGATGTAATACAAAGCTAAACTTCATGTGCTGTCTACTTTAGGTGCTAAAGGAGATTGGAGACATGGGTCACAGCACTGCAGAGCTGAAGTTGGTTAGGAAGCCTCTTTTGGCAGATGAAGAGGAACTGGAAAATGACGAGGAGGAGGAGGAGGAGGAAGACAAAACAACCGTCAGTTTCCTCAAAAAGAAGAAACGACTCCTGACCAGCTTTCAGAACAGTTTTTTCTCTGGCTGCACTCCGATTAGAGAAGAATCCTAATAAGGACAGCGTGTGGTAGACCGTTTTATGTTAGTCGTCTGTTTTTTTTTCAGTGTTGTTTTTATGTTGTATGTGTCCAAACTGTCGTGTACTGTAGTATGAGAGCAGCAACGCTTTTCTGTGCTTTGTAGAGGTAACTGTGAATGGCTCTGAATGTTTTACTGGAATTCACAATGACATGACCAAGAAGCTTGTACATAACTTTTCATGTGTCATCATAGACTAGGCTCACTTCACTAACGTGGATTATCAACACACACGTATCTATTGTCAGACTTCAGGTTTAAAGTGTTTTTAGTATCAGAGATGAATAAAGTCTTAAAGTCAAATCTTGATTTAATAAAAAAAAAAGAAATTCTCTGAGTGTTTCTTATCCAAGCAAAACTCGAAGATAAAAAAACTAGTTTTGCTTTGCATCAGTCTTTCCTGATTCTTGGAGGCAGTTTGAGAAACATTTGCCATATCCTGAAGTTTACATGGTAAAAGTACATGTTGGCCAGAGTAAGCATTATGATTACAGAATACATCAGAAGTAAGCACTTTTCTTTAGTTTTAACATTAGACTTAGCTGTTTTTATTACCCTCTCGTCCACACATCCATCTTAGTCCAATGGCTTTAAAATTATGTACTTATGTTTTCAGTATACTTTGATTTAGGTCTCATTCTGGAGCTTGTTAGCTTGTTTTATGGTCACATATTTAGGTTTTTGGCTTCATTTGATTAACAAACAACTCTGAGGTTTCCTCCTGCCAAGCTTTCAAGCCCTGGATGAATAGGAGTTGACTCATCATTGATTCACACCTTTTTTTTATGTTCCGTATAGTTTTTATTGGCATATAAATAAAATGCTAGCGTTCCAAGTTTTGTCTGTAAATATGTAGTTGGATGATTCAGATCACAGGCTTCTGTAGAGCATCGTGGCAGACATTCAGCAGATCCAGTTTTTCATATGTTAGGATTTAAACAAGGAAATATGGAATTCACACAAACATGAAATCTTATTTAAAGCTAAAACTGATATTTGAAAGCTCTACAAGGTGTGATCAGTCCAGAAGGATCCCTCGTCTTCAGCTGAAGTTTTTTGACAGGGACAACACAGTTCCCTTTTTTTTGGTGCCATGGTTACTAAATGACTTCAAATTTCATTTGTGGCATTGTTGCACTTCTCCAAATGTTTCAGACATCCTGATATACTTGCAGAGCACTGCAAGAAAAATCTCATTAGTGTGATTACTCTGTCAGGTTGTCATGCAAATGGAGCTCAGAAGCCTCCCAAACTGTGGGAGAATATATTGTTTCTGAGACTTGATCTTCAAGGAATTTCACCACAATGACATCAGTAAACAATGACCGTGGACGGAGATGAGGTCTGGTGTGAAAGCAGCGTGACTGTTTCTGCCGACAGGAAACAGATTTGCACGACAATGTTCCACATGACAACAACGGCTAGATGCGGGTGGCAGCTGTATTATTCCTCATCAAGGCTCAATTGTCCTCAACTAAGACACATTTTTGCAAGCAACTGTAATTCCAAGTCAACAGAGGCCTCAGAGAAAAAACTGATTGTGATGGGACCTTTTCTCAATGAACATGTGCCTGGCTGCGTTACACACAGGTCAGCAGTAGAGGGTGGCAGAAGTCTGAATACTTCAACCTTAAATCTTAGTGAAAATGAGTCATTCTGTGTTTCAGGACCAAAAACTGATTTCTGCTTCAGTATTAGCAGTCATACATCACTTCTGAATCTCTGTATCAGTGATGTTCCTCTCCGTTTCACCACAAGTCTGTACCCACAAGTCCAAATGAAGAGGAATATTTTCAACATTTTCTGATTTCTTTAATATGTCTGGATCTTAAAATCACAATGAAAGGAAAGAGATGAAGCCTCAAAGATTCTTACTTGCATGTAAAATCTCGTCTGATGTTATCTCAGACTTCAAATGACATTTTTATTACAGATACATTAATGTTACCATGACGGAGGAAACACAGGTTTGAAGATTGCGTCCACGTGTTTGCTTGTGGATTCTTACATTTGCAGACAGATGAAAAGGGTTTGATAACTCCACAAGGGAAAAATAAGAGATCATGCTGATTGAAGTTACAGAGTGATTCTGATCACAGCATCGATTCAGGAATATCTGAATGTCTGCAGGGACTGGATGTAACCATCATCATCACCTGTTGCTCCAATCGGAGCAGAGTCTGCTTGTCAGATGTTTCCAGGCATCTGAACCACTGGTTCCTTTGTTTCCGGGCAAGTCCCACTTTCTTGATTATCTGCCTCCAGGTGGCGATGTGAGGTTTTCCTTGAAAGTACTCATTTACCTTTCGGAGTGGAGGTGAAGGTTTGCCTTGCCTTGGTTGGGTGTGTGCAGTCAATCTCGAACATACACACTTTACAGGCTATTCACTGCTACAGATTTCAGATGTTGATGTCAAGCCAACAGAGCTGTAGGATCTCTCTCAGGCAGGTGCTGAAGCGGGTTTTCATATTCTTTTTATGGTTAAGATGAAGGTTCCTCGTGTTTAACCTTTAGAGAAGCACAGCTGCAAAGAGATGTCTACTTTAGTACACAATCAATTCAATCTCAGCTTTGTCTACTCTAATAAAAATTTCAAACTCCTATGTGACAAAAAAAGTGTTCAAAAAAGGAAACCATCGCTTATTGTGAGAAGCAGACTGAAGAAAGATGTTATATCTATGTTTTAGGGAAAAAAACTAAACAAAAACATGTTAGGATACTGCTGGAGATAGCTGTTTTCCAGTATGACTTGGGTTATGGGTTGACTTTGAACCCAAATGCCGCACTTACAAATAGGAGGCAGGTAGATGTTGTACACAAATAACTGCTGAACCAAAGGGGCTGCAAGCACGACTCCAAATAAGACGTGTTTTTCCAAATGAAATCCCTGAACAAAGCCGGGTACATCCGGCAGAGAGAAACACGCGCGATGAGCAAAGCAATCCCGACGAAACACAGACCGAACATCATGGACAACAAGTGGTCGGAAGGTGACCGGGTTTTTATGACCTAACATTTAACAAAAAGAGGAATTTAAAACAAATTTACCACCAAAATACGACCAAACCCACAGACCAGTGGAATAAACAATATAAATGTAAACATGAAGAATGTGGGCGAATTACTCAGCTATACTGATAGATTAATCCTGGCTTAATGGGAGGATAAATCATTATGGCAGCCAAGAGAAAAGGATTTTAATCATCTGGGAGAAATTAAATAAATGTAGATGACAGTTTAAAGAAGCACATGTTATCATGTTTTACTCGGTCGTGTCTTTTTCTTTTGACCTCAGTCTATCAGTCAAGTTTAGCTCAGATGGACCGAAATTCAGCAAAACCACGAGGCTCTTAAGTCAAATCAAATCAAAGCTAGTTGATGAAAGAGTTAAGCGTTGACTGTGTCGTGGGTCATTCGAACTCAGAAAATGCAGCAAAGGCATAAACCACCCTAAAAGAGTCAATCATTTCTGAAATGAGATCATCGAGCAGTTATAGCTTTGAGGATTGCATGTGACATGTGATGTGGCTATCTGGTTTAAATTGCATCTGAAATTATTATGACCTTAGTCAATGTCCATTCAAAGGAACAAGAACCAGCTTTATCTACATGACAGATTAATGCTGTGTGCTTATTCTCTGTCTTAAAGACACTGGACTCTGCACTCAGGTGTACCAATCCCTCCTCAGATAAGATAACTTGAGTGTATGAATTAAAAACAAGTTTAAATGCCAAGAATCACTGCAATTTACAAACTGACTGCGTTTGCGCTCCTTGTTGCTCAGAGAGAAGTTGAAAAGTGGTTTTGTGATTTAAAAAAAGAGAGAGAAGCAGTTGAGCAGCTTTCACGTTCATGTTAGTTTGGTTTGATTATGAATTAAGTCAGTGCAAACAAGAAGGCCGTGTTAGATATCAATTTGGTTGTGTGACTGCAGCATTTAACTACCAGTGATTTGTGTCACGTGTTGCACTGTTTTTATAGTCACCTTTAAGTTAACGAATTACACGGCTGCTTTATCAGTCACAATCATGTTTGTCACGTTGAACTCAAAGCGTTTTTTTTTTTCTTATTCATTCAATTATTAATACTTTTATGAATCAAAGTGGCTTCTATCAATCTTTAACAGCACGTATTCAGCTTTTTATTGTGCTATCATTCCATATCACTTTGTGACTTCAGTCTTTTGCTTCCTCCTACGCTGTTGCTTCACCCCCGAGTTGTGCTGTACATTAGACCCGGAGCTAATAAACCAAAGTATCTGTTAAAATGTGTCCTTTTATGGTTGAGGATCAAGTTTCTCTTTCCAATATATGTGATAATTGTGCAAAAGTATTTTGAGTTATGACTCATCACACTGATTTGGAGGTTTTTTTAAGCCTTTTACTGAGCATGGAGTGGGGCTGTTTAATAAAAGGATCTGAGGTGTTTGAATACATATTTTCTGCAGGGGGACAAAAGAGATGTGCTTGACGTTGGCCCTACCCTTGATGTCAGTCAGTGTGGAATCAGGATGTTGGACCGAGGGGCAGGGCGCCGGGCCTGTTAAATATTGACTGCAGGTGTAATAATTAACCTTCCACCAACTCCTGATCTCTTAAACTGGCAGCTCAGCCTCGCTGCCATTGCCTCGCTGTCATTGCTGCCATTAACAGTGAAATCTGCACCTCTTGTAGCTGCTGTCTTCACCTGTCTCGGTCCTGAGCGGTTGCATTTGTTGCTTTCGCTCACACGAGCCTGCGTAACCTCCTGGTACTTCTGGGCTTGAGTCTTCGTGTGTTGTGAGACACTGCTTCTCTTCAATACCCTGGCCTCGTCCGTGAAGCCCACCAAGGCCATGCCAAATGCAAAGGTGAGTAGAAAAACTCACTCAGTGAGAAAACCTACTTTTGAACAGATAAAACACAGCTTTTTCTTTTTTTTCAGCTTTTTCTTCATGTTTAACCACTTTAGTTAGGACTTATGTGGATAGCTAAATCAGACAAAAGACTGGATTATATTTTGATTAGCCAAATACTCCCGGCTAAAAGAAGTGGATACAACCATCTTGGTTGATTCAGGACAACATAAAGCCAATCAAATACAAGTCTGGAAAGCTTTAGAGACTGAGTCTATGTACTCCTGCCAGGCTTTTAGTAACATATGAAGCAAAAGTCAGTATAAGCAGGAAGCAAGGGCCTGCAGGTGAACAGGTCAGACACACCCTTATACTCGCCCTCATGTTGACAGCGACCATAAAATCTGTGTTATCTCTACAGGCCTTGGCCCTTTGGCCGAGCTGTTAAAGGAGCGTGGGCAATGATGCCGTTTATACTTCAGGCTATAAAAACCGGGAGGAGGAAATTGCGGGGTCAAAGTCGCTAAAACAAGGAGACTCCTCGGGTATTAAAGCAGCTGCCTTCAAATCCAGATCCTGAGTTGATCTCTGTGCTTCCTTTGCACCCTCTCTGCCCTCTTTTTTATTTTTCTCTCAGCCTAAAGGAAACTGGACTCGTGACCCGATCGTGAGTTTGTTGATCTGTTACCAGCAGCGAAGCGCTGTCTTCGGTGAAGAAGCCTTTATGGTGCTGGCTGGATGTAACAGCAACTCCATGTGGAAGGTGCGTCAGTTCCAGTGGAGGTGCTGTTACCTGCAGAGAGCCACCAAACACAACATGAAACCTGCACTTGTTTGCTTTTTTTCTCTCTTTCTCTCTTGCTGATAGGTCATGAAGCTTTCTGATACAGTGAAGAGTTGAGTGTTTTTTTTATGCCATAGTGGAAAAAGTGATGGGGCACAAGGTGATGACCTATGAATTGACAGCCAGTGATTTCTAACATCTGCCTGTCAGTTCTGTAGGCCACTGCTGTGTTTGTCCCTCTGATCGTGGACTTCTAAAACACCGAGGGGTGTTCATTTCACAGGTTTGGTGGATTATGACTGAAATATGACTTTTCACATGTTTTATAATATCAACGATAGTTTTTTTTCTAAGCACTTTTCACAATGAATAAAGTCTTAATGCGCTGGCCCGTGTCTTTCATTTGCACTTACATGTGAAACTAACCGTGACAAACGTTTCTTAGCTGGACTAAAAAAATAGTAAGGATGTATTGCTCTTATGTAATGCATGATTTGAAACATCCTAAATGGTCATAAATGAAAGCAGGAAGAGATAAAGAAGCATTTAAGTCCAGTTCGCCCCCTGCAATCACTATAATAAGGTTCGTTTTCTCATGAAGGTTAATGTTTAAAAGCAAGATAAACATGATCAGTTACAAGTTTTAACATGAAGCTTGACACAATTAATATTCTCCTAAAATATGATACAATAATAAATCATGAAATCCAGGCTGCAAACAATTCAGGTGTTTATAAATTTCCCACCATATACAGCATCAAACTACATGTTTTTTTTATTCGGCCCTGTTAATAATTCACTGTTTTATAAATGTCACATGTTCATTGAACTGTACAGTGTTAATCAGGATTACTAATAAAGAAAATATGAATTCTCACCTTTTAGTTTGTGTGTTTTTATGCATCATCATTCTCCTTCTGTCTCTTCAGCTGTGAAGAGTCCTTGTCGTACATAAGGGGTTACAGCCAGTTGCTGCTCTGATTGGTTTAAAGAAAATATTCATTTGTATGTGATCAAACAGTGTTTTTGCAAATATTTTTCTCATATATATATATATATATATATATATATATAAATACAGAAATATCTCATATGTGTCAGGTGGTTGCTTTAAATACATTTCTGTTTCCACTTGCATCATTTAGCGGGCGTGGCAGACACAATGAGCCACAGTCATCTCATACAGGTGATGCAGTTATACAAGACAAATAAAAATCATCCAGTTCACTTACAGCACACTGCTATAATAAATCCGATATCTAGATATAATGGAAGTCGTTACTACTGTGCTGCATAATATGAGAAAGCTTTGAAGACACGCGAGAACTTGTGGTCCAGAAAATGAACCAGTAAATGATTGCACGTGTACTTCAATTGGAGTTGAGTATAAAAAGAAAACAAAACTGAAAGAAAGTTTGAGCGCACGTAGGCCATTTGGGTCACAGTGGAGTTACTGGGTTGTCATGGCATGCCTTCTGGGAATATTCATTATTACACGGACTGAAAGCTTGAATGATGCCACCAATGACAGTTTTAACATACAGACATGAATCTGTGTCTCTGCAAACAGACTGTGTCTATGCCTTTAAACTCTTGGTACAGAGGATGATGAACTGTATGTGGATTTATAACTAGCGGCAGTAAACTTTCACTGCGTGGGAATGACGAGGCTCTACTGATAATGCGTCCTTTAAAAGGAAAGACCAATGCCTCAAAATTACAAATGCATCCTGGTATTCATTAAAATTTGGCAGGATACTGTATAAAGTGTGTTCATTGAGGCTATTCTGATCAACAGGTTTTAGTCTTTTCTAGGAAGTACAATTTAGAAAATAAAGACACAAGAAGCTTATTCCGTAGGATTTTCCCCCTCTGAGTTTAAGAGAGGGGTCGAAACAAATCAAAAACATAGTTCCCAAACATACAAATAAAGGTTAGAGGACGCTTATTTCTGTAATCTGAGACATTTGACAAAAGAATAATTAATCTGTGATTGGTTTAAAAGTGTGGATAAAATGTAAGGAGCCATACGATTGGCAGAAAGCAAACACACCTGCTTAATACTGACATTCGTTGACCTGCGAAGTCACAGGAGTCTCAAAAATTCACCACAGATTTCTCTCACAAATGTAGCGAGGTTCACAAATGAGAAGCAGTTTGTAAATGCACATTCAGCAATTCGTATGATCTGTGAATATATATTACAAGTGTGCCTCAGAATTATATTCGTGAACCAGAACGTGTGCATTTGCAAAAGAAATCATGTGCATTTCCGAATTTAGATTACAAGTTGGCATAAGAATTATATTTGTGAAACAGAACGTGTGCATTTCCGAGTCCGAAATACAACTGAAGACCTGAGCATGTGCATGTATTCGTGAAAAACCCTGCATAAGTTTATTCTTTTTGAGACTAATCTAGCCGCATAGATAAAGGATATTTATCTCAAGGTCTTCTACAACATTGAGATAATGTAAAAGGAAAACGGCATCTGGTTTATCTATGCAAAAAAAAAAACAATAACACTATCACAACTTCAAAAATTGAGTTTTGTTTGAGATGTGAGGGAAACAGTACGTCTGTTCTCCATATCCTTTGGTCACGTGCATCTTCTAAGGACTGGTGATAAGAGCCAAGACATTATTTTGTATTTACTCCTTAAACAAGGTTCAAATTCTGTGCAAAACTGTATTAGAGGACTGTTACTCCTTCAACTTTGAAAAAAGAGGAATATTTTACCCTCGCAACAGCTGTACAAAGCTTGTTTAGGTGCTTAGATTCGTTTGGAAATTGGATGGTCGACCATTATCTTTGACTTAATGATGAGAAAACTGAATTACTTGTCTGTGCCCTGTGGAGATGCTTGGCCCATTCGCTTCATTTGTTAAACCTTCTGTTAGGAACCGCAAAGACTCATCTAAAAATAAAATGGCTGAAAACCCATCTTTTTAAACTTGCTTTTGTTGTTATGTTTTGCATTTTCTTGTTAATTATATTTCTTTGTGAATCAGTTTGTGAGTTTTAGCTTGAAAGCTGCTACATGAATAAAAACATACTCACTTAGTAAATACTACAGAGAGACACATTCTCACGAATGTGACGTATTATTCATTTATTTTTGTTGTTGTTTCCTTTTTTGTGAAGTGTGCACATTTAGATTAAAAGACCCTGAGGTCCAGTTAGTTTTGTTTTCAGATTTAATCCCCAAAGCATGTGGTTGTTTGGTGTGTTTGCTCAATAGCAGGACACATAACTCCACGTTTCAGAACAGAAAAAGTCATTAGTCCAACATAGATAACAAAGAGACAACGGATAGTAATTATGCAATAATTGGACGAATTTCACGCATCCAATAAACAATCAAAGGGGGGGAAAAAACGGTGCTCTTCAATGCACTAACACAAAACATATTTTGTTGTCACGAGACTTGAACCGAAGCCGGAAACGTGGACGAGTGAATCATGTTGAGGATTGGTTGTACATTAACTCTTTGAGAGCATCCACTTAACTCAGTTAATTCAGTTTTAAAATCAATAAAAAGAGAGTTTGTTACTGTTTGATCCTTGAATACAACACGGTTATTTATTTATTTATTTAGCAGTTAAATCAATAGAATAAACTAATGACTGCTACCATATATTTTTTTACCCCGAACAAAAAGGCAAAATACGAGAGGAAACACTGCCATCTAGTGGTAGTCACCGGTAGTCACTGAGTAAAAACGGAAGCAGACTTCCGGTGGACGTAGAGAACGCGGTAAAAAGATATTCCGGTCTGCAGACGGAGGGCAGCATGGCATCCGACAGCAACATGGCTAACGTTAACGGACGGGAAACTGCCTCTCTGAACGGCGAACCGGCTGTTAAACGAGCAAGAGAGAGCGCGCGACAAGACCCGTCGCTGCGCATCCCGAAGGAACCCCAGAACAAAGTGACCGTGGTGCTCGGAGCGCAGTGGGGCGACGAGGGAAAAGGAAAAGTTGTGGATTTACTCGCAATGGATGCAGATATTGTATGCAGGTGCCAGGTAAACAAAAATAATGTCGAATTAACTATATATTTTTTATATACAGTAACCATTTTTAAAATAGCCTTTTAAGCTATCGATATTATTTTCACTGGGTCTTTAAGTGGAAGTCGGTTTAGCTGCTGTTAAATATTCATGACCTGCTAACACGTCAACAACCTTCCCTGACCTCCCGGATGTAGAAGTGCTAAATTCGCGCTAGCAAGGGTTTCTTTACAATCAATGTTGTTTTTCAGTCTTACTGACGTGGTAATGACATGTTTACTGAATCCAGCAAATGACCTCTACAAACTGATAAGCATTTCCACTCAATGTACCGTTATGTAAGCCATCGATCGCCCGTCATTTCCCAGCTGTCCCTCTCTATCTCCTCACAGTCAACTCAGTGACGTTATTCTCAAATTTAATTTGGTTTCTTTGTTTCCAACGGGACAGTTTATAAAAGAGTTGTATCATTTGACCCGGTGTTCAATCCAACATTGAAGCAGTCCTTAGTATGATCCTCCATCATTGTGTCCAATGAGGAAACTGCCTTGCAGGAAACTGATTGCTTTCTGATCTTTGCAGGGAGGAAACAATGCAGGTCACACAGTGGTTGTGGACTCAGTGGAATATGATTTCCACCTTCTGCCCAGTGGGGTGCTCAACAAGAAGGCTGTCTCCTTCATCGGTATGTTTATTTTAGAGACCTGAAGATGGAGCGATGAGTATAAAGCAATATGTGGGCATAGTTAGGACGCAAATTATAACTACCACCGGTGGACTTATCACTGATGCATCGTGTTGTAAAGGAAATGGCTTTTATTCAGTAGTAGAGTAGATCAGAGGACTAGCTGATAGAAGCACCTCATTATCACTCCAGTTCAGCAGCATCACAAACTACAGCCGCCTCAGTGACCTAGTTTAAGTGTGATGGACCCAATAAATTGAGTCCAGAAAGCAGCAACAAAGAACAGAAGAATGAAGCCATTCATTGCGCATTGTTGTGTCAGAATGTGTCCGTTTTATGACAGCTGCAGCGCTGTGTTTACTTTGCATAAATTTCTTTTTATTTATAAAGTCTTATCTTATTTTATGACTTAAGGAATAGGGAATATGGAAAGAGGATGCACTTGCAGTATATTTTAGGGAAAATAATCAGCAAGTTCTTAAACAAACTAACTATTTGGTACAAAAATGATTATGTAATTTCTTATAATAATTGAGCATAATTTCATATTACAGGCAACGGAGTGGTGATCCACTTACCAGGTCTGTTTGACGAGGCTGAAAAGAACCTACATAAAGGCAAAGGTAAAGTGTCACTTATTGTAATCAGTTCAGAAATGTATTATGATGCAGCTAAAACACTTTTGCCGCCTTTTTTTTTTTTTGTTGCATCTAAAAAAAAAAAAGCAAAAGAGAACAGTTTAACGAGCATAAAATTGTATTTCTGCACCAACAACATGATTCCCAAAGAGCTGTTGGCAGAAAGCTTGGCATACTTCAACATGGTGTGAACGATTTCACACCATATTGTAGTAGACAAAAGAATGCCCCAGAACCTTTTTAAAGCAGGTGAATCCAGCAAAGATCTTACACAGGACCTGATAAACGGTAGCTATCAAGAAACCAGGAAGGGAACAAAAGGCAGCCAACATCCAAAGAACAGCTTTGGGTTGGGTTCAAGCAAAACTCTGCCAAAGTTCAGTTGTGGGGCCTTAAATTTGTGGAAACTCACTTTTTTTCCTCGTAAACCATTTGTTGTTTTTCATCCAGGATTACAAGGATGGGAGGAGAGATTAAAGATTTCTGACCGTGCCCACATTGGTGAGTTGTTTTTGTCTTTTTGAGTTTTTGAAGGTGTGATGTGTTTTTATTGACAGTCCCATCTGTCCAACCTCTAGTGTTCAACTTCCATCAAGCTGTTGATGGAATCCAGGAGCAGCAGCGGCAGCAACAAGAAGGGAAAAAGTACATCTCCTAAAATGCTTGAATACTAAATGAATAAGAACTTGTTTATTTCAGCTGTGTCTAAGAACAGACTCTGTTCTTTTTTTATTGAATAGCTGATTATGTTATTTGTTCTCCAGTTTGGGAACCACTAAGAAGGGTATTGGTCCCGCCTACTCATCGAAAGCTGCTCGGAACGGTCTGCGAGTCTGTGACCTCGTCTCAGATTTCAAGGTTTTTGAGGACAAGTAAGCATTTATTCATCCAGTTTTTTTTCCAACAGAATTGAGATCATACTTGTTGCTGTTAAGACATATTTTTAAGCATCTGAATAAGGAGAAGTTGTTACCAGTTGACACATTCTAGGAAAAATAGTGCTGCTTTTGTTTTTTAATGCAGTATTCGTTCATTCTAAAGATGATAAATCTGCAGGTGGCAGGCTCTGTGTTTAACTTTAAGTATGTTTACATTCTCTGCTCTCATCTCATGGACAAGCCATCTAAGTGTTGCGTAACCCATGTAATGTAATTTTAATGCAGCAAAATGCATGAAACTTTGCTGCATTTGTGATGAACCTCGTAAATACAATATTCTACTAATCTAAAACCCACTACCAGCTAAGATACAGGCAGGTTTATACCAAAATATTTACAGCTCTTCAGTGCAGTGGAGTGTGGTTTGTTAAAGTCTGCTCCATAGTACACACAGTACCTTCAGTGCCATCTTAGAGATGCACCAGCTCCTCCGTTCTGCTTCTGTTCTTGCACAACAATGGCTACGTTTACAGGATGTTTTTTCATTAAATTCCGAATTAAATCATTCTGAATTGAAGTATTCTCCTTCAGGTTTACATGGAAATGATAATTCTGAATTAAGGTTTACATGGAAAACACGTTTTCTTAATTCCGTGTGGGGGTTGGGAAGGGTTCTGATTGGATAGGAGGCAGAAGTGACGTACTTACTAATACTGGAAAAAAACAAACTCCACTTCCTGCTTCTTTTCTTTTACACTTCAACATGGAAAAACCACATAATAAAAACCATTTTCGCTTGATTTTGATTCTAGTTTTGAAGCAGCAGCTAGACACTAGCATACTACTCCACTTTCACGTGCATAGTCTCAGCTCGAGTCCAACGCTTGCTTCGGGCGGCCAGCACGAAATATGTAGGTCGTGACTACAGGACGAGGTAACGAGCACGCGCAGAACGACCGAAATTAACTTAAAGCGGAATGAAGGTATACATGATGGTTGAATTATTTAATTCGGGATTGAAAAGGGGAATCAACCAGCTACTTACTTAGGAATTAAGTTTAATTCGGAATTAGGTGTTTACATGGTCATTTTTCGTCTCTTTACAGCAGAATTAACTTATATTCCGAATTAAAGTGGAATTAAAACTCTCATGTAAACGTGGCCACTGTGTCCTTGAAAAGTACTGATGTTTTGTTATTTCTCATGACACTGACTGATTGATCGATCCCAGGTTTGTTTGGTTGTGTGATTGTACTATACATATGCTCTGCATGCCTGTGTTTTTGGCATAATATTGCCTGAAGCTACAGCATGAAAAAAGTTATTAAGGTGTGAGTTAATATAACTGGATAAAGTGTAAAGTATATTGTGCAACACAGTCTGATCTGAGCTCAGTTTTTTATTTTACAAAGATGGTGCTCACACTGGGATCGTTGAGTGTGTCTGAGTTTTAAAAATAAGTTTAAATGTGAACAGACAGTATGTAGTGTTGCTTTATATGGATGAGGCTGTACACCTCTTCCATGTAAGATTTCAAGTTTCAGAGTACATTATCATTTTCATCTGAATCAAAATTTGGCAAAACTATTTTCTACATTTGTGGAAAGATTTTATAGAGGACAGATAATCCTGCTCATCTGCCAGCAGATGGCAGCAACCACCTGCGGTACACACAAGGACATTCTCTTTGGAGTTGTTGTACCTTGCAGTTTTTCTGTCTCTTGTATATTTTGTGATCTGAAGTTGGTGTGTTGTGCTGTTTGCATAGAGAGCAGCTGTGCTCGAACCTGCACAGAGAAAGGCAGAAAAGCTCTTAATTGCTGTCCTGGTTGTGTTTTGCAGGTTCCGTAAGTTGGCGGAGCATTTCCTGACTATGTATCCGAACCTCAACGTGGATATCGACAGTGAACTTGAGCAGCTAAAGGTGAGGACCTACCGCCTCGCAGGCTATTTGGCGGTTTTATTTGGCTCAGCTATTTTGTTGCAGTTTTTTTTAAGTATATTTATTGATTTTGCAGGTTTAGATAATGTTGGACAAAGGACATGATAGAAATATTGATCCTTACAACTTACCCAGAACATGGAACACTTTCTCCACAAAGGAAAACAAAATACAACAAAAAAAAGGGGAAAAAAGAAAAGAGAGACAGAAGGTATATTCAAGGGTAATAAGACATGCCATTAGGGGAAACGGCAAATTAAACACTAAGACCTGGAAATGTGCCTTGAGATCTCGGCCCAAGCTAGACCACACAGACCAATTCGCCACACATATGCCCCTTTCACACTAGCACCTACTCAGCCCAGCCCGGCTGAGCCTTCATTCAGCCGACACCACACCGCCCCGGTTTCGTCTGTTCACATTACAGTCGCGGCCGTCCTCACTGTGGGCGGGGTCCTCATAGCAAGGTTTCATGAAGTCATTTGTTCGCGACACAAGCGCGCACCGCTAGCAAGCTAAGGAACGTCCTCACTTCTATATTTGACCACGGTGTTGGTTTTCGAGATTCTATCTCTTCTT
>JAOXYM010000016.1:4199088-4209282 GCA_028567055.1 Leptatherina wallacei | reverse complement strand
ATGGGAACACAAACAAACCGGGCGGTGTGGTGCCGGGCCGGGCTGAGTAGGTGCTAGTGTGAAAGGGGCAATAGTCCAGAAAGGGGCCCCAAATGTGGAAAAACTGAAATGGTTTGTCCTTGAGCCAGAAGCCAATAGCCTCCAAGGGAATAAGTTCCATAGTGCATCGAATCCAATGTGAGACTGTAGGAGCAGAATCTGAAATCCACTGAAGGAGAACACATCTTCTTCCACTAAACAGCAGCACCTTGAGCAGCTTCAGTGAAGGAGTACAGATCGCACTCCCAGGATGCAAACAATAGGTTCCAGTGCAAGTTTTTTCCCCGAATATAATATCAATTTCCTTACATACTTTGGTCCAAAAATCATTAATGGAGAGGACATTCAAAAATACAATGGAAATATGTACCTTCAACAATTTTACATTTGTTACAGTACTCAGAGAGCAAAGGATTGAATTCATTATGCTTCACCGGGGTAATCTGAAGCCTGTGAAGGACCCTAAATTGCAACTCCCTGGTTTTGTTAGTAAATAGACAACCTGTGGAGCCAGACCAAACACTGTCCCACTCATCATCTGTGATATCCCCTCCAAAGTCTGCCTCCCAAAGAGCTCTGGTGCGAGCTATGCATTCGGTGTAAGAGATTGACAAGGCCCCATAAAACTTGGAAATGAATTTTTTAGTGTCTGGATTTTGGATGGCCTTCTCTACGGCTGAGTGGGAAAACCCCCTTATGGTGTAAAGTAATAGAGGTGATGAAGCTGTGTATTTGCAGGTATCTAAAATAGTTATTCTGTAGGATATAATATTTCTCTATCAGCTGATCAAAGGGCATCACAGTGCCGTTTGTCAACAAATCACCTATGGTCCTTACACACCTACTGGGCCGCAAGGAAAAGGCGTGGTCTATCAAGCCAGGAGGGAAGTCTGGATTCAGGTGAATGAGTGTGAGGAAAGATATGCTGCCGTCCTGTTTTTCTAATTTTCTTGTTAGTCGCCAGACCTTTAAAGTATTCTGTAACAAAAAGTTACCCTTTACCTTCAGCTGAATCCATTCCTTTGATGCATACAGAATGTTACGGAGAGGAACTGGGGCCACTGGGGAAGCCTCTAATGTGAGCCAAGTAGAATCTGTGTCCTCCCTGAACCAATGCCATAGATAAGTGCATAAACAAGCGATTTGGTATCGTTCATTACCAGGAACTGCCAAACCCCTTTCCTCAAAAGGGAGCCTTAGCACAGCAAGTTTAAATCTATCACGCTTATTTCTCTATAGGAAGGAGGATAAAGAACCATTCAGAACCAAAAGTGATTTCCTTGTTAAAAGAGCCGGGATCATTTGGAAGGGATATAACAACCGTGGAAATATATTCATTTTGAAGAGGTTCACTCCTCCCAGAAGAGATAGTGGCAAAGTGGTCCAGCGGGCTAAGTCTTCTCTGATCTTGCGAATTAGGGGAACAAAATTAGCTTTATATAGACCAGTGAGAGATGGAGTAATGTGTATGCCCAGGTAGACGAAACCTGAGGGAGACTAACGAAAAGGGGAAGAGCAACTTGAGGACCAAGATACATTGGGGGTCAGCGGCATTGCGACAGACTTGGAGTAATTAATCTTATAGCCTGAAAATTGGCCGAAAGAACTGATTATCTCTACTGCTCTGGCAATTAAGGCCTCAGGGCTACTGAGATAGAGAAGGATGTCATCTGCATATAGCGAGATTTTGTGCCGCAAAGAGCCTACCTCTATTCCTTTAACTAAAAGGTCAGTCCTAATGGCCTCCGCCAGGGGTTCTATTGCGGGGGTGAACAGAAGTGGCGAGACTGGACAGGCCGGCCTGGTGCCACGGTTCACTATGAATGCCGTTTGTAATAACTGAGGTGCAAGGGGCAGCATACAGAAGTGATATCCATCTAATAAAATTATCACCCAAGTTAAATTTGGAGAGGACACGCAACAGGTAAGGCCACTCAATCCTATCGAAGGCCTTCTCTGCGTCGAGTGAGACCACAAAAGAGCGGGCTTTCGACTCAAGTGCACCATGCTGTATAAGGTCTTGTAGTCTTCTTACGTTATTGCACAAGTTGCGACCCAAAATGAAACCAGTTTGGTCAGCTGAAATAATATCTGGGAGGACAACTTCAAGCCTTCTGGCCAATATTTTGGCCAGTAATTTCCGATCCACATCCAGCAACGCAATTGGTCTGTTAGTCGCAATCATCTGCAGTTTTGTCTTTTTTAAAATTAATTAAATGTTTGCGTCCATCATGGTATTTGGAAGTGCTCCAGCTTCAAAAGAGTAGGACAGCTTGAGCAGTGGATCGAGAAGCAAATTTTGGAAAACTTTATAGAATTCAGGTGTCAGGCCGTGCGGTCCGGGGCCTTATAATTTCGTAGACCATTAATAGCCTCTATGACTTATTCCTGTCGGGTAATAGGCTTATTAAGGAGCTCTTTCTGTGTTTCAGATGCCTGAGGAAAGTTAATATGTGAAAAAGTCTCAGAATTACAGTCAAACTCAGAACCATACAAGCGCTCATAAAATTGTAAGAATGAGGTGTTGATATGCATATTATCATAAACTCTTTGACTCGATCCGTCTCTTATAACTGGGGTAGCTTGAGAGCCAGCCCTTGTCTTCACTAAATTTGCTAAATATTTGCTTGCTTTGTTCCCAATGTTGTTACTGTTGGTCTTATGTTTACATTTCAGGGTTAAATGTTATTGCTTTGAGCTGTTTCAGATCACAAGAGGAATTAGATTCTTAATACTTCCTCATGTTTATGCCTTTATTTCTAACTTTTGTCTGTCAACATGAGACTAAAGTTAAGTTCTTTTCACTTTTGCTCAGTAGATTTGTTGTTGTGACTGTTTTGTTCCAGGGATACGCAGAGAGACTGCGTCCTCTGGTGACTGACGGTGTGTACTTCATGCACAAAGCTCTTACTGGACCTAGTAAGAAAATCCTGGTGGAGGGGGCCAATGCTGCTCTCCTGGATATTGACTTTGGTGAGTAACAAAACATTTGTACAGCTGATTAAGAAGATGGGAGGCAGTCTTTTGCCCCCTGTGGTTAACTGATGTTTCTCTGTTCAGGGACCTATCCTTTCGTGACATCTTCTAACTGCACCGTGGGAGGTGTGTGCACCGGTCTCGGCGTGCCTCCATCTTACGTCGGCCGGGTCTACGGCGTCGTCAAAGCCTATACCACCCGAGTGGGCGTCGGTGCTTTCCCAACAGAGCAAGATAACGTGAGTAAAAATGTTTTATCATCAGGTTTTTTTTGTCTAACTAAAGGTAAATGTTTGCAGGCTGGGTAGTTAAATGGTTTGGTCATATTCATCCCATGGTTCCTACTCCCAGAGAAGCCATTGATATTTAAAAACACTCCTTAAATGTGTTCAGGATTCCAAGTTAACACACCTGGGAATCAGATTTGTCATCCATCGTTCAGGCTGTTAACGTTGCAGTAGTTCAGCTTCTACTGAGCCAAACATTGACTGATCCAGCGATAAAACCCTCTTACTGGAACCGTTTCCTCTGGCAGTCTTTTCCTGACGGCTGTGATACTGTCAGTTCAGGTTTTTGTGGTCAGCTGCAATCTCAATAGATCTGCGGCCAGACTCGGGTCAGTTCAGATCTTTTTTTTTTTTGGGGGGGGGGTTGGTTCTAGTTCACAGATAATTACACACTGCTCCGGCTCAGCACTTCCCACATCTCTGTGTGAATATAAAGCAGAATGTTACTGAAAAAGGGTAACGTGTGCTCACTGCTCAGCTGACTTCTCCAACAGGATTAAAGCTATTAAAATGTGTCACAATATAGAGCTAGACACTCAGTTGGTATTATGCATTTACTGTTTGTTGTGCAGGAGATCGGGGAGCTGTTACAGTCCAGAGGGAGAGAGTTCGGTGTGACGACGGGCCGAAGGAGGCGATGTGGTTGGCTGGATCTGATTTTGGTCAGATACGCACACATGGTCAATGGTTTCTCTGCGTAAGGAACCCTCCAGTCATTTCAGAATATCGCCCTCACTTGCAGATTTCATTACACAGATGGTAGCAACACGTATTCATTCCTTTTGCAGGATTGCTCTGACGAAGCTGGATATTTTGGACACGCTGCCTGAGATTAAAGTGGGTGTGGCCTATAAGGTTGATGGGCAGTGTTTACCCAGTTTCCCAGGTGGGTTTCTGCTTATACATCTTTTGGATTTGTAGAGTAAATTATAGATTTGTAACAGTCAAATTGGTCACAAAAGAGAAAGATATTGTTGATTCGTATTGATGTTCATGTTACACTGATATATGTTGAATGTAAAGGCATTTAAGTAGAATCATGCAATGAAAATTCCTTCATCTGAAACAATTTGAGAGAAAAAAACTACCGACAGTGGTGGGTATACCACAAAGTAAAATGTCAATGTCTCATTAACTTACATTTTAGGTACATTCTCACACATAAAAAGCTATATATATATATATATATATATATATATATATATATATATATATATATATATGTGTATATGGGATTTTTCAAACTCACACAGTATGTTTATGATTTTCCCTCCTGCATTTTTGTGGTCAGTGTGCTGATAGAGATGTGTTTCCAACTGTAGATTTTGCAGCGGGGTAATGGTTGTTCAGCTTGTAACCTTTTAAACCAAGAAACGTTGATGTTCCTGTTGCAGCAAACATGGACGTTTTGACGCGCGTGTCGGTGGATTACGAGACATTGCCCGGCTGGTGCTGCAGCACTGAGACAGCCCGGAGCTTCGAGGAGCTGCCCTCGCAGGCACAAAATTACATTCGGTTCATCGAGAACTTCCTGCAAGTGCCAGGTTTGTAAAAAATCCTTTATATTAATGAGGAGGCCGGAGCCAAGCTGGCCTTTGCTTTGCGTCGCCTTGCCAAACCTGCCAGTCACACTGTCTGTGTTGTTTCTCATTTCAGTGAAGTGGGTCGGAGTCGGCAAGTCCAGGGAGAGCATGATCAAACTGTTTTGATCCCTGTTCAAATTCCACATTTGAAGTTGTCGCCATGCCATGAAAACATAAGATTACCAGAGTTTAAAAAGCAAACTTCACCAGCAAAGCCACATGTGACACTTTTAGTTGCTGCTCGTCTGTTCTCTTTACAGTAGTTCTTTAGATATAATTTATGCATTCCACACACTGATCTCTATATTTATTAGGGGGTTAATTTTTAAAGCCTGATTTTAAAAAAAGAAATTTAAAAAAAAATGGCTCGATCATTTCTTATTCCAGTCCACAGTTGGGCACAGTTTATGCTTTAGAAACCAGCTTAGCTTAATTGACATCTGTTCACCATGCAGTTATTTTTTTAAGATTAAAAGAGCCACTGATGAACAGATGTAGAAGCTTTTTTTTAATTTAAATTAAAAAGACTTCAGAGACATAACCAGATTATTTTCAGGCCTTTGTAACATGATGGAAAATTATGGAAAGCTATCATAGGATCAATATCATCACGACCTTTTCTATTGAATGATTTTTAAAATGATGCATCTCACTTGTTCAGTTTTTTGTGAAAATAGCTTTATGATGATGCATGAATGAAGGAATGATTTTAAAAAAGAATCCTCATCAAGGACAAACCAAAACTAAGCAGCACAAGTTGAAAAACAGGTTTTCACATCCTCACGTTGATCATTTGATTTTTGTGTAAATGTAAAAGACACCAGAAAGCAATGTACAAAGCACATCTTAGTGTTCCCAACTTCAAGCCAGTAATGTTAAACTATTCCAGCTTGCTATTACCAATAAAAAGAAACTAGAGAGTTTAGTGTGTTTTTTTTTAAATAGATAGCTTTGTCTATAGATACCAGGGAGAAAAGTACACCACCTTTCACTTCTAAGATTTTACTGTACATATGAGGTTGTAATAAAAATCAATCAAACCTCAGATGACGGCACATTAAGAAGCATATCACACGGTCATCTATTTTGCTTTCAGACATTCTGTTGTAGGTTTGCTACAAGCTGTCCAGTTCCTGTGGCTGCCATGTTTGTTTTAGAGAGGCTTTCTCCAAACCTACCATCCAGGTTCAGTCTTTGTACTGTCTGAAATGTAGCTCCTGAGGTTGTAGCAGTTTCTCTGAGCACTGCACCGTCTGACTTTGGAGTGAACCTGCCGGGGAATCCACTCCTGAGAAGATTGGCAGCTGTCTTTGTTCGTGCAGAATGACTCCAAATAGTTAAAAATGACCTTATATCCCTTCCCTGATGGGCATTATTGCTGATGTCTTTCCTCCTAAGCATCATGTTAACACAATTGAATGCTCCAGAACCACCAAACTGCCAAAACGACTATGTTTATAGAAATGGTCACACTGGCTAATCAGTCTAATGCATTTGATTGGCAGCACCTGGCTGCTACTTACACTTCATTTCTATGGAAGAAAGAACAGACTCTGATGATGGTGGTTCTTCACACGCTGCTTCTGCATTCTGACTCTGTTAAATAAATAATGGCTGTGTTTAACAGAGGTTGTATTTGCTTAATTTTAAAGCCCATTTTTGTCTCGCTTTCGACATCAAACCTGTAAATGGAAAGAGGAGATGCTCTTTTTTTTTTTTTGACATGACTGTATTTAAGAAGCTCGGTTATCTGGCTGGTTGAATTGTAAAATTAAAAGAAGAATGCCCTCTGTGACCATTTCTGATAGTCTTGGTGATTTTTCTTGTGCAAAGAAGGAATAAATTAAAAAAATGTGTCACTAATCTGACAGTCTGCCTTTCTTTAACATCTTTCCTGATCTCAGCAATCCTGCCTTTGCACCATCCTTAGTTATGTTGACTTCCTCCCACCATTTAAAAGCTTTCTGGGATCTGGAGGGATTAGATTAAAGTGTAAAGTAGATTCTTTGTCAAATCAATAAGAAGTGTTAACACTTATAGATTTTATAGATCAGAGCAACATATACTGCCTTCAAGATGATATTTTCTTCTAAGAGCATTCAGACAGTCTTGAACAAGAGAATGCAAAACCACATTCTTCACACTTTACAAAGCCATGGCTGAGAAGAATTGTTCCTCAATGCCTGCATATATAGGTATTGTGGGGTTGTAAGACAGTTTTACAAGTATAAAAAAATAAAGTCATTTGGACTTTTTTGGGGTAAAATTTTAGGCAACAATCACATTCTTGTTTCTGAAAGCTAAATAGATTAATTGAATCACACCAATCATGGAGATTTTTTTCCCCAACCTGCTCTAATGTGACTTACATTGTTCTTAAACACAGATTGATTGTATGTGCTTGAGGATGTTTAAACACACATAACACCATTACAACAAAAATAGCCTAAAATGAAATTATGATCAAACTGGACTGATGCTGAATATATCTATTTCAAATTCCAAGAAAAAGAATGGACTTTTTTGTCCTAAAAACTGAAACCAACTCTTTTTCTCTTTGTTCTACTTCTTCCCAGTGAAAGTGCATCTTCCCTTAAATGATCAAAGTTGCAGACGTTTGCTAACCACACAATTTCCAGTCCAAGAAGTCCTTGCATCATCAGAAATGTCAGAAGTGAGCTCACGGTTGGACACAAGAAACAGCTTAATTGAAAATAAAGTGGTCATAATAGCAGCGTGGTCCTCCTCCTCCTCACATTCTGACCCTCTACCCTTCCTCCCTCTCCTTTATTTACAACCTTCCCTATAATTGTGAGCACATTTATGATCAGGTCAATCATTGTGAGCTTTTTCTTCCAGTCTAGATGTTTGTTCCTGATTAGATTTATTTCCATAGCTCCTGTTGGATGGGACTGATTTCATGTATTTCCATACTACTTACAAGACCAAGCACATAATTGGAAGGACCTTTGGATCTGTAACCACTGATCAACAAGAAGTAAGGGTTGCTTCATTTCATTACAAAAAAAAAGCTAAAAAATCAGTGCTTTCTTCTCCGTGCATTTCTCAAGAACCTTCTGATAAACAACAAACTTACCAAGTTATCATTGCTGTGTCATGATTTATGCAGCCAGAGTAACAAGACACCTGTTTCACTGCAATTGGACGGTGTTCAGTTGAAGTAAGAGACAGAGGCTTTCACACAGATTGAATTGAAGGAGCTAAATGTATTTAGTAGTTTATTTGGTGAGTGCATGAAATAAATCCAATTCTGCTTCTCAGCAAGTGCAGATCCAGTAGAAGATACTGTATAAGAAGATGTAGAAGCTGGGGCTGAGTCAAGCTCATCTCGTTTTACATATATTCACTTGGAAAATGCACCTCAATACATCGCAGCATGATTTATTTGTGCGCTGCGTTGTTACCTGTCTAGTGTCTTTTAAGCTTGTGCGACTCATAACACGGTAACAGTATTGTGTTATTCACTCCACTGCAAGATGCAGCGCTTTGCAGATTGTTGACTTTTACATCAAACATTAACATGCATGTTATGAAACCAAAGCAAAATGTGTCATGTGTTCCTTTATTTTTACTGTAAGCTGAACTACACAATGGAAAGAACAGCACCACTTGTACTTTAATACTTTATTTCCTTAATGAGCTGGGAAGCATACATACATACGCATATAAAAACATTTAATGTGCATTTTCTCTCATTTATAATGATATGAAATAATACATCTGATTGTGGGCGTTATCTATTGAGTTAGAAGCTGTAATGGCAAAATTATCCCCATCTCCCCATAGTAAAAAAAATCCTTCAAAGATTCCTGGATCCAGACGGTGATCCAGATCACCCCCAAAATATAATCAGTTATTCCTCATACCATTTTGGAGATGTTTTGTCAGAGGCAAACATACGCCGCCGAAAGCATACGCCTTGGCGGAGGTAACAAAACTGTTTAAGGGTAACTTCCGCTTCATCATAGTGAGACTAAATGATTATGAAGTAATTCATTAGAATTCAGTCCCTGAAATGTGATGCGTTAAGTCTGAATTCAAAGATCTGATTACTTCATAAATCAGCTGAAACAGCTGTTCCCTACAGTATCTACCGTAATGCAGATATGTAAGAGTAAGAAAATGTTGAGATAATGAGCTCTTTCTTTTTTCTTCTTCTTCTTTTTTTTAGGAAAGTAATTGTGAAGAAATTGAAAATGAGTGTCTTGTCTATTTGGTCATGTCTAAAATCAGCTGCACAAAAGACGCAGATGACATCAGGTTGTGTCTGTTCAAGTCATTTGCTGCAGTTGTCACAATGCTCGTTGGTATCAAGCTCCAGACGTATGATTTTTTCAAAATACTTAACCCATGACATGACTACAATAACTTTTCTATGCCCAAATAGTGAAATTACTTACTTCTTATTCGGAAAATAATTCCAAACATCCAATATTTGTTAAACAATGTTTACCTGGACCAGCACAACGTGTAAAACCGGTATTATTTGGGTGGATCACTTTATCAATGTGAGACTGAGCATTCAACCTGATGAAGGCAGTTGATGTCAGAATTGCTTTCTTTTTAGTGTATGTTCTTACAGTAAAATATATTTGTAATTATAAAGAAACTCTACCTTCAAAACTTTTTTGTTGAATGTATGTGTTCAGGCTTTACAGCAGCTGAATCCCGTCAGTGTAAACAGCATCAGAGGAGCACTAAGAGAGTTCAGATCTATGGTACACTTTTTATGACCAATGAACGTACAAGAAAAATCATCAAAATGTTTCTCTCTTTTTCCTGTCCTTCACCTTTCTATTGAGTTTCATGGATTTCCTTTTTTTAAAAACTAAATTCTGGCAAATGACAGAAAGAAACAGTTATTGTTATTAGAAAAAAAATCTAAGAATAATTAAAACTTTTTATAAGGTCCTCCAGTTGAAAATCATTTCAGGTGACAAAGTCATGAATGTTTGTAACACCTGCTGATAAAGTGCAATCTAAATCCCATTTTAGCTTGTTTATATACACATGCATACTGGTTTTTGCACACTTGCTGGGACACATGACCATACCCTGCATTGTGGGGACCATCCTTAATTACAATTTTAGAGAATAAGAAAGTACATAATGCCGTTGCATGCTGGGATGGAAGAACTTTGTTGTAAAAAATGGCTTCCGATTACCTCTGTTTACCACCGTTATTGTTTTATTATCATTATTGTATTATTTTGTGTGTGTGTGTGTGTGTGTTTGTGTGTGTGTGTGTGTGTGTGTGTGTGTGTGTGTGTGTGTGTGTGTCTGTGTGT
>JAOXYM010000016.1:4161989-4183567 GCA_028567055.1 Leptatherina wallacei | reverse complement strand
AAGCTTGTGTGTGACAGTCAGTACATAGACGTTTCTGATACCGAGCTCTAGGTTTAACACATTTATACTGAATATTTCTAAAAAATAATGGCTGCAGTGTTAAAAAAAAACGTTCTACTGACACCTGGATTTAAGTGTACAAATAATCAAGAACCTCCGACTGGAAAAGTGTTGGATATGTTTTAGCATGGTAAAAAGTTATTTAACAATAACCGATGCAGTGAGTAGTTACTAATTCCTTTAAGAACCACATCAGAAGAAACACATAAACATATCATAACTTTTTGCTGACAGTCTTCTAGAGGCTAACCAGATTTAATCCTTTCAAGAAAATCTCCATAATATATAGGCTACATACTTTTCACTTAGTGTTAAACCAAGAGCTTTTATGGGATATCCCCCCCCCCCCCCCCACATCATCAGCAGGGGAGTTAAGTTTTTTATTCCATCTATAGTGAAGATGAAAACCTTTTGTACACTTCTAAGACTTCATATAGAGCAAAACAGACAATTTGTAAACGAAAACATCCTGTACTGTAGAAATACACAAGATACAGTACAAATGCTCTTTATATAGTCAGTTTGGCTGTTTTAGCTTGAGTTGGAGCGATGCAGTTGATCCATGTAAGTGATACTGATACTGTCCTGGAAACTTTAGCTTTCAATCTGAAACTGCCACCAAGGGCAAACCGTGCAGCAGCAGTGTGGCCGCAGTTTCACGTGTTGTGTGTATTGTTTTTCTTGTTTATATATATATATAGAACCATTATACACATTATTCTTTCTTCTCAAGTTGAGTGATGAGTTTTTGTCCTCTTTTGAACTCAACCAGCAGGTGGCAGGCACATTCAGTGTCAGTAGTGTTGAGTAAATTCAGCTGTCTAAGCTTTACTGTCTAAACTCAATATATCTGTAGTCATTAACTGAGATTATAATTTGCTTCTATTTGACTATTAATAACCATATCCCATGTTGACTTATTTGACAGAGGGAGATATAGAATCTGCCTTTACACAGTGAGAAGTACCAAACCGTTCAGAGCAGCAGAAACCCTCCGTACCCTATGCCTCTGGAAATCTGACACTTTCCAGCAGGATATGTCTGAAGAAAAGGCAGCGTTCTGGCATTGCAATCAGGAAGTCAAGAAGCAGTGATGATGTGCAACGGCAGTGGGTGACCTTTTACTGGAGGACACACACTCAGCTGCTATAACGTCATCTGCGCTGCCACTGCAGCCTCCATGTGCTGCCACTAGAGGAGGAATGGTGGGCAGCTTTTGTGGTGCTGAGGCACACTCATGACCTGGATTCAGAGGGAAAGTCCACCTTAAATTTGTGGCAGAATATATATTATTTCTACATTACTGCATATATCCTTGGACACAAGACTACAGTCTATGAGTCATTTTGAGATAAATCCGGGAGATGCTAAATTTTTGTAATTCACAAATGCACACCACACATTCAGCTGAATATCATATATTTTAAACACAACACCGACAAAGTAAAGCAGGTTATTTTACTAATATCCCACTCCATTAACTTTAAGATAGCAACAAGTCAAGGTTTTCTGACATCAATGTAGCCGATGTTGAGTTTATGGATAAGCAGAATTATTATGGATAATTTATCCTATTCTAAGCAAACAATGGAGCATTACGGTTTGGTTAAAAAGAAGAAAAATACTGTAAATCCATTATTTGTGCTCAGGATTGATCCCATCTCTTTATTTGTGATTGTTCAGCGGCACAAACTAAGACTGACTGAAGATCACTTTTCTAAATCCTTCAGACATTCTCTATTTTTAGCTGTTATAATGATTGTATACTGATGAGGGTGCTTGGGATATAGTTAGAGATTGTTTGCAATCATTGTGTAATATATGACTCACTTATGCAGTGTTTTTTTGTGTGCGTGTGTGTGCATGCTACAGATACTGTGAGTTTTTTTTTTGGTATTCATTAAGCCTATCAGCTTACACCTGTCTGAGGTCACGACCTGCCATCAGGAGTGCCCAAAGGGACCCCAGCTGGCACTCACCGTGTGTTTCTCACACTCCCATTCTTTGCTCTAATCCTTTCTCCATGATAGGCTACATGCACAGACCCATATAAGAACAGATCATAATGCAGTAAATCATCAAACTGAAACCGCTTAAACGCGTCAGATTCTCTTCCTTTCGTGACGTGTTTCGCCTCTCGCCGGATATGCAGACTCTGCAGCAGAAGGCTGTGATGCAGCCCCGCAGAGTTGCAGTGTCTGCAGCAGACTGAATGACCTTGCTTCAAGGTCGCAATGACACTACCGTCAGTTTTTCCTCTCACGCGCGCACCGCGAAAATACTCTGTCCCGAGCCCCGAGCCCCGAGCCCACTGCACACATGTGACCACATCAAGACCCGCACCTCTGACACAGAGAAGGGGGGGGGGGGCAAGTGCATATGTGACTGCGGTGGTTCAGACAAGGTTTATTGGTCTATAATTAGAGTCAGATAATGCTGAGGTGTCTGGGGGAAATACACACTTATCCAGGTCCTGTAGGTCTCCCATAGATTTCTTCTTTTTCCTGCCTTGAGTTTAGGCCATAAATCAATGGACAAGGTTGACAACCCCTTTGTGACAACTTCTGTCCTCTCTCAGAGCCAGTTGTTACCAGGCATGTTGGAGCGCGCGGGGGGCAGCCTATTTCGAGAAGCGAGAGGTTATAAACTTTGAAAAATCACGAACTGTAATCGTTGATAGCCATTTCTTTAAAAAAAATTAACTGAATCGAGCGTAAAAAACCCAACTATTTTGATTAATAGCACATTTGACTAACTTTATATTCCTAAAAGCACTTTTTTCACATTTTGTCAGAGTTACTATCATTTTAAATCTTCCCCTTTTCATCCCGTTGTAGTGAACTCCTGATCCCGTCTTCCTTGGCTTCTGTCCAGATAGTGTAGTGGATTGAGCTGGGTCACTGTCATAAGACCGACGGCATGACTACATTTTCCATAGAGATGTGCTGAAAGAGGCATGAAAGCCCACTCAGCCATTTATGTTTTAATTAAAATGAATATTTTTCATAAAAATAAAATGATTAATTCATAACTGTAAGTAGACTAAATGTGTAACAAATCCAACAAAAACGTATATCCAGTCAAAGCCTACTACATAATGCCTACTGTGTGTCATTTTCGTTGGGGAAGGTTTTGCTGCAACACCTTCAGATTTTGTCAGGTAGAACGACACAACGGGGTTTGTGGGCAGCTGATCCGGAGTCAGCACTCTTCAAACCCTGGATTAAATAATTAGGCCTACCTGACAACACTGGCATGAAAGTCAATTTTCTATTAGCCTATCTTCTTTTTTTTCCAGAGTTGCAGGCCCTTTTTTAAAAGGCTGATGACGGTGGTGGCTGTGTTGACGGACGTAACGGAGACACAGCGGACGCAAATTGAAGCAGAGGGAGGAGGAAAGGCACGAGATCGAGGCTACGTCATTAAGCCTCGTCAATTTCACAGAAGAAAGCTGGGAACGTACCGGAAGTCAAACGGGGGGGTTTAATAAATAAAAGCTGGATTTTTATTGTTAATTAACATGATAAAATGTTTTGTGCCTCTGGGAGCTATGTTACATACGCACGCATTTTTTTGTAACTCTATACTTTTACTATATTTCTTATTATTTAACGTAGTTTTGCTTGAAGAAAGCAAAACAATGTGTGTGGACCGGTGTGGACACAGTTTTAATGTTAATCTGTTTGACCGGAAGTTTGTTGTTTCTTTTTCCAGTCTTGACGCTAATATTCAACTACAGCTAGTTGTAGAAGCCAAAACGGGAATTTATAACGCCAGTGTACGGAACCGAACAGCCGGGCAAGACATTGTGTCGCCGGTTGTAGTTATCACCATATTATACAGTAACATCGTGAAATGTGGCGTGATGTGAGAAACCCTTCGAGACTCAGACGGCGCCATTAAACCAGTTCAACCGACTGTGGACTTTCCAGCCGCAAAGACTTGACTGAATTCAGATTTGGAAAAAAAAAAGAAAAAAAAAAGAATAGAAAACGAACGCCATGGTTTTCCATTTCCCTGTAAGTATGCTTTCATTCCCTTCACTTCTGAGGTTGTATGCATATGTTGCATGTGTTTAGGCTATTGCAGAGCCTTTGCGGGACATGCCAGCGGTCTGTGCATGCACGGTTCGCTGGTAAAGCTGTAAGTTCCCCTGGTCGTATCATGGGGACTAGGGGGCAAGAGCCGCAGAATAAATAGTTGCATATATTGTGCAATCATTTGCGGCTCAGGCTTCCTGTCTGACTTAAAAAAATTCCCACGTTACCTCCTTCCTAATTGATACATTTGCTGTTCCACTCTATCTAATGGTCCAGAAATACCTCGTAAAGATGGATGCATAGCCCCTAATAGTGTAGGTGAATGCAGAGATATGGCATTGAACAAAGATGCAAAGAATAATGGTCTTTTCATGGCTGTCTGCATGTCGTGTAGGTGCAAATGACACCCCTCACTTCTTCAACTGTACAGACTTTTGCTTTATTATAGGTGTTTTGACCTCCCTAGCTGTTGCTCTCTCCATTTTAACACACTGAACTATGTAAGTCCCCTTGCCTGCTGGACCAGGATTGGCATCACTGATCTAAAGGCATAATCCACTTTGGCAATTAACCTTTCAATGGTCCGAGATCAGTAGACAAGGTCACCCCAGGGTGCTGTTCTGGCCATCCCCACAGAGCGCAGTATTTAAAAAAAAAAAAGAAGCCTCAAACTGAGTTTAATGTACAGTAATGTGTTATTTTCAGGAACAAATACCATCAGCACCCCTAACAAAACTATGAGGACGCTTCAACCATTATAGACTAAGAAAGAACTGTGTTATGAGCTTCGATGTTACTTTTCTTTTCACAAAAAGTCATTATTTGAGCTTATGTCTGTCATTAGTTTTTTAAACCAAAATCTAAATCTGCGTCTTCCCTAACTTCCAGATAGTACTAGCAAGGCATCTTGTTTAGTTTCCACATATTACAGTGTAGTCCCTGGAGGTTGAAGTTGCTTTAAAAACAAATTACCCTTTGCTGCTTTTTCTAAATCTAGATTCCTATTTGGAATTAAAACTGGAATTACATTGCATATATTTGAACTAATGTCCTTAATTATTTACAGAGAGTTATCACCAAACTTAAGCTTATGACTTTGCACAAGTGAGGGACAAGGTGTTGGCTTTACTCTGTCTGTCCTTCAAGCATTCCTGTGACTGTGACCTTTGGAGTGTGTCACCCAGCGTTCAAGGGGGAGGGTAGTCAAGCGGTGTGAAGGTTCTGTACAGATACACTGGGTTATATATATATATATATATATATATATATATATTTGGAAGGAAAGTCAGTTTTAAGAGTATACATGATTGAGAAGAGGTGGCTGTAAATAAGGAAACTATGGATCATTTGTTGAAATGTGTATGTGTTGTTATTAGGCTGATATGGTTGTAAGTTTTGTGACAATACTCAGAAGTCTCCGCTTACTTTCCAGGTGTCCTGATAACTACAGATTCAACCCACAGCAAGAGCACTTACCCGGGCTGCCATCAGGAGTGAGGAATATACCCATTTAAAGCTCCACTTCACCAAACAGGTGAGCAGTTCTCACATTACATGGTATGTCGATGAAATATCCGGTTATAATTCTATGCTTTCAGCAAGGATTATGGATATCCAGGTTCAATTCGGAAGAATGTGGAAGGAAAACAACACCAAAATTTCAATTTGGAGATGCTGGATTTGCATTTCCAACATTACTGAAAGTAGGCAGCTGTGGGATCCGTAATACCCTGCGATACAAAATGTACATTTTGATCTTTTGTTTAAAATTTTAGGCCACGAGTACACACTAGGAAAAAAAGGGTCCGTGTCTACACTGCTGACAGAAAAAAAAGGATAAATGATGGGCAAATAGTGAATAGAGAGGGAGGACTGCCCTCA
This sequence comes from Leptatherina wallacei, assembly GCA_028567055.1. NCBI lineage: Eukaryota > Metazoa > Chordata > Actinopteri > Atheriniformes > Atherinidae > Leptatherina > Leptatherina wallacei. The sequence continues at coordinate 4,177,586 of JAOXYM010000016.1, read as the reverse complement.
GTTTTAGAGGTATAAATCAATGTGACAATGTCCCAGATCTTCTGTGAGGAGAAAGGAGCAATTAAACTATCTGCCTGAATGATACCAGTGCGTTGAAGTTTGTTTTGGGGACATTGAATGCTACCTAAGGGGTGAAAATAAAGCTTTGTGCTGCAGTAGGAAATATTGTCTAGCACATTATATAGACAAATAATAAGAAATTCCTTATTCATAGAACTGTCAGCTAAATTTTATTCTAAATTTGCCAATCATCCTGTGATGTTAGATTCAAGGTTTATGTGATGATGGATCATTCTCTTCTCCAATTAGCTTGTTTTAGATCTAAATTAGATTTACATTTTCTTCAGCGTGACCATGTGTAAACCTTTTTTTTCCTGCTCTTCAAACATTAGAAAATAACATTGGATTTTTCTTTTTCCAAACTCCAAACACTCCAGTTAAATTTTCTTACTAAAAGAGAAATATATGCCAAGAAGGAGTAAATATGACCTTCAAGAAAATGATTAAAGATGTGAAACTGTTTCCAGGCTGCTCCTGGAACAAATGTGTTCAGCTACAGTAGATCCATCCTCATCTTACCAGCTGTTTAGAGAAAGCCGATTGTAGCCCGGCCCATATCAACACGCAGCCAAGACGAGCTAGCAGTAGCTGGTAGTCTGGAAACAGATTTTTCTGTCAAACCTGTACCATGAGCCCGCTCCGTGGAGAGACTTAACGTTAAGTGCTGTAATAGTCGCAGCTGTAAGGTAAGAGGCAGACTAGTCCGGGTTAACGAGACAAAAATAAACCCCAGTGGCAGGAGGAGAGAGCTGTTCATTTAGGATTAACGCTAGCTAGCTAGCTTACTTAGCAAGGAGTAGCTAACCTACAGTTGTTATACAAATGTGTTCGTTATTGTTGAAGCTTGCTAATGCTACCGTCTAATATGACGGTATTGGCTTACAGTACACACCACGCGTTTCTACGGTGTGTAGAGTAGATAACAAAGCAACGTTAACAGCCTGCTGTGGCTTTATAAACGGCTTATTTTGTTGTAATTAAACCTAGATATTACTCCCTTTTTATTTAGTTTTATTCCTCAACATTTCCATTATTTAAACTGACGACCTCTTTTTGCCAAAGCAGATGTGGACCTGGCCAGCGGTGCACATGGTAGAGCGACTTGATCTGCTTAAACCCTGAACAGGGCTGATCCACATAGCTGATTATCTAGGTTCATGTGCTGGTTCTGCTTGCATTAGGTGAGCCATTCACTAGGGGTTTCAAACTCAGTACAAGTAAGCTAAAGTTTAAACTGGCTAGGTTTGCTGTGACCCCCCACCCGTTACTGCTTGCCAAACAGTGCTCATATCCAGAGGGCAAACTCCACAGAAAGTGTATAACAGTAGCTATAGGACTGTTGCAGTACACACAATAAAGGCACACTTGATTTTCACTTAGGGTACTGGGGAGTAATTATAATGGCCCTGGGTTGTCTTTAGTCATCCACAGTCATATACCCTGTAGTATTTACTGTATAGTGTATATACAACAGAGTGTGAGATTTGGTTTGTAGATTTACTTGCAGGACTAAACCAGTTCTTCTCCTTACTAATGACAAATGCAATGTTTACCTTTACCCTTTCTCAATGGGTCTTGAACACAATTTAAATCGGATGCCTGATATTGAGCAGCTTTCATCACACTTAAAAAGCATTCTCATGGACTGAGGAATAAATTGAAAAGTATTTAGTGTTTTTTGGAAGGGTCGTGTCCTATAAATGCATGGAGTAATATGAGAAATTCATTTTGGATGTCTCTTGTCAGCAACTGGGTCACTTAAAACAAGATTATTGCATAGACTGACTCATACAAACAGAGTGCAGCACAAGTCAGGACTGTGCTGTTATTGATTATATCCCATAAAGTCCCTAATTGCTGACTGCATTTTAACTTAGCTGCCCTTAATCTACAACTGTGGAAATGTAAATTTTATAAAACAAAATTTGCTTTATGGTCATTTATCTCTGCATATATTATTAGATAAAATCGTGGAGAAGAGAATTTTATTCAATCATTTATTGATTATTCCAATCACCAATGGTTCAATTTATCAGGGCAATCTCCCCTCTAGTGTGTACATACGGTATAATGCTCTGTATGTGCAGTGCAAGTAATCAGAGCATTTAAACTATTAGAAATAATGCATTTTTAATGTTGCAACACTCTACATCCAGAAGCTGCAACTTGATTATAAAACCAAATCAGGAAAATTATTTAAAAAAAGGTTGGTGGTTGAAGTTGATTGGCAGTGTGTGTACCAGCCAAGCTCACCAGTCACTTTCAAGTCTTATCTGGATTGAGGGTATTTGGGTTGCTCAGATCATCTCATCATTCTCATGCACTGATCTTTTGCATTCTAACAGCAACACAGTCGTTCAAAAATTTTCACCTCACAATTCACATTTAGAAATCCATTTAAGTCAGAATTATAAAACATCAAATGTTTTGCATTACTATAGCATTAACATCAGTGTTATGATTAATTTGCCCTAATTTGGGCAGGGCTCTTTAGTGGTCACTTTGCTCACACAACATTCACCCAAATATGTATTCATGTACTCACAGGAGAGAAAATGTTCAGACACAGATGCCCATCTGATATCACCAAACTGTGTCAAAAAGAGATCAGACCGCTTTTAGGCTAATTGTCTGATTTGTAATGGACGTAATGAATGATGTATATTAACAACCATGGTATTTGGCTTGAGAACTATGTTACTGGAAGTTGAATTGCATAAATCAAAATGACTCCAAAGTTATCTGCACAGTGATTGGGTTTGCATTTGAAGGACAAAGTCTGCATTTACCTTTTTTTATTTTATTTTTTTATTTCTAGCAGTATACTTTTGTGGACTATTTTAAATTAATTCAGTTTAATCAGAAAGCTGATGCACATTGTAATGTAATTGCAGCTTCACTACTTGCATTTTTCAGGTTTTTTTTTTTCTGCTTTGTGAATATAACAGACTTTTTGTGCTTGTATTTGGATCCACAAATCCACATTTAACGTAATCTCCATTTATCATCTTACTTTCTGTTATTAAATTGAGAACTACATATTGCTTTTGTCGTGCCAATAGGTTGCCGCAGTACTCATTCTCCTTTACTTGAGCACAAGTCATATTTCTGGATAAGGAGGAGTGCCCACTGTTTATGAGCTCAGTGACCTTCATCCAGTAACCTTGGCTATTTTAACAACTAGAAATATGACTGACAAAGACTTCACCCGGTGCAGATGATATGAGCACTGCGTTGGTTTATTTTAGGCTTGAAAGGTTGCAGGTTGGTGAATCTGAGGTGGTTTTTGATGGCTTAAAGTGTCACTAAGGAAGAAATGACACGCACACAAAATAGACAAGATAAGTTAAGCCAAGTATGTCTTTTGGGGATGTCATCCATTTGCATCTCGCAGTCCGGCAAAGAATTGTGAAGATAATCTTGTTCCTGTTTTAGCTGTTAAGTAAATGTTAGTTGGTGAGCCGTAATTTGTTTCCTGTGAGATTAAGGTGGCATTTACATTTACACCACAGCTCTTGAAGTTATGTCCGGATTATTATTTTTTTCATCAGCTGACGACTGTTTACACTCAAATCAACCCATGTCCAACTCATCAGGGAGAACTTTAATGACTGATGTAAAGGCTTGAAAACGAGGACTGAAAGACGGGCTGTAACGAGGCAGTGCTAGCACTTCTATGTACTTACCCTCTATCATAGTTTTTTCTATTAAGCTTACTCAAAAAACTATGCGCAGGTTTGCCAGAGAATTTCAGCCGAAGTGGCCCATATTTGGAGAGACTAAATTTGATCGCTGGATATGGAATCAGGATGTTTTTTTTTTATTATTTTAATTCCTTGACTGAGATACTAAAAAAGCCACGCTGGAGAAGAAATTTCATACAAAAGTAAATACTTTAATTATGATACTGAAAGAACTAAGGTCTAACAGAACATATAGTAGCAGGCAAATATATGAACACACTTCATTATTTCAGCTTATACAAAAATAAGGCGGAATCTTAAAAGGTCAGATTGCCTGCATTCTTCTGCTTTGTTTGTGTCATGTGGGCAAAAAACATCAGATTTGGTGCATGTGTGAGGTAAAATGTTCCAACCATTATTTACTTTAACCTTTGTTTGTTGTGTGTGTTTTTTGCCCTCCAGACATCATGTCTTCCCGGGAGCGTCGGTCAGATGTCTACATAAAGGCGGAACCGAGTAGTCCAGAGGGAGGTGGGGGAGGCCGGACCAGCCCTGGTGGGGCCTCTTCAGACTCCTCTCAAAGCGGAGGCGGAGGACCCAGAGGAGAAGGCGCCAAGCGTTACTCGCCGCCGCTCTACACGCCGGCTCTGCGGTGTCATTTTAAAGACGAGGGTGGCGACGGGGCTGAGGAGGGCTCCACTGGAAATGGAGCTGGGCGATGCAAGTATGCCCTGAGCACGCTACCCAAGAGGCTGTGTCTAGTATGTGGGGACGTGGCTTCAGGTTATCATTACGGCGTAGCGTCATGCGAAGCCTGCAAAGCATTCTTCAAGAGAACCATTCAAGGTGCGTGCTGGGATGAAGTTGATGCAATGGCATAAAATAGCTAGCAGTCTTCTAATGATTCTGTGCTTTGTGAACCCTTTGCATGCAACCTGTATATTCTTGGAGTGGAAGAAATGTTTATGATCCCTCAAACTTATTCCCTGTTTTTTTATTTAAAAAAAAGATCCTAAAACAAGGGAACATAAAATGGTGAAATTTAATATAGCTGGTACGAACTAATTAGAATGTACATTCATTAGTGCAATCATCAGAGAATTCAAGATTCACCTAAGGATCCACACCACAAACAGATGCCGATATACTTGATAATCCTTAATTACACAGTTCTTACCAGGCAACTAACCCACCACCAGCATCTCTGAAACACTCTTTTCTTTCAAATTTAAGCCTTATGAATCCTGAAATTGTCCTGTAGGACTATGGCCATACCATCAGGGACGATAAAAAAATATCTGCAGACAGAAAAACCGACTCAAACGTTACATTCAGGCAGTCAGCTGATTTTTTTTGGGGCACATATAGTTGCTCTATCTAGACTTGACCAGCTGAAGCACCCTCATTTCATTTACTTAGCTAGATCCAGGTGACAACTTTTGTTTACTTTGGCCAGGCAGTGTGACTGTATGCTGAGAAACTCGTTGTGTTTTGATTACAATATGAGTAAAAGCATATTTTGCGAATTGTTGTCAAAGTGGCAGATCCACTCGGGATTACAGGTATTAATGCCTACAGACTGTAGACAAAAACATTTCTAAAGTGAATATTTTTAAATGTTTTTCAAAGGTTCTAGTTTAAATAGTTGTTAAATAGTTTGTTTGTTCTATTGTTTACTTGATATCTTCTCTAGTATCGTGACGAAAATGACACTTATGTAAATAACTAGTTGTTGAAGTTTTTTCTAGTTTTGTAATTCTTGCACCACAGTGAACAAACAGTTTGAGAAGACTGTAATTAATTAATTAATTAATTCATTCATTTTACATTGTTAATGTCCTTTTTTATATTTATTGATATATTTTTGTTGTATTTTTTGGATCGTGTTGTTATTTTTGTGTAGTTCTGACTTTGATTTTTTTTAAATCCTCCTCTAGTATCGAAAATATTATCGTATACCATCCGTAGTACCGTAATTGAGTTTGAAATTTTTGTATCGTGACAACTCTACCTCACCCCAAATGTTAATATTTATCTATCTTGTTATATTTATTCATTCATTGGGTTTGTCCCTGAACTTAATTTGTTTCTTTCCTTCCATAAAGGTAACATTGAATACAGTTGTCCAGCATCAAATGAGTGTGAGATCACCAAAAGGCGCAGAAAGGCTTGTCAAGCATGCCGCTTTACCAAGTGCCTCAAAGTAGGCATGCTTAAAGAGGGTGAGTCTTTGGTGCAGCTCTTGATGAGGGTCATTGTTCTGGCTTTTTAAATATATGATAGATGTACACTCCCTGACATACTTTGTCTTTCACAATGTAGGAGTTCGTCTTGACAGGGTCAGAGGTGGAAGGCAGAAGTACAAAAGGCGCCCAGAAGTGGAGAATGCAACATACCAGAGTGCCCCTCTACCGCTGACTAAGGAGAGCGAAAAAGGTCACACTTATATTATACTTCATAAAAAATATATTTCATGTGTTGTTGTTTTTTTTTTAAATAAGTGGCTCCATAACACAGCAACAACTGCTGACAAAAACCATGTTCTAATTATGCAAGCACAATAACACAATCGTATATCTAAGCTGTTCATTTGGGAGGTCTCCATGTTGTACCGCTCTGTTTTAAACATACAGAGTCATCGTTCAGAGAGGAGAATCTTTTCTTTAAAACTTGAGGTGCTCCTCTTAAAGATCTTCTGGGTGGGTAAAACCCAAATGGACTGTAGGAATATAAGTAACAAAAAAACAACAACCTTGAAATCAGTTTGGATTGAAAATAGCACCCTCTTCTGTAAAGAAGGGCACATTTTACTGCTTTTATAAACCACTTCATAATTGGTTTTGATAAATTTGCAAAGTGTTCTGAACTGTTTTCATGAAAGTAATTACAGAAGTATGTCTAAAGCCTGAATTTGAAAATGGGAAATGGACTTTTGCAGCATGTTTACAGTGAACAGCAGTGAAGAGCAGGGTGTTGTACAAATTTGATCTGTTAAGAATTTATATTTTGGGATTCAGTGGGCCTCTGATTATACACTGTATCTAACCCACGGTTTTGTGTTTGGTCACACAGGTTCCTCCAACATCATTGTGTCCCATCTTCTAGTGGCAGAGCCAGAAAAGTTATTTGCAATGCCCGACCCTCTGCAGCCTGACACGGCCCAACGTACACTCACCACCCTCTGTGACCTTGCTGACCGTGAGCTGGTTGTGATCATTGGCTGGGCCAAACACATTCCTGGTAAGACATGCTGAGAGAGTAAAGGAGGGTTGGAGACACAGCAGTTTAACAGACTTACGCTCTCTCTTTTTTTTTTCTTTACATTGGTAAAAAAAAAAGCCCATCTGGCTCATGAATGCAAAGTGAAAGTGTTTAATCAGCATTCAGTCCAGCGTCAAATGACTCTGCAGTTGATGCAGATTTTTATCAGGTACAGCTTGGCTTGGCATCAGTGAGACACAAAATTAGAGTAGCTATGTGTGTTCATTTCCACTGAAGATGCAGCAACGATGGGCACAGCTCACATTTTCTTTACAAAGACATACTTCAACTGACATAATGTCTTACATGGGAGCTCTGGAGCTGACAGCTACTATATTTGAAAACAAAGAAATAAGATTTATTTATTTATTTTGTTTAACCTATTCATCAAGACAACTGAAAGCTTCTTTTTCTTTCTGCTGTGTGGGGCTGCTGTTGACTATTAAATCGAAAGCGGTGAGCTAGTCCGATTAGAGTCATGATTAGCATAGCCTGCAGAATAAAGTGTGATGCTATCCCTTCATGTTGTCATAGAGTCTCACCTGTTCTCCCGGAGGTAGCAGTGTTATGGGCTGGTTAGGTTTAGCTCCCAGAACACTGATGATTAACTCATTACTACATGCGATAAGAAAAGTTTTAGTTTGTGTGTTTAGCGGGAATGCGTGCATTTAACAAGATGTTTTAAAGAAAGTGCTTCAGGTATAAAAACGGTATTAGTCTGTATCCATTCTCGCTGAATAGGAACCAGTGTTATTCTGTTTCTGACGACTGGCCAGAACCGTGGCCCTCACAGTTCATGACTTAAACATAATGGAAAATCAAAACTAATAATTAAATATATTAATTAAAAATATTATGATAAAAATAATGGGCCTCAAAAGAGCAAAGAATGCAAAGAATGCTGGACCAAAAAATTCACAGGATTTGTGTTTTTGTTGAGAGGATGGATAAAAAGATTCTTATTTGGCTACAAAAATATGTGAAGCCCAAACCTTTGCTTGGGTCCCTTTTTGTTTTTTTTTATGTTGGTTCTTATGTTAGGAAAGGAGAAGATGAACTTCTGTTGATATCTCAGCTGAGCTCATGTCCTGCTTGACTGTAACATCACCTAGAGTTGGGCCAAATTAACTACAGCTGCCCACAGTAACTATCAGATTTTTTATTTAAACATTTGAAACTGTGTCCCATCCTCATATAAACAAACTGCATCTCTGTTTCCTTGTCTTCACCTTTGCAGGCTTCCTGTCTCTGTCTCTAGCTGACCAGATGTCGGTGCTGCAGTCGGTGTGGCTGGAGGTGCTGGTTCTGGGTGTTGCGTACCGCTCGCTCGGCTGTGAGGACGAGGTGGTGTTCGCTGAGGATTTTGTGCTCGATGAGGAGATGTCGCGTGTTGCTGGACTGACGGAGCTAAATGCAGCAATTATTCAACTCGCCCGCCGTTTCCGTGCACTAAACGTGGACCGGGAGGAATTTGTCATGTTAAAAGCCATCGCACTCACAAACTCAGGTACTTCAAGTCTAGTGGAATAGTTAAGAAATAGTCATTTCCAATGAGCTGTGCATGGGCCATTTCTAAGACAATCGCTTGAACTCCATTTTTTCCAAACAATGTAACCAGTGAATACAGTCAATGGCCGCTCTCACCTTACAACAGATAGTTATATTATTCAGTGCTGGTAGGATTTACTGAACGCTATTAATTATTTGAATTCTGCCTGAAAATGCTGCTGGCAGACGCTGCAGTTTCATTATATCTCTCCCTCCAGACTTGATGCATCATGCTTGAGATGCTTAAACAAGTGTTTGAATTTTGTTGTCAAAAAAAAGAAAAGAAAACAGATGTTGGGTTACTTGGAAGAGGCACGGAGGTTTCCTTTACCAGACGGAACTTACCAGTCAATTCTACATCGTATCAGAAATTTTGGGAAGGTAGTGGATGGAGGAGAGTCTCACTGATCTTTTCCTGTGAAAGTTTAACTGACGGTTCAAAGCCTTAAAGTTTCACTTAGCCAGCGACACAGGAGTGAAAGTAGGCTGTCGACTAACTAAGTAGAAGACAACCAACACGACTTTGTCCTCACAGAGTTGTAAGAACTACATCAGACTTGCTTTAACCCTATCTGTGCTTTTAATCACACAATGTACAGGCTTGTAGTATGATCAGTTCTGGCTCCTAAATAATGTTTCATATGATAATAGAGGGACTGTAGAAATAAGAAAATAAATCGGGTTGTATTTCCAAATCGCACTAGTAGGGCTAATTGATGAATATATTCACGCTGCCTCCGTTCCTTTTGCACTCCCTTTACTCTTAGAAAGGGTGTTATATTTAACAGTAAAGAGCTTATCTGTTTGTAGGTTTCCATTATTGGATAACAACAAAACTATGTGTGTTCTGGTTATTTAAATGACATTAAAGAACCTGATTCCAGGTTGATTTTAGTGTTTATCTCCACTGATGCAATATTTTATGGAAAATCAAAAGAAAAATAGGAACATACAGCCTGTGTGATAAAACTGCAAAGGGTTTAAGTGTATTTGCTAAAAGTAATTCAGTGCTATATGACAAGTCCTTCATTACAGTTCCCAAAATGAACAAAAAGTTTAATAATGTTTTGTTGAATAACAACTGAGCATCATAGTGGCTGAAAGATGTTCTGGTTTTGTGAAAATGACCTCTATTATGAGTCAAACCTAAAATGAATAGACTGTACTGTATATTTTTCCCTATGATGGTGACTGGTTAGTCAGTTATCAGTCATCGAACTGTTAAGTGGCGTTCGAAGCAACAAAACTTTTATATTAGCCGACAGGAGAAGTGCTGACAACTGTGTGAAAAAGCGAATGTAATTTAAAGTCTGCATCCTGCCTAACCTCGCTCTCCCTGTTGTTCTGTCAGACTCTGTTTACATCGAGGACATGGAAGCCGTGCAGAAGCTGCGGGACCTCCTCCACCAGGCCCTGCTGGAGCTGGAATGTCAGCGGCGCCCAGACGACCCCCAACGGGCAGGACGTCTCCTTTTAACATTGCCTCTCCTCCGACAGACTGCTGGCCGCGCTCTTACCACGTTCTACAGCATCAAAACCCGTGGTGGTGTACCCATGCACAAACTATTTCTGGAGATGCTGGAAGCCATGATGGACTCTCCTTAGAGCAGGAAAAGCAGAAGAAGAAAAAAAAATGAAAAGAGGATGCAAACAAAGACCACACAGAGATTTAGTCTTGAAGAGTGATTTATAAAAAAAGGAACGTTTTCATTAGATGATTAATCAGGAGGAAATCGTACTTTTTTCCTCTTTGCGTGAGATGAAGAAAGAAAATGAGTAAATATTGTAAGAAAATGAGGTTTTAAGTGAGAATTGGCGCAGTACAGTAAGGCGTAACTGGCAAACTTCAGTAAAAAAGCTCCAAGATCCACAAGTGAACCCGTGTAACATAAACGCCGAAATACTTCTCAGTTCTATCTTCATCATGGCATGCTTTGTCACAGCATCAGTAAGCAGTTATTTAACCACTGAAAAACAAGTTTTAGGTACCCAAGAACAGACTGCAGTCATGTAGCTTTATGAACTTGATCAAAAAAAAATAATGCTACATCTGCACATGAAAGCCATAAAAACACACCTGGCGAAAGGCTCGAGGATCTGGTATGAGTTGAAAATTGAAACGCACAAGGTGCTTGTATTTACTATAGTTTAGTGTGCCGTTGTAGGCAAACCATAGGAATTACTTGCAATATGTTAAAAGCAATATAATTACTTGATTAATGTCTGTCACATTCAAAATGTGGATAAAATGATAAGATGTTTATTAGTTTGTGTATCAGTTGTTCTCAACTCTTTGGACCCCAAGTGCTGATTATGATTTTTAAATAATAGAAATGGGTTGGTCAGGGAAGCCAGATGGGTAGATTTAAAATAAATTAAAAAGAAGACTCTTAAGAGAGAAAAAAACTGCAGCACTTTGGGGGTTTAATAGTGGGGTCGGGAGCTACTGATGTTAAGAGCAGGATGCTTTATAAAAGGTTGTGCAATGGATTGGTAGTCCAGGAGTAGGGCACATGATGTGCGTCCTTAAATGTTGTATGTAAATCCTATCGGCACACAAAAAACCGGCTTCCAGCTCGTGTGTGCGTGTTTGTGTGCAGTTGAATCCAATGAGATCAGGGAAGAACACAACTCTTTGACATTAAAGCTGCTGTGGCAACAACAGTGATTAGAAAAGCAATGTATAAGCCTCGTCTGCTTTTTTATACTCCCCTCCTCCACTAAAACCAGTTTGACCTCTGCAGCTGTGTTTAAAAAAAGAAAAGAAAAAAGAAGTTGGTTGTATTTCATGCGTGGGCTGTAACGTGTAACACTAACCTAGATGACTGGTGCGTGTTCGTGGTGACGTTTGGCTGCATTTTCTGTAGCAAAGAACGTTGCATAAAAGATCTCAAATGTTTTCAATTCGAGATCCCTCCAACTGTGGATGCGCACCTATTGAACTTGAACTTGAACTTGAACATGCCCTGTGAAGAGCTCAGGGCTACGAGAAACTTATGCAACATCTTTCTTTTGGATGTTGAAACCTTGTCTGATAGCATCCCGAAAGTCCCTGCTTATTGTCCTGAAGGTTTGTATACTTACAGTATAAATGATCATTGCAGTAAGCTTCACACGCAGACCAAAAGCTACATTGTCTGCTGTAAAAATCAGATCCCAAAAAATATATAGTGGCCCAACGGTCAAGACTCTTTAGCCATGTACAGTTCTATATAAATAATCAAAACATGCAATTTGTAGTGGAAGATAATAAAGCCAGCAAATGTGATATTAATTCCCTATTACGATGATATTTGTGCAGCTTAAAGTGTGCTAATGTTTGTAAAGACTTGAAACTTGCTTTTTCATACAGTTTCCCCTGTAGGGTTTAAGGGTGTTTTATTTACATTGTGAGCCACCTTTGTGGGTTTGGTACTGAAATTAAGCTTTTCATTTAGGCTCTAATCAGTGCCGAATTTTTTTATTCTTTCTTTTTCAGTGCTGTGTTTTCCAAGGCTAATTGTTATTTTAGGGATCAGTTCGAATGGCTCTAAAGATCTGTTGGCATGATGAGGCTACAAAAGGCTACCTCAGGAGGCAGCACAAGCCAGGTGGCCAAATAACTGTGGAAACAAATGTAACATGGTGTGTAAATTTGTCAACTTAAATTTGGATATTTGGTATCCTGACTTTCTTGCAGTTGTGCAAACACCTGAGTTAATTTGTTTCCGTTTGCACAAGTTTAAGATTTTTATGGCTTCGCAGTTTCAGCTTCATAGAACCGATCAGCTCATCTTGCAAACGCAGGAGCTCAATGAGCAACCCTAAGCAGCCGAAGCAAGGTTTTAGCAGAATGTTGACTCAGTTGCAGTTGTCATCTGAAAATATTTTCCTCTCTGTTTTATGTCTTTAGCAAATTTTACAAGTGGTTGTGACATTTCCCAAAGCAAGCGTTAGATGCCAGAGCCACATTGGAGCTCTTTAAGTTTCTTCCTGTTCACTTGCTGGCATATGCAAAGGTGGATTTTTCATTATTGTACAAATGTGGATTTGATACGATTGATTAGGGAGGAGGCTTGGTCACTTGGAGTGTCACCATTCAAATTATACAGCAATTTTTAGGTAATGTTATTAATGTGCACATTAATATAAATAAGCAATACAATAAATTACCAAACCTCACACATTTCCTTGTATAGCCACAGTGTACATTTAACAGTGATAATTATAAATAGCTACTAAACGTCATCTTATTTAGAGGTTTGAATCAATGTTTGTATTTTCAAAGACTATTTAAATGATTAAATTCTATTTTTTACTCAATTTATTGTTGTTTGTTGACACTGCTTTATTTTTGTGTGTGATACTGGCTGTGTATTTCTGTGTGTAGTTTTATTTTCTCTTTCTTTTTTTTTCCTTTTTCATTTAGATGAAACAGTTTGATGTCCTTGTCTAAACATGTCCACATTAAATTCACTGTGAAAAAAGTGAGCTCTTCCACTGTCTGATGCAACAGTTAGTGGATTATTGTAGGTGCTTTGTGTTGTGTAATAAATGGACACACCACCACCACATACCATTGGTCTCATCTCTACCTGTGGATGTTTGTCTTTATGTGTGTTGTTGTGTTTCATATGAGTAAACTGTCATGATGAGCGCTGCTGTTCAGATCTTATTAAAACTTTTGACCAAGTCTATGTTTATATTAATTTTAAGTATAATTGTTGATGAGTGAGTCTTTCACATGCCGTTACTGAGCAATTAATACTTTATAATAAACCAATCCATTTACTTATTTGAATTCCCAGTTGGATCACATGTGGTTTTACTAATCACTTCTGACTGCAGGTGTCAATTTCCTGAAATATAATGTTTTGTCTGTTTGCATAGGTGAAAAAGTGCTCAACCTATTATATTATAATTTTTCAAAGAAGCAGTGGTGCAAGTACAGTATCTGCCCCAGGATGTTGTTGCAGTATAATTAAAAAAAAGATACTGATTTTCCCTATCAGACTTAAAACTTACATAGGATCATAAGATTACTAATAATGAGGCATCAATGGGCAGGCGGCATGTTGGTGGAGCGATAGAGTTTAATCCACTGGGACATCTGGTCAGTCTGAGGGATCATAGGATGACCCCTCAGGATGAAACCATAGTAGAAGGCTAAATTACTTTTTGGTGGAGCTGTTGTAAAAAATGTAGATATCTGAAATAAAACCTCAAATAGTCCTTTTTTTTTAAATTTTTGTTGTAGCTGATTTTTTTTGTTGTTGTTGCTGATATATGTGTGAAACATGAAGTGGAAACTGACACTAATCTATTTATTAGACGAAAAAAACTGGCATGGACAGCCTTCGGAAAGACCTGATCTGATGCTTCAGAACTGGGATGAAATTTATGTTGATGATGTTGACAATGCATATGATGAGTTCACACAGATCATTTTCAATTTGTATGGCAAACATTGCCCACTTATGGCTAAAGTTGTAAAAAAAATAAATTTAAAGACAAACTGTGGCTAACCAAAGGTCTACAAAAAGCCTGCAATCTTACAAATTATCTATATAAAAAGTTTCTGAAACTTAGAACTGTGGAAGATGAAAATAAATACAAGACTTCAAACAAACTGATAAGCATTTCGTGGCACACTAGAAAAATGTATTATAATGATATATTGGTAAAAAAAAAAATATTATTAATGGGAGCAATACATGAAGAGTGCTGAATGAAATTATAAAAAAGAAAAAAAAACTGTAGGAATTACCCATCTTATTTATATTGTGATAATAAAACCATTTGAAATAAAAATGTCATTGCCCAGAAATTAATGAATATTTTGTTGATATAGGAAAAATATCAATAAATCCATTGTACCTCCTACTGATCAATGATATCAATGATATCATCCACATAAATACCCATTCTATGTTTATTATAGACATGGATGAAAATGAAATTATTGACATTGTACACAAATTCAAAAACAAAAAAATCCACTAACTGGAATGGTCTCACCATGTTTTTGGTTAAAAGAATTATTGGTTGTATAGCTACGCCCTTTTCTTACATCTGTAATGTGTTCCTGGTGGCTGGGAATTTTCTTTCAGAAATGAAAACAGCTCAAGTATAAATCTGGTGATAAACATGTACTATTCAGCAACAGACCAATTTCACTTTTGCCTCAGTTCTCAAAAATATAAGAAAAATGATGTTCTTAAGAAAAAAAATTGTTAATTGACTGATATTGTGCTTATAGATAAGCTTATTGATTTGCACAATATAATTTGTAACCAACTATTTGGATTCAGGAAAAACCGGATCCCTTCACTGGCACTGATGGACTTTTTCAAACAAATTACTGATGCTACTGAGAAGACGGAACATACTGTTGCAGTTTTGTTGGATTTGACACTGTTGATCACAAATTGCTCCTAATTAAATTATATAATATGGTATTAGAGGCTAGCCGGGTATCATTTTGTACATATTAATCCAACAAAGTCTGGGTTGTTAAAGGCAAGGCAAGGCAAATTTATTTATAGAGCACATCTCATCTACAGGACAATTCAAGGGGCTTTACATTGCAGAAAAGTACATTAAAACAAAACAAACTTTTAGAAAGAAATTAAATGAGAAAAAAATCTTAAATCAACATTAAGAAAGGACAACAGATTAAAAACATGATAAAGTTTCAAATTCAAGCTTAAAAGAAACGGCCCAGATTTGGACTTTCTGATAAAAACTAAACTAAAAGCAGCAGAGAACAGGAGGGTCTTTAACTTGGATTTAAATAAATTGAGTGTTTCTGCTGCTCTGAGACTTTCTGGGAGTTTGTTCCAGACATGTGGAGCATAGAAGCTGAATGCAGCTTCTCCATGTTTCGTTCTGACTGTGGGGACTTTTAGGAGACCAGATCCAGATGATCTGAGGGGTCTGCTAGGTTCATACTAGGTTAAGAGGTCACTGATGTATTTTGGTCCTAAATAATTCAGAGCTTTATAGACCAGCAACATAACTTTAAAGTCTATCCTCTGACGGACAGGCAGCCAGTGTAAAGACCTCA
>JAOXYM010000016.1:4118375-4151091 GCA_028567055.1 Leptatherina wallacei | reverse complement strand
ATATATATATATATATATATATATATATATATATATATATATATATATATATATATATATATTTATATATATACACACATCTATTCATATAGATATATATATATATATATATATTCATGTCTTTAACCCCAGAATGTGTTGTTTTGGGGTACTGTGTGCGATTTAACTATAAAATCTTGATTTTACAGTGATCAGATGCTCAGAATTGTTGCTTAAGTTTCACAGTAGCACCTATGCGTACACACACACTTCCACATCCACACTACAGCAACGGTTTAGAAATGAGCAAAATGCTAAAATCTTAATAGAACCTTGGAAAAAAAAGTCAATCACATGTTGAAATCCACGCATAAACAGCTCTTCTCCTTGGTAAACACAAGTAACTGCCAAGACACCAGTGAATGGAGGATACAATAAAAGATGAGCTAGATAGAAAGCAGCTCTAAGAGTTATCAGAACAAAGTAACATTCTGGGAATTGTTACTGTTATTCTCATGTAATCAGAAGGTAATTTCCATCTAGAAAAATTCAAGTCTAATGTCTGTTCCCTTGTTTGCTGGATCTCAAGGTATGGACAGTTTGTATATGTGTAGCTGGGCCTTGACCTATGGGATTGTAGGGTCCATGTTTAAAAATTCAAATGCTGCAGCATCCACAGGAGTCTTTTCTTGTGGCTGCTGGAATTTCATCCTCATAAGACACTTGACGATCACCGTTGTCCTTTTTGGCAGTTACTTGGAGTATCTTGCATCATGAGATGTATGTGTTTGAGTTAGACGACGGCTGGCATTTTCTTCCTAAATATTCGGAACTTCGTTGTGAGTTTTCCAACTCGTTACTGATGAAATCGTTTCGTCTCAAATTATCCCTCTTAACGCCGTTAGCCGTTTGAGAATTTAGCTGAGGATTGATTATGTACTGTACATCGGCAGCTTTTATGCAAGATTACTATAGTACATTAATGTCTCATTTAGATTGGAAGTACATGTACACACTGTACAAACATGTACATACTGTACAGTTGTACTTTGAATCACAACAATCCCTGATTTGTCTCAAAGCAGAGCGCAGAAGAACTTCTTCTCCCTGAAGGGGTTTTCTGAGGTGGGCACGGGGGTGATGAGGGGGTCATCGCAGACGTGTGCGTCGCAGTACGCCATCAGGTCGGCCGCTGCCTTTGATACCTGGAGGGGGAAGATTAAGTTATTTAAATCGGGTCATGATGTGCTAATGTTTTTATAAGCACAAGAAATCTGCAGTCAGAATTCGGGCTTCATTTGGAGACTAACATTTGTTAAAAGAGCATCTACAATATGACCTTGAGCCACATTTGAACCTGTAGATGCTAAGGTGTGGGTTATATTATAAGTTTTGCTATTTAAGTGCACACTATGAAGCCTAACATTCAGGGATAGATGAACTCTGTATGACTCCTCTCTTGTCCGGCAGACTCGGCAATGACAACTCATAATCCCATCCATCCTCTTTATGAACTCTGTTCTTTATCCCCCCCCCCTGCATCTTTTTGTTGATAATTGTTTGAAAAAATGTACTCATCCGTTCTTTTCCGTCTAAGGTCCATCCATGTCGTTGCTCATATTGTGTTGTTATGATATTTCTGAATAACATAAAAGCTCCATGTAAGAGCCCCACATTGACTTTTTCCACATACTTCCTTAAATTTTAAACCCAAATATTTCACATCATGTTTATGATTTATGATTTGTTATGATAGAGCGTATGACATAAATATATCCAAACCTGCATTTGGTTAATAGACATGTTTTGGGTTTATGGTTTTAAATCTACACACTGAATGGCTCAATGCAAATGCAAATGTTTTTATTTAACAATTTTTCAGAGAACAGCCCATCACCTGTCTGTACTGAACCGCAACAAAAACTTTGTATAAGAAAAGGAGACAGCAGGTGAAATGGTACCGATACATTTTCATCAGTAGGATTACGAATCAGTTTGTCCCCAGTTTAATTTTCACCTCATGGTTTTAAAGAAACAAAGTGCCTCTGTAAGGTGTTTAAATCCGATAGGAGCGTCAATAAGGCCAACATTTGGAAACTTTCCTATGGGATACACTGACTTGGGATGCATTTGAGAAGGTCACATGTTGTATTCTGCTTATTCAAATATGGTGTTTGATGAGTTAATGGGTAGATCCAGGTGAAGGGCCAGAGGGTCATTGATCTCTGCTGAAATTTAATTGGCACCTGAAGTGACCATGTCCCCTCAGTGGTGGCTTAACTCTTTACAGATGAGTACAAGTTACCAACTGTGGTGCATGCTGATAAAAGGGTGTTTATAAAGTGAGGAACATGTATTTCTGATGGGCCATGAAGTGTTTGGCAAAAGGATAGATTACATTTGAAATGTAAATAAAACTTCTTGAAAAAAATTATTCATTAATGAAGGACATATATCGGGTCCTACTTTTCTTTTCTTTTTTTTAAAGGAAAAGTGGCCCCTGTTTTGGCAAAATACTGCAGGAATACGATTTTTCTTACCTTTATCCTGCAGAAACTAGCCTCAATCTTCAATTGTTCCACCAGTTTTCTGGTTTGTCCGACACTCATGGTGCTGTTCACTGGGGTGTCTCCTTTCATCCTGACCAAAAATACAGCAACATCAATAGTCTTGAAATATATTCTGCCATTTCTTTAAAAAAAAATGTTTCATTAAATCATTTTCTTTATTGCTCTGCTGGCTCTGAAATCATCAATCCAGTGTTCTTAGGTTTATGGTAGATTAGCTTTCTAGCTGGCTAATCAACTGTACATTTTGAAAATCACAAGTGTGATGTCAAATGTATTGTATTACACTTTTGTAGTGTTGGGCTAATCTAAAAAATTTTTTTTAATTTAATTTCCAGATATATCAATTTTAGCAGCTTTGGTTGCAAGCAAGCAGGAATCCACACAGTGACAAGGAATGAACATGTCATATATTGAATCATAGAATCAGCACAGCTGCTATATTATGTCATATAATATAGGAACAAAGGCTATATATAAAAAGGCAAAGGAAAGACTGAAAAACTGGGACAAAATGGTCTAAGGCCCCTGATTTCCCCTACTATGGGCTAGAAGAGCAACAGAAATATCATATATAAAAAGAAAAAAACATTTCCATGCATTCAGACATTTATGAAACCATGACATACACATGACTGAAATTTGTTTTTTTCAAAGGAAAAAAGGAATCAAAACAGATGGATTGTTAACAGGGGGGGAAAAAGGAGAGCAGCAAAGGAGCGAATCTGTTTCAAGCATTCTGGACCTTTCCTCATTGTCTTCTTCCCTCTTCATTCATCCTTCCCCCTTTATCCTTACCCGTGTTATATTCCTCTTCAGGTGCAATCTTCCCCCCTCTTCTCTCTTATTTTTCCGGTCTTTTTCCGCCTCTCTGTGTCCTTCTGTGAGCTAATGTTTGGTGGTATGAATGCAGCCGGACCCCACCCCTCACAGCCAACAGCCTGGATGGTACCCTGCTCTGTACAGTCCAGTGCACTGCAATTCTGCCACAACGAGCTCTAGATTGTTGGTGGATGGATGGGATCACCCCCTCGGCAGTGAGTGGTCCCTGCCACACAGAGGGAGGGGGGACGCCATTAGCGAAGGTTTTCTTATGTGGGTGGATTGTACCATATCTGTGCTCAGGAAATAAATTACACATGTTCTGTGCTTAATTTACACAGGTTTCAGTCTCCATATAATTTTTTTTTCTAGATTTTCCAGTAATGGAAAATTATTTACACTTCAGGAAGGGAACTCTATAGGCATGAATCATGAAGTGTCTGTGCTTTTTGCGATGCTCATCCTCTCCTCTGTTGCTATGGGGACTGCTGCAGTCTGGTTAAAGTGGTTTACATCACATTTAAAATGAGAAGATTTCGACAGGTACTTAAATGAACACGGGTTAAAACATAACAGGGATGTCTGGTTTTGTGAATATTAGTGTGATAAAATAAAAAATAAAATGGGAGACAAAGTGCATTTTGTCGGTAGGTCGTGTTTCATGACGTTCTCAGACCAAACACCCTGTGGAAGAAAGAGCTCCGGAGGTACGTCGCCTTCGAAAACTACTTCTGAGTTGTGCGTTTATTTTAAATATTAGGAAGACATTTCACGTATTTCATTGTTCAAGGACGATTTTGTCACGAAAAGATAGCTATGTGCTCGAGTAGAGAGAATTACAAGCGACAACACGACTAACGATGCTTTGAACAGTACGCGACGCCATCTTTGCTAAGCTAGTCTTCAGCTTTAATGGCGCCATTGCTGTCTCGTACTTCTCTTATAAGATGGTGACATATCTTCCTCACTTCACAGTCTCTGTTAAAAAGGGGAGTTTTGCAGTCCTGCTATTTGTCCCTCGCACTTGCCGTACATTGGCGACGTTAGCTTACCACAATAATGTCCAGTATTTGTTGGATTTCTACTTTAAATGTTTATTTAATTGAAACAATGGAAGTAAATCAACAGAAATTAACATGACTTAAATATTCCAGATTATAGCTATGGGATGCCAAGTGTAAACATTTTAATCGTAAATATAAACCTCAATATCAGATTAATAAAATAACTATTTTAACAAGATTTAGACTGAACATCTAGATTTAACATTTCGATTTAACATTAAAGCATTTTAGATTTAATATTCAGATTTA
This sequence comes from Leptatherina wallacei, assembly GCA_028567055.1. Taxonomy (NCBI): domain Eukaryota; kingdom Metazoa; phylum Chordata; class Actinopteri; order Atheriniformes; family Atherinidae; genus Leptatherina; species Leptatherina wallacei. The sequence continues at coordinate 4,146,410 of JAOXYM010000016.1, read as the reverse complement.
AAATGTAGATTTTAAATTTTGATTTAAATTTTGATTTAAATTTTGATTTAACCTGTGTGTGCATGTTTTGAACAATCAAATTAGCATATTTTAGGTTTATTTCAATGATGATATTAATAATAATAATAATTTTATTCATTCATTTATTTTTAACCTTTATTTCACTTGTTCTATTTGATCTATCATAGTAATATATATTTATTTAACTGATAGTCTTATCCTAACTTGCATTCTTATCTTATCTCTTCTTATCTTCTTCTTCTGTGTGTTGTATTACTTTTATCTTCTTCTATCCAGTCCCCCAAGCGCTGGTGTTTGGGGTCGGTCCCTGGGGGCCTCTGTGCCGTGGGTTTCTGGTGTTTCCCTGCCCTGGCGCACGAGGACTTTTGGGGTTGTGGCCCTTGGGCTGGACACTCCTGCTCAGTGTTTCCTCACTGCTTAATGCTGAGAGTCAGATGCCGCCTCCTCACTACCAGCATCACAATCCCATTGTTCTTAATGTATCTGTGTGTGTGCGTGTGCGTGTGTGTGTGTGTGTGTGTGTGTGTGTGTGTGCGTGTGCGTGTTCACCTGCATGTCTGACACAATTTCTCAGCATTTTTATTTTGTAAAGCACTTTGTGCTACAATTTGTACATATGAAAAGTGCTGTAGAAATAAAACTTTGATTAATATATTTGATATGAGTTAAGTGAAATAAACAAGATGTAAAATGTGTCAGTTATAACCACTGAGGTTATAACATATGAAAAAGAAGAAAATTGACACTTGGGACCCCATGCATTGCTAATTTACATCCATGGTCTAAAGACAGGTAAGAGAGAAAATAAGACTAACCAATAAAAATAGAGATAGAAATGCAGGCTGGAAATGGAATAAAAAAAAGAGACATTGACAATTAGATCTTATAAACTGATGGAAAAATCTTGTATTTATGATATTGTGAACCCTGAATGACTTCAGACCAGGACTGTGGTGTATCTGTTGTGTTTATGTTTGCTGTTGTAATGGCATCTGTAAAAGACTTTATGGCCTTCCTGCTTATCTGGAAGGCCATAAAAGGAGTAGGACTGAATGAAACATTTAATTCTACATTGGTCTCCTGGGCTAATTAGAATTCCTTGGATGTAAAAAAGCTTATGACTTCTACCTGATCTGAGTGTCTGTGGTTCATCAGGAGTTTTTTCCTAACATAAATGCAAATAGTGAAAGTGATCTTAGACCTGATAATCCCTTATATTGAGATGAACATTAGAAATGGAGTCCACAAAAAACTCCCTCCAAATAAAAAGAAGAGGAAAAAACAAAGTTAAGACCTACTTTTAATTGGATTTCAGTGCTCTTTATGATGCAAATGACTGGCGTTGGTATGACCTCACAGGAGCAAAGAGCAGAGTTAAATGAGAGCTGTGGTTGCAGTTTTAGGGCCCCCCCTGCTGGACGATGCTGGCATCTGATATTGACCCCCCCCCCCCCCCAACATCCTTTCAGGTAAAGTAAAGAATTAAATATTCAAAGCTTTCATAATTGTTTTATTGGCCAAAAGAAAGAGGAGAGAGCAGTTTTTTGGCTCAATAAGGAGGGTAGCCAGGCATAAAACGCTTGTGAATCAACTTCTTTCAGAAGCAAACAGCAACATATCAGAGATGGTAAATTTCTTTATTTGCCAAAAATGACCTTTCACACATTTATAAACAAAACAGCTTGATTTGATGTGAAATTGAGTACTTTAAATATGTTATAAACCTTACATTATCTGTTTCTATACTCAGAAAATGATGTCTATTATTTTATTTAGCATCTTCTCATGCATACATGCAACGTGGCTTTTCTCATGAGCAGGTTGATCTACTTTAATAAACCACAAGCTGGTTTCAAGCAAAGCATCTGAGATCTAAACCCACATTCTTATCCTGCAGGGACTTGGCAACATGGCTAGTAGTTCTGGGTCTGGTTTTCATACTGTGGATACATGTTTATTTTTTTGTGTCCTGGCACAAACTCTGAGAAACAGAAGCAGCAGGTACAAAACCAGGACATAGCTGTAAGGATTAATCTCCAAAATGCTGACCAGATGGTCACCTAGAGCTCCCCTTTCATCTCTGCAGGAGATTCTCTGTTTTAATTACTGAGGGTGATAATTAATACGGTGCCATAATAATGTCTCAGTACAAAGTGTAAGTGATAAAACACGACACAGGTAAGTTATGCGTAGCTGATTATTGTTTAGATTTCTAGATTTTGATTAGATTTAGATCCAGTTTAGATTCCCATTAAAGGTATTTCTCACATTAAAGATATCACTGTTATCTAGTGTGACATGAATATCAAAATTAATTAACTTTCCTTGAATTACTTTGTCCTTAATGAAAAGATCTTAATTAAGTTAAACTTAATTGCTGCAGAGGCACACCGGGACCTTTTGAATCTGGAGACAAAACTGACAAACGACCTGTCTCATGCCTTGCCTGCGATCAATTTTAAGCATAAAAAAACCCCCACAGACTTAAAATTAGGCCAATCTTACAAGTTTAGATAACTATTATAAAGACATAAGTCAGAATGAGATCTACCTGTGTAACTCATGTTGGATCATCACCAGATACAGCACCATTTGAAATAAACCTGGTAGAATGTGGTCAATGTATTGTTGACTTTTATTTATTTGAATCCATGCAGCACGCAGTTCTCTGCCTGGAGGCTGATGTCGATAAATATTGAAACAATGTTGGTGAAAGATTTTCATTTTAAGCCATTTGGGCCATTGATTCCAGGATGGGACTCGTTGGTGAACAGACACAGAAATGCTGGGTGTGTTTCAGTTCAACAGTAGCTGGAGCATTGATGTTGAAAAACAAAGTGCTTGATGCATTATCTGTGGGAGCATTAATGGTGGATGACTTGAGGCTTTTTAAGAGACGCCGCATCTAAATATTCTTCAGGATATAAACGTGGCCTATGCAGACCTTGAAACAAACATTCCCTATAATAACCTCTGAGTTTTATGCTGCAGGCTGTCATGCACCACTGGCCGATGAGTTATCCTGTTCCATCCCTGCTCTTTGATCATCCAGCAGACTGATGATGGCAGTTGACCATTTTTATTTATAAGTCCAGCTTAGAGAATTAATCACTGACATCAGAGCACCACATACTATACTGAAGGGGACAAATGATGGTCCATGAGCTGAGATATATATTTATTCCAATCAAGTCTTACAGTGAAAATAGGATGATTTCCACTGAGTAATATAGTTAGTAGTTGCTACCTGTTTCCTGTTTTCCCCTCCACGTTTGAAACATCTGAAATCTGAACAAGACTAAAGATATGGAAGATTTTTAGGAGGAACAGGAATAAATTGAAAACTATTTTCATCGTTGGAGATAAGGTGGAGGCGGTGTAGGACTATAGATACTTGGGTGTAGTTGTAGTTGAGCAAGCATCTAATGTAGCATTTTATTTTTCTTTGTTCTTAACTTATTTCATTATGTGCTTTTTATGTACTTACTTATTCTTTATGTTTAATTTTTATTCTTCTTGTTTCTGTTTTTAGGTTTATTTTTATTCATTTACTTACTTTATCTTGTGTTTCCTTTTGAACTTTTTCCGCTTCTTCATGGGGATCCTCAACATCGGGGGGCTGTGCCTGCTCGGTCTGCGGGGTCGTTGCTGTGGGGATCTCCCTGGTCGGGGTGGTTTGGTGGGGTCCTGTACTGCAGACCTAGCTGCGGTGTAGGCCCTGGCCTGTCGTGATCTGGGCGGTTGCGGTGGTGACGCCTTCTGTGGTCATTAGTGGTGTGGATGGATTCCCAAGATATGGTTTCCTCTCAGCAAGCGTCAAGCCAGATGTTTTATCCTCAGATGTTTTTCAGTTATAGAGGCAGAAACTAGAAGTCAGAGTTTATGTTTGTGCAAAGAGGAGTGGGGGAGGGGTGGGGGGTTGTATGCATGGGTTGTGTGGGTGTGATGATGTATGTGTGGAAAAAAAGAGTATGATCAGGTGTGTTATTGAACTTTGATGTTTTATTCTTGAGTGTGTGAAGATTTGTGGTTTTATCATTTAAAAAAAAAATTGCTTTTATTATATAAAGCATTTTGTTATGCGTTTGTATGAAAAGTGCTCTATCAATAAAGTTCCATTTGATTGGATTTAACAAATTCTGGGTCCAGCTGTGCATATCCAGGAAGGCGGAGAACTGATGTAATTCTTGAGATCAGGAAAACATGACCCATATCTTGATCTTAGTGCTGCTTTTGATACAGTGGACATGATGTATATTAATGGACAACATTTTGAACTTTGGCATCACAGATCAGGTATTTCAGTAGTAAATTCAACATGCGACGGTCATTGGTCGTCTGATATTTCCATTAAATGTTGCACTGCTGGGTCAGATCCGCGTCCTGTGGGTTCTTTGACATTGACATCCATTGCAACGCTGATGACATACAGCTAAATATGGCAGTTGTTGCAGGAGCTGACTCAGCTAGGATCATTTAGCTGTGTTGAAGAAATGGTTGTCAGCATATTTTCCATTTCTGAACTCAGCAAGAAAAGCAGAAAAACAAAATAAGGGTAGTTTGCTATCCTCTCTGAAGAACTGCTAACATCATTAGTGGTTTACCTAAAAAAAAGCTTTGGAGGTCTGCAGAGGATGCAGCAACTCACATTCCGACTGGTTTGTTTATCACATCATTCCCCTGCTTGCCTGTTTTTATTGGCTACATGAAAGATTTCATTGTGATGCTATTGATTTACATTATCAAATGGCAGAGCAGAAAGATACTTAATTGACCTTGTTAGGCCACATGCATCCTCACAGTCATTGCGCTCAGGGTCTTCTGAAGTTCCCAAGAGTCAAGAAAAAGACAGAAGCTGAGTAAGTGTTTGTACCCGGCATAACTCATTTAAATTCAGAAAAAGAAACTTTGTTGTGAAATAAAAAGCTGGCGCTCACAGGCAAGCACATTTAGTACAACAGAGCTATTTGAAGTTGCAGCAAGCAGATGCTGAGGCTGCTTTAACCCCTCTGTCTGTGATTGATCTGCCCTTAGGTGCTTTATCACACTGCTATGAATCCCAAACCAGTCTTATGTAATGATGATGAGCAGAGTATATGATCATCTGAGTCATCAATTGCAATTGGCTATTCATATTGACAGTAACAAAACTGATCAATACTTTCCAAACAGACACTACTGGCTTCATTCAGACAGTGCCAGTTGACTGACTGGTGATAAGTCGACAGAGCAAACATCAGCCTATTGCAGAGCACGGTTTTATTGCGTGTGTGAACCCACCAAAGCTTTTAGTCCTAAAATTAAATAAAAACAAACTTCCAGAAATGACTATTTCTCAATCTTGTTTTATTATCAAAAGAGTCAGTTCCAGTGTGTTTACTAAAAATGAACATGGAGAACAACTTCACTATCCAGCCATCAGGTTTTGTACTGCACATGTTAGGATGCTATTATGGTAACATTATAATATTCAGCTATAACCAACATAAGAGACAAGACAGCAGTTAAATCACTTGATGGGAAAATCTTTACTCATGTCACCAACACAGGAACCAGGTTAATCAAAGCTGCTGAAAATCAAATGTAATAAACAGAATCCAACAGACATGTCTGAACTGGGTTTTTCAGCAGCTTCTATCCGGAGAGGACATCCATGAAATATAGTGCCTTGTTTTCCCCCCAACTTCCCTATGCAGCTTGCATGTTGCAGCACTGTTTTGCATGGATGGGAGTAAGACACAAGGCTGAAATAGACACAAATCTAAAGCAATCACACATCACTTTTCTCATCATTTACATCCTTGTTTTTTTTTGTTTTTTTTTAAACATGTACATGTCAAAACATTTTTTAGTTGCTTGCTTTGTAAACCTCAAAATTCCCAACTTCATTCCTCTGAGAAATCCTGAATAAGTGGAAAGTTTTTTTTCATTTTTTCATTTTTTTATTCAAAGTGATAATCCTGACACTTTCAAGCTACAGAATCTTTGAAGAATATTTCAGCAAAACTCCTCTTGCATATATTATTGTGCTACACTGTGAATTATAGATGCATTATTTGACTATTTCTGAGATCCCAAGATTCTCAAAATTTACAAGTCCCAAAGCACATGTACGGCAACAAATTATTTTTGTATATGGGAGCAAATGAAAGCAGATTCAGGCATATTTTAATCTGCAAAAATTCAGAAACTTTAGTTTCCCTCAAAAGAGCATGAAATATAAAAGGCAGCTAATTCATCTTTCATAAGCGGATAATTTTGTGTTTTTGATGTGATAGGCATATTTGTTATTTTGTATTCATTATGTCGACACAGTCTATTTTAAAAGTCCTTACATCATAACATCAAATCAACTACACATGCTGCATAGTCAAAATAGCAACTATTAAATTGTTTTTCAGTCATTATACCTTCATAGAAGTCAGGATCTACTTTTGTTTTGGCCATATCAGATCTGATCAGAATATATTTTCATGTTTTTGCCTCTTGATCCAGCAAAATAAAACATCTGAAGACCTCACTTTGGATGCTGTGTAGCAGTCACGAGTATTTCATTATTATTTCATAAAGTGATCAAAACACACATTTTACAGTCATTTAAATAATCAGCAGAAAAGTTGTGAATGAAAATAACACTATACCTGAAGTCTGCATAAATATTAAGCTGACACTTAATATCTTCGCTATTCGAACTCAATGTTTGCCTGTTCATAGTTTTATCTATAAGAGCAAAAATCTCGCCATCCGAATACAGTAGGAAGATTTTTACCACAGTAAAACTTGTATTCACATGATTTACTCGACAGAAACACAAGGTACCTTTGTAGTTCAGGTTATGTGCACTTTTTCTACATTGGACAAAAACAAGACTAGTAATCCACAAACTTCCTGGCAGTGGAAGTACATTGGTGCTAAATGCTAACCTGCTCACGATGAACAGCGACAAGCTGCTGTTTAATATCTCGAATACAAGCTAGAGGAATAATGACCAGTGGATCGTGCCATATGTTGGCACTTCTGCTTACCATGAATGTCTGTAAGATATTTCATAGCATCAATCATAACATCAAATTAACAAATTTATCAAAACAAATCCTTAATAGATACACTTAAGTTAGATTGACAAGTTCCAGTGCCAAATAAAAAGCAAGGGGATAATCCAAGCCTAAAACCGGCCTCCTGACGAAGATTTATTGAAAACTACTTGGTCATTTTGAGCTTTTCAGTCTTTTTTGCAGCTTGTGACACAAATCTTGTACAAATTTAAGCCTGACGAATGTATACATATTTGATTCAACAATCTATCTTTTTTTTTTTTTGTCCATTTTTGTTTGTTAGACAGTGTTTGGGCTTTTTAGTTTAGATAACTAAAGTCAGTCAATTAAGTCACTAAATTCCATCAAAAAAGTCACTATAAATAGACAATAATGCCCAAGGTTAATGGCAATGGGATTGACTTTTATAAGTACTTAACAGCTACACTTTTTTCTCTGTTGTTCTTGTAAAAGAAGACTAACAGGAACAGCTACATACTATGGTTGTGCAGTCTGAGATGAACAAATCGCTGCACAAAGAGTTGAATTTAAACTATTTAAGCACAACCTCAGTACTCAAGTCCACTTTCCGTCACATTTAGTGTTACTCAGTGTTTGCCAGCCACTAAACATGATGAACGGAATTAAAGTCTTTGTGATATAGCAGCATTGCATTTGTCACAGTGCACCTCAAAGAATTATGACGAGTATAGTCGGTACATGAAGGTAAAAACGTCTAAGTACAAGGACCAGATATTACAATATGAAAATATTACATTTACGTAAGAGAAACAATCCATTATGAAAAGGAAGGAGGCGACAGAAGAGCATCACAGGTTAGATAACATGAGTTTTGGGTCTCTGGAGGAGGCGGGAGGAAGCGACAGCACAGCATTACTATGATAGTCATACCTGAAGAGTTCTTATGCCCATAAACAAGGAAGGAGGTGGTCTGCTTTTTTTCATGAGTTATCTCATCATCATCATCATCATCATCAGTCTTTTGAATCAGTGTCTTTAAATTCAGTATTTGGTAGAGGAAATAACACATTGTTTAAAAATGAGCAGTAAAATACAAACAGGAATAAATAAGTTCCCACAAGGAAGCAATGGATGGCTATACAATGTTTCCAAAAAGGTTATCATACATACAGCAACTAATAACACACAAACAGAAGATTTGTTTACACACACACACACACACTGACACTCACAGACATACTGGTCCTAAACCTCATATGAAATAAAGAGAATTTCCTTCAAATGTGTCTCTCAAGTACAAACGTCTGAGGTCAGCAATAACTCAACTGCGCAGCAAATCCACACAGCATGGCATTTAAGAAATTGCTCCGGCAGCCATTTTGCATATAAAGTCTGTATAAAAAAACATCAAGGAGCACTAGCAACAGGCCCTCCTCAAAGGTTAACATTACACCTTCTGCTGAGCCGGAGAGATGCGAGGGGCAGACAGCGCATTTGGCTGACGTATCCCGAGCTGAAAGAAAGGCGAAAGGTAAAAACAGGAGCGCGGCATGTTGACCTCCGTTTACCGAGGTCTGATAACAGCGGAAGTGTAAGTCTGCACTGCAAAGCGCAGCCGAAGATCCAAACTGTCATAGCAGAGTGGGAGGGCGTCAATCTGTCCAGACAGCTTCTTGTACGTTCTCAAAAAAGAAAAAAAGAGGAAAAAAGGCATGTAATAATAAAAAAAAGCTGTAAATAGACAAAATAAAGAAGAAGTTTTGATTGTAGAAAAATATAAAGCCTATTTCAAAGTTATTCAGCCAGAAAATAAACCCAACATTTAACCAAGTCTTGACAGCAGCTAAGGACCAAGTTACACAAGGCTAAACTGAAGGCATTTTGGTTTTTAGAAAACTGTAACAGGGCATTTCCTTCATCACAACTTCTAATGTGAAAAATGGCAACAAAATACTACAGGATTTCCAGAAAAAGTTGGAAAAAAAAACTTGCTCCACAAACTCCTACACATACATAGTATGACCTCAATTTGTTTTGAGTTTTTATGAGCACAAAATGCTTGTAATTCTTTAAGCTCATTTGATGTCAAGTAATCTTTTGTGTAAATATCTAAAGGAATCTCTAAAATTCCTGCACTTTCAGCCATCTGTTCGGCACAATTTTAAACAAAAACCACCGCAGCAGATTTTAGAAAGTTTCCTTTGTTTGCTGTCTTTAAACAATTTAAAGAAGTCTGAAACTGTTTCACAACCGCTACTTGCAAAATTACTCTGTGCATTAACACTGTTATTGAAAATATTTAAATGGTATCGCTGTAGAAAGCGTGCAAAGGTAGGTCCTCCTTAGCTTGCAGTTTAGAAAACAACAGCTCTAATTGGCTGTGATCCTTTCTATCTCCTGACTGCACTTTATAAATAGTAACTGATTCATTAGCCACTTGTGAAGAAAGTAGTTTTGTAATTATACTAAGATACTTTTTAAAGGCAAATTTCCTTGATCTTCCTTTATTTACTTAGTTATGTGAAAAAGAAATTTAACTTCAAGGTTTTTCATATCAGGACATAATTTAATATTATCTGAACCTCACCGGGTCTTATTTAGAAGGGTCGCCAGGGCAAAAAGCCTCTTATCATGAAAAAACAAACAAACAACTGTAGTGGAAGTTTTTGGTGAAAGCCAAACACTGTATATCAGCCGAAACACTTCATCCCAACTGTCAAGCACGGTGGTGGAGGGCTGATGATATGGGCTTGTTTTGCAGTCGCCTGAACACATTGTAATTGAGTCACTGAGTTCACCATGAACTCCTCTGTATACCAAAGTATTATAGAGTCAGATCAGAGGCCATTTGTCTGACATGTAAAGCTCAAGTGAAATTGGATCATGTAACAGGACAATGATCCCAATCAGAGCAGCAAATCTAAGACATGAAGATAATAATCAAGGTGTCACAATGGTCCAAATGGTCCAAAGTCCAGACCTCGATCCGATTGAAACGGTGCAGTGGGACCTTAAGAAAGGTGTGTGTCAACAAATGCCTGCAACATAAATTATTGCTTCAAAATGTGATTCTTTAAAATATTGAATCTTTGTTTTTAACACAGTGTTTAATGCATTTTGACACAGTGTAATATCTTATGTGTTGTCCATCTGAGGTTTTTAAATATAACAGATTTAAATATTTGGTAAGAGTAAAATGACTTCTAATTATGTCCTGATACTTTCTATTTCACACAACCATATATTTGTTCATCTTCCTCTCGGATGGCTGGATAGGGGGCTACAGTTTCAGGTGTGTGAAACAGGGCTAAACTGTTGAATCTCAACAATGCAGAAAAATGGATCACAGTGTAGAGGGTAATGTTCTCTAATCCAACAAAAACTGCCTTAACAAAGATAATGCATAGTCAGGAAAAACATGAATTTAGAAAGTCAGTATGGGCTATAAGGCAATTTTTTTTCTGGGGCGGGCACATAAACATCATTGCCTTTGGAAAAAGACAATGATGTTTGTGTCTCAATGAAGTTCTTCACAAAAGCATGAAAATAATCAAAGTATATTTAATTTTTAAAGTTCAATTTAAGACCCATTCATGAAAAATCACTTCTAAAATTTCATAAACCAGTCAGTTTTTTTTCTAAATACAAGAAAATGATTCGGCAACCAGAGAGGTTAAGCAACAGGCTGTAAAAGATCTTAATGTTAGATCAAACAACCAGCTGTTCTTTTAAATTATAAATCAGGAATATCAGCCCATGCATTAAACTGACTGCTTCATGCAAAAGATTAACTCAGATTTGAATCATTAAAAAAAAACAAAAAAAACAAAACAACATGAAACACAATGTATGCACAGTTGGAGAGGTTTTAAAGCACATAATAAGAGCAGAACAATGCCCGCTAACCCACACTTCTGGTTAAATGTGCTATAATCAAAATGCATATTTTTAAAAAAGAAAGAAAATGTTTTTGATTTCTCCTCAGTAGTAGAGTAAATGTCTTCATCATGAGCCCATTTCAGTTTGTAACCTGCAAATTCATTAGACCAGGGACTCCACAACTCTGCAGTACCTTGCCTTGGCTAACATACAGGCTAGTTTACCAAAATAAAACCATTTGTCACTTTTTATGATGAATTTCCTTACTAGGTCCATGCCAATCTGTTGCACAGTTCTTAAATCAGAAAACAAACAAAGAAAAACTAAAACCAAAAGCAGTAATTGAGGTCCGTTCTCATCTTTGTGATAAATCAATGGGTGATGATAAAATGAATGCTCGGGAAGTAAGGTGCGTTGTATAGATGTTTGCTGCTACATGTGGTGGAAACATCAGCGTGAGAGTGTGAATGAAGGATTAATAATGGACTTTTCCATTGTTTCATTCCCATTCTTCATGCATCTACGATTTATGGCAACAAATTCACTTTTTTCTGTGTGACTGAATGTAAACAAGGGGAACAAAAAAAAGAGAAAAAGATATTTGAGTGCGGTTAGAGCTATACAAAATATTGGCACATTATCTTATAAACATTATACTGGATGAAGATCATGTTGTCTAAGAATTAACTACTTAAATGAACTTTTTAGTCCTTTGTCTTGTGTTTCACAGTATTAAAAGAGCATTAATTACCAAACATTTTCCAGGTGTAATATGGTTCATCATATATTTCCTTTAAAATGGGTTGCACTCTTTCTGCCATTGTAATATCTCATCCATTTCTTCTTCTCCTGTGGTAATGCTACATACTTCCGAAGCCCTGACCTCTTTCACACCTGCGTCTCCACTCCGTTGAGTTTAGGCATCAAGATCCGGGGAGTCACCCCAGAGTTGAGGTCCCTCTCAAACTCCAGAAGCTGGCCCATGAAGTTTAGATTAGGCGACACCACGGGGCGACGGCTCCGCACGTATTTGTAGGCATCTGTCATTGTCATGAGGGTGTGCTTCATCAGGTAGGCGATGACAATGGTAGCAGAACGGGACACGCCTGCCTGGCAGTGTACCAACACTCCCTGTCCACTCTGATATGCCTCCTCTGTGGATGAGAACACCACACGGATTAATTAAATTTGACTTTATGCAGTAAAAACTGGATTCTAAGTAAATAATGAAGAACATATACAATCAAAACAGATAATGTCTAAATCCATGTTTGATTCCACGAGGCCTGAGTCTCCCTTCTTATTAAGGTGTAACAACCTCTCCCCCTGCCTTTTGTGTAACTCCACCCACTGCCACAAACTGTGAGGTGTGTGGGGATGTGAGGTTCAGCGGGCGTTTAGCTCTACATCATGAAAACCAAAACCTGGTTTTATCCTGTAAGGGGTGTTTTGAGTCTCATTTGACCCACAAATCCCGATTTTTAAAAGATATTAAAAATATATAAATTTTAGAATCAGTATTGGTGGTTTCCATTACAAGTAATACTATGTTGTTTACAGCTCAAAAAACACATTTTAGGGTGCACTACCCCTTTAACTTTAAAGGATCTATCAAATCACCTGACAAATCACATTTCGGATCTCTAATTGTTGAAATAGTTCAAAGCATCAGACATGAAAAACCCCTGCAATTTTTTTGGGAGGTGTTATCAAAGCCTTCATTTTGCTGCAGCCTGGGCTGGCCTAGCCTATTGACTACTGAAAGTAGGTTAATAATATACATATATATATATAAATAGAATTCATTTTAAAAAGTCCGACAGGTTTAAAGGCAAAGTGGGATCAGCCTGATGGAAGCTTGAACAGAGCAAATTTCTATTGTGTTTTTTTCCCGGTTCAGTTCAGAACAAGGCCTTGTTGCATCCCTCCCTACTTCCACAAGCCCACAGCTTTCCTGTCACACCTCCACTCTGTCACCCTGCAGCTCAGTCGTGTATCTTAACACAGCCTTGTCTCCCCTCACATCAGGACACACTGAGACCTCCTCTGCCCCCGCCTTCAGCCTGTCTGTCTCAAGCAGTCAGGTGAAAATGCAACCGGAGAGACTGAACTGGAAGAAGGCTGCGGGCCCGGATGGTGTCAGCCATGAGGTTCTGAAGACATGTGCAGAGTTGCTACGTTGGGTTCTACAGAACCTCTTCAACATGAGCCTAAAAAAAAAAGTTTCTTTGGTGTGGAAATGACTAAATGACTACAGACCAGATGCCCTAAAATCCCACATCACGAAAGTCCTTGAGAGACTATTATTAGATCATCCCAATAAGCAAGCAAACACCTTTCAGAACCCATTACAGTTTGCTGTAAGTGGCTTGGGATGATCATGTTCTTTGATTTCTAAAGGTCTTTTAACACAATCAATCGTGCACTGTTATGCAAGAAGCTACACAAAACACCTCAACATCTGCCTGTGTTTACATGACCAACAAACAGTCCACAGCTTGAGAAACTATAAGGTTGTGTGTCTGAAAAGGTGGTCGGCAGCATGGGAGCACCACAGGGGACTATACTCTCACCATTTCTCTTCATGCTGTACACCTCAGATGTCCAATACAACCCTTACTCCTGTCATTTGCAAAATTACTCAGATGAATTTTGTGGGGTGTATCAGTGATGCGCAAGAAGCTGAGTGCAGGGAACTGGTCAGTCTGTTTGTGGGATGGTATGAAAACACTTGCTTAATCTTGAATCATTAAATCAGTCAACGGTAAAATGCCTGACTTGCTTTTCTGTTTTCAGCTTTAAAAGATCCCTCAGATTGTTTTTGCATATTAATGGAAAACCTGACAACTGTTTTAATGCCCGACAGTCTATTTATGCTTTTCTGGTGTGTGCACAACTACACACCAGTGTATCAGTGATGCTCTCACCAATAAACTCAAAAACCTCCTCGAAATACTGTCGGAGGTTTTGCTTGCTGTTGTCGGTGGCTGGGAGCCTCTTGTAGCGCATGCCAGAGTTGACATGGTAGAGGGGCAGGTGTGTGGTCACGTTCACAACGTAGCCGATGTTGAGGCGCAGCAGCAGGTCCAGGTCCTGGGCGTCTCTCTCGTTCCCCAGAAACAGGAAGGGCAGGATTGGGCTGATGACGGCATTCTCCGCATCGGGGGTCATCACAGTTTCATCGGACAGAGAAGCTGGCAACGACGAGGAGAGTGGCAGAGAAAGGCGCACTGGAACGAGATGGGAAAAGCGTGGGCGCATGTTTATGCTGTGAGCACTTTAAACCACAGAACACAAAATTATATGAAGGTACTTGAAAACAACTGAAAGCATTTTCCAGACAGGATTTTTTTGTTTGTCAAACATCTTTGATATTTAATGGATTGATGATTGTTACTGAATGGCACTATAACTATAACGACCCAGGTTTATATCAGTTATTACTTCATTAATGATGTGTTTCTGTTCAGCTGCAGTCAGATTAATTATAAGATATTCTTACTTCTGTTGTTCTCCTCATCTTGTTCTCTGTTTAGGGAGTTCAGGGCCAGGTGAAGGGACTGAGCTGATGGCAGAGTGTGTCCTCCGTCCCTGTCTCTCTGCCAGGGTTTGGGTTTAATGAGTGTGGTAGGGGCGGACGGTGGAGGGGAAAAGGACACAGGTGATGGTGGGGACATGGAGCGCGGAGAAGGGGATCGAGGATATGCTGCATCTTCGTCTTGCTCGGGACCGTCGCTCATGCCAATATCATCTGCTTTGTTCAAGAGCCTTTTCAGTGAATTGCGGCCATCTTCATAATCAGACCCAAACCGGCGGCCGGCAAAATCAAAGCTTGCCATTTTACCCTGCTGGAGCCGCCGTCGGCCGGCATGGTCTGTAAAATGTGTCTGTCCGTATTCCTGGAGGTTTTGGCAGTCCAAGAGGACAAGACCTGTTCCGTTACTACCTTTCTGGGCCTGGCCAGAGCAGGTTTTCCCAACCCCAACCCCCATGCCAACACAGTTCTTTTGGGCTTTAGAATGTGTCATCTTCTTGGCCAGCTCTTCAGGCCAGATAGTGCGCACACTGTAGTCATCATCATCAGTTTGGAACATAGCCATTGGGTGAGCTGTCCCAATGCCTCTTCCTGGGGGTTTGCCTCGACGAGGGTTGAATGTCACCACTATGGGGTCGCTGCTGCAGTAGCTGCAGGTGGAACTGCCTGTCTGAGAGGCTTTTGGATTGCAGCCTGTCACGCAGCTCTGTATCGCCCTTAGTGGTGCCGAAGAGGATAAAGGAGTACAGGGAAGGCATCCTCCTACTAGTTTTTTGCGAAGGATAGCAGGACTCTCAAAGTTTCCGGCCTCACCAGAGCAGGAGGCACAACGGAGAGGCTTTAACAGGCTTCCCCGACAGTCGGACACAGTGCTGTTGGTTGAAGAGGTGTTGGAGGTGGAGGTGGTAGAGAGACACCCACCCAGATTTCTCAGGCCCATTTCTTTAGTTCCTCTCTTCACTGCTCCAGCATTATGACCACAAGAAAATGAGGTGGAAGTGCTTCCTCCACCTCCTTGGAAGCTAGAAGAGTCCCCCCTACACCCCCTGCATCTTACCAACCTCCAGCAGCCACAACTGAAGGGGTGCGTACAATCGATGGTGCAGGTGTGGTCAGGGCTGGGGAACCCTCCTGCATGGGGGGAGCAAGGCGAGAGGGGAAGACCATGAAGAATATGAGGGCGGTGATCCCTCGTGCGAGGCGGGTGAGGCTGGCTGAGCTGCTGAAATGAGACTGGGACATGGGTGGACTGGGAGGGTGGGGATGAGGGGTAGCTGGAGTTTAGGATGGCAGCATGGGGTACGGGGACGGAATTGTGGTGGTAGGGCAGATTGTGGTTATTATGGCTTTGGTGGACAGTTCCCAGTTTGGAATTCTTTTTGTGACCTAAAGAGGGAAATTCCTGATCACTTCTGTTATGAAAACTGCTGTTTTCTTTCTCTTTTTCACTTCTGAACTTGTGCTGCTGTGCCTGAGCGGGAACAAACTGCAAGACCCCTCCAGGGGATGATGACAGCTGATGAATTCGCTGTGACTTGTGCTCAACTCCACCTGGTCTCCCTGCACTTCCAGTTTTTCTCTCACACGGTCCTTGATCCAGTTGGGAAGACACACATTTTCCTCTCCCACCTTTGATACTTCCACAACGCCCTAATGAATTGCTGAATAATCCCCGTCCTCCTTTGTCCACTGTCACTTTGATATCAATTGTATGCGTGTGGGAGGGTAGCCGTGGGTCAAGAGTTACTGTGCCATTACTATGGCAGTGGCTCGGGATGTGTCTGACACCTGCTGGGATGCCAGGCTGCTCGCCCTTGAATTTCTGCACTCTGGAAGACCTGCGATTGCATTCCACACTCAGCGATTTACACGAGGGTGAATAAAAATGGGACTGAGATGGGTGGAGATGAGTAGGATGGGGAACTTGTCCATTGGAAGAAGCTGTTATCTGAGAGGAGTGCTGCGGGATGGTTTGTGGGGAAGCCTCACATAGGGCTAAGTTTTTAGGGCGCTGAATAACCACTATGCGCTCGTCAAGAGGGAGGGGAGGCATCTGGGTTTATGCAAAGCTGTCCAATAAAGAAAACAAGAGAGACAGAAATAGAGCAGTCAGGAAATTACAGTAAAGTCAGTTACACTGAAAAATATGGGGTACACTTTACATTTCATACATTTTAACACAAATAGATCATGCCCATAAAAAGTTATGGACCCCATAATGCAGCTATGGCATTTATGGTGGCATAACTGTGAGCATAGTTACTTTTTTTTAAATCATGTTTTTCAATCTTTCTTTTATTTTAGAAATGTAAAGTAAAACTCCAAATCCTCCTAAAAATAATGACACATGTCCACAACAACCTCATATATATATTCACAGTTTCTCTCTCTCAGACAAAGTTAAACTAAATGTTTGTTGAAAGAAGAAACTGTGAAAATATTAAGGAAAGAAGACTAAATGAACCTTTTTGAGCTATAGCAAACTCGTATGTTTTGCATATTTTTGCAAGTCACTTCCAGGGTGTCTTTTGCATCACAAAACATACCAAATGTTAATAGAACAAGCACTAAAGCACCTTAGTTTTGACCTTTAACATGTCACACATTTCTCCTTCACATTCGCTGCAAGAGAAGGAGAAACTACAAAGACAAAACCCACTGAGGTGCATGTTTGATCGGAATGGATATCACAGCAGTGATTACTTTTGATGCATCCATTTGAACATCTACCTCACACTCTGTGTCTGCTTACACCACGGCCAATGGCCAGACAGCTGATGCTTGTCTGTATTAACAGGAATTTGACTTGAAGCAGATTCCCAGTAATATCTGAAGGTGTAACAGTGTGTACCTGTTTGCTGTTAGCAGCCCATAATCCCAGCTAATCCTGATGGCATTGAGGCTTCTTAAAAGCTCAGTCCTAAAAGCCGCATCAAATGAGCCGCAACAACCTTCATCCCCTTGACGAGTACTCAGTCTTAACAAGATGCATTCATGGGAAATAACAAGCCTAGCCAAGTCATGGCTAATGGGGAAAATAGCAATTTACACCACAACGCATGGATGAATTTTCATGTCCAAATTAAAGTAACAATTATTCACAGTATGTGTAAATGATTGTACGATGTAGACGGTTTGTTGTTCGTCAGCTTGTGTAACCTAGGACATTACAAAGGAAATTACTTGCATTGGTGTCTTTGCACTGCATCGTCAGGGCAAAACAAAACTGACTCATAGCTAATGACTCAGGAATTCTTTACTTTAAAGACTATTAACTGCTGGAAATCCATGCGATTATCTGAAATGAAACACTTCCTGTCCCCATGCGTTCAGCCTGTTCATCCTGCCTCTGGTATAAACCAAATTAACCAGATCCTTTGGGCAAATTAGAAACAAGCGTTTTGTCCAGGCCGTGGTATAAACAGAAGGTCACCACATACACAACAATACAACAGAGCTGGAGAGAAAGTGTTCACATCATGATACAGCAAAAAAAGATGATCTGATTGTAACTTTAATACTGTATATAAACTCTTGAAAATAAAGGGTTTATATTATTAAATTACTTCTAGAATCAATGTCATAAATAACAGGTTCCTGCAAAATACTACAGTCATTACTGAGCTGATCGAAAACATTAAATGCTGTATTATTGTTGCCAAGATGAAAATCCACCCCTTGGTACACATTTTATGAATTCCAATAAGTCTATATGGTTTGGTTTGTTGATAAAGTGTTTCAATTTTCTATTTTACTGTTGGGAAGATACTAGCACGCTAATGTTAGAATTATGCTTTATTTTGGTTAACAGGGTAAAGAGCTTTGTTTCTACGTGTTAGGGTTTTTTTGTTTAGTCTTTTTGTTTGTTTTCATTGTACACGAAATGTGAAACACTTTTTTAAGTGTTTGTGGAGAATTTATTTAATTTCTGTTTTGTTTTTTAAGGTTATGATTACTGAATATATCTATGGTCCCACAAACTGATAAAGGGTTCAAGTATACAAATAAAATGGACTGCCACATGATTAATTTCAACTCGAAAAAGTCAAATTTGACTAGAAACCTAAAAGAAGGTTGAATATCAACAGAATATTGAACTGGGAAATATAGCACCTAGAAATATTGGACCTTGGTATAGATTCTTATTATTATTGGGGTGAACTGGGGTGAATGACAAAAAGATTACATTTAAATTATTGTAACAGAAAACAGATTTCAGGATGGCAGGATTACTTTAAGGTTTAGTCAGCATTTTGGTCCAGGATTAAATAGAAAACTAATGACTGATTTTTAATCAAATCAAATCAAACTTTATTCATAGAGCACTTTTGCATACATGGAAATGCAACTCAAAGTGCTTTAGATTAAACTAAAAATGTAATGAACACCCTCCTCACCCCCTCCATCCTTTACCCATCAAGTCCCCCAGACCAAAAACCCACGAGTCTCACATATACATAACATACACACACATGTACATCTATGTACATAGAGTTCAGTCTTATTTGAACAGCTAACATTAAAGATAAAATTCTTGATGGATTTATGCACTGTTCACATTTTATTTATTTATTTACTTATTTTCCCAGGATGGCATTATTTAAATGTTATCTTTCAACTAGTAAACATATACTTTCCTCCAAGACCTTAACAAGGACTCAGACATCTTCACTTCCAATTCACTGAAAGGCAGTAATTAATATAGAAATGAGAAAAAAATGGCACACCACATTTATTTGTTTAAAACAGTACATGTCAGGGTGGATTTTCATCTTAAGCTTGTATCCTTGAAACCATACATTTAAAGAATCTCTAAGGGAGTGGGGGACCACTATAGAAAGACCATATACTCATGACAACACTGGTTGACAGAAACAAAAATGGGTAGAGATAAAATACAGGGGGGGAGTTTATAACGTGACTCTGCAAACCACAGACTACAGGGGAGGAAGGAATATGTCAAAACAATCTTGGGATGCCTTGAGTCCCAACACAACACAGTTACCAACCCTTTGAGAAAGCACACCACGCTCCAGTGTCCCCATGCTTATATCCACGCACAGAGTCTGGTGATGGTATCCTCATCTTTTTTTTTTTCCTTTTTCAGCTTTGCCTGTGGTGGAGGGGGTGGGGGTTACATTGACCCAGTTTTATCATGGTGGAAGTCACTATCACTCTGATCACTTTTCTCTCACACACAGTCTGTGACACAAAGTGCAGGCTGGCCACTGGCATATCTAGTCACCCATAGGCATAGCTTAGCCCACAGAGAGAAGTGGAAAACAGTCAAAGTGATAATTTCACTGTTTAATGTTAACATGGTACTTCACAGCAAAAATACAAACATGCACTAAAGTGAATAGTGAATCACTTCAATGGGAATGTTACAGCGTCTGATGGTTGATCTGCTTTGTCATTTTATCTGAGAGAGTTTACTGAAGTTCAAGTCACATATCCAGTCTGATCTTCTTAATTAATATAATCTTTACTAGTAAAAATGCTAACATGCATGATTTGTAAAGTTATAAATTTTTCTGTTTGTTATATTGTCATGCATGTGTCTGCCTACTGTTTGTGTGTAATAAGTTAATGCATAGAGTGAAACAGCAATTTCAGAGCACAATTTAAAAAAGGATTAATGTACAGTAATACCACGTATGAAGTTCTGAAAAACGAATCAACAATTTTTCTTGAGATTTTAGCACTTCTTCCACTGGTGGCCATGTCAGCAGGTCTTTTGCTTCACAGCACTTAAAGAATTAGAGTAATTAATCCTAATATCCTCTTCCCTGTGCATCTGTTTTCTCAACTTGAAGGCAACCTGCTATGAGAGTAAAATTGTCAAAAGGTACCTCAAGTGATCAGGAGGTTAATCGAAATGGTGCTTAATTAAATTAAGCCTGGTGTCATTTCAGGAAGGCGGCATATTCAAGCTCAGTCCACACATCAGTTGGCCCTGTGGCTGTTTCCCCTTTTCACATTCAATTGGTAAATTTCATTCATAGTGCTTTGCTTGAATTGTTCTTGCCTTCACACTTAAAGTGCTTTCTCCACAAGCCACTTTATAACCCACCTCCACCCCAAATTATCCTTTCTCAAATTTGTATTCAACTTAATCAGTGTCATGTTTGTCATTGACGCTGCTCTGCTGTGAATTCTTGGAGGGTACATGGCAGAACGAGGAAGTCTTGGGGAACAAATCTGATCTCATGGAAGCACATGTTAAAGTAACGCTGAATGCAATGCAAAATCTAACTGTTTCACAATAAAGACTCAAGAATTTTTAATAACTACATTTTCTTTATCTTTCTTCATCAGAGATGCTGCCATCACTAAGTCTTGTTACAGATGATACATTCAAAATCTTGCTAAATGGGAATATACACGTTCCAAACTCTTAGTAGGGCTGTTTATCACCACTAATTGGATTAATCATATTTGAATGGATTCAAATCGATTAATTGAGTTTTATTAACCCAGCTCTAACTCTTAGTTTTGACCTCAAGTGCTTTTAAGGAGGTAGTAGGGGGCTCATGGAGGTGCTACTCTTTTTACTCTTACTAAACAAAGCCTTTTTTAACAACTAACCAGCACATTTTCCACATACTGTTACTTTTCAACTTTACTTTTACTCACAAATGGTTGAAATTAGGATATAAACATAATACATGTTGACAGGACTCTGAATTAACATTCACCAAACCATCAAATCTGGGCTCAAATTCATCTTGCAAGGTATAAAATGAAAACTTACTGGCCAGTTTGGCAGGTGATAAATGTCAGAGATCATTTTGGTTATTTGTCTTCGGAGTACCATCACTACATTTCCCATAAACACTAATCCATGATGTATCATACTTCCACTGACTGCTCGGTGGAGTCATTTATGTGCAACTACCTGCCTGAACAAAGTGCAGCTGAACGAGGAGCGAAACTTAGATGACGCAAGTGATGTGTAGAACGAAAAAACAACAATGAGGCGTTGGTTGGACAGTGTAGAGAGAACGAGTCGGATTCTCATGAAAAAAAAAAAAGGTAGGGGAGAATGCCAACAAAGAAAAACAAGGTAAAACAGATTAAACATTTAATTAATGTTTTAGAATATGTACTAAGTTGAACTTCAGCTTAAGTTCAAAGTAGATCATTTCAAGTCTGACAAGAGCAAAAGTTGCTGTGTTCCTTATTGGAAAAGAGAACGTTATTGTTGGTCATTTTCATAAAAAAAAAAAAATACAAAGCAATTTAAAGAAACATAATTGAATTACTTCAATTGCACTTAGCTAATTTAGAGCCTCCATATTTTGGGTTTATATTATTATACAAAACTATCTCAGACGTTCTAAAAATTACTCTAACACTACAATGTTGTGGACAAAAAGTACAAATTACATGTGTTCAGATTAAACTGGATTCTGAGAACTGAGTCATATCAGAGAAAGTAAAAGACTATAAATTGCTGCTATGATCGCACATGGATATTATCATAATTATGACAAAAATGGTCCAGCTTTAACTGTGTTTATGTGAACTCACTCCTGTTGGTCATCATGTAATCTAACACATTAAAGAAACCAGTTAAGAGACTTTGTGATTTGCACTACCTGCCCAGCCACCATGCTTTGTCTTGCTGCTGTTATATGTTTGCACCCCCCTCAGTCTACTTCATGTGGAAGCTACATCCGAACAGCAGAGTGAACAAACTCAGCAGGCTTGCTTGATGCTTGTCAAATGAAGAAACTGTTACTGATCTGATCAAAGAACCGTCTCATTGTTTTTATTTTCTGATTTGACAGAGTATCGTTTTTTTCCTCTTGTTAACAGTTTAAGCTGCCAGATACCAGATTGCCTCTGAAGTGACAGCCAAAAAAGAAAAAAAGATAGAGAAAAAACAAAGCTTGCTCACATCACAAAGCAGTGTGTTATTACAGAGTGGCAGAAAACAAACTGGAGTAGTTTAGTGCTGGCGGTGAAATATGGACCCAAATCAATGTGTTACTAACTCAGAACCACCAGACCATCTTTAAGGCTTCCTCTTCCATCTGTAGTAACTTCATGCAGTATGACAACTCGTAATAGTACGTGAGAGTTCATAAATATCTGCTAGACATATCAGATGAAATATAGAAAACTAACTGTAGATTATTAAAGAGTTAAGAGCTTCGTTTAGACCCACTCAGGATCCGACATGCTTGCAACGTTTTGACACAGCGAGCTATTAAATGTGAGAGGATGGATCGAGGAGTGTGAAAGCAAACACAAATGATCTGGTATAAATATTCAAAGAAGAAAAAGCTTAAGTCTGCTATGAAATCGTGTTAGCTGCTTTGGAATTGGAGCACATGAAAGTGAAATGATTTCAAATAGAAACTCACACAGATTAAAAGACATATATGAAAAAGTAGAGTGGCGCTCGGTTGTGTTAAGTGAGAGCTGCATAAGCCTGCAGGGAAAATGATGACGCTCTCCCTTGGCTGGCACCCCACCAGTAGAGGAAAAATAACAGCTTTATTAAGCCAGAAGGAAGAGGACAGTACAGCAAGATTTAACTCTCCAAAACACCTGAGCAGCACCTGCAATATCATGCATAATAATTTTCTGCTTGGCTTAAGTATTTATATAGATATCATCCATTTGCATTAATTAAAACTGAGCCATCAGAAATTTTGCAGAGAAGAAAGAGGAACTGCACATATAGGCTTGCATGACCTGATATGCCCTAATATTCACAAAAGATTATAAAACTTATAATAGAGTGGCCATCATTCAGATGCACCCTCCAGTAATCAGTCAAAGTGCTTGTTTAGGCTGTGTGATACATGTTCCTTCTCCACATGCAGAGGCAGCGCAGTGAGTGTTTTTGGGGACAAACTATCGAAGGGGCTGGTTTTTTTAAAGCAGATGGTTGTCTGGCTGTACAAGATTGATGGCAATCTCTCTACTCCACTCTCCCGCCCCACTTCTATGCAGCCACTTCATCAAAAACCATCTCACAGTCAAAACGCCCACACAGCAGAGTGGACAGCAGCACAGAAAACCCAGGCAGTGATGTAGAGATGCTCAACTGCAGCTTTGTCAAACTATTTGAATTGGAGAGCCTATTTCTCTGCTGCATGGGGGAAAAAAACAACAACCCTCCCTCCCCGCATTGGTGCCATAAATACATTAGTCATTTTCTCTCTTATTATGTTTATTTGAAGACATAAAAGACAAAAAAAAACTGTTGGATAGAAAGAGTAACAGATACTGGATACAGATACACAAATGCAGTTATAATAAAAACATTGAGATTGCTATTGAGCTGTTGTTGATGTGTCTAAAAATTAGAGGCCAGATTCCTATAGATTAATCCGGCCAAATGCTGGAAGTAAACCGTCCACCATTTTTGCAGTGGCATATGGGGCCTGTCAAATGTAACTGTGAGGAGAATCGGGTAATTTATTTTACAATGTCAAGGAAATCTGGGTTTCTCTAACACCAAAACTTTAGTTGTGGAAAAAAACTGAATGCCAACAACCCTCCCTCCCCTCATTGGTGCCACAAATACATTAGTCATTTTCTCTCTTATTATGTTTATGTATTATGAAGAATACAGACCTTCTAATTCACGAAGACTGCCCCTGTTTGAGACCTTGGGGTTCACATAGATTCCCATGCAGAAGACAGGGACGTTGGACAAGAAGTGGGTCAAAAATATGAACAGAAGGGATTTTATCCCCAACAACAACAACAGCGTGGTAAGTAAAATCCCACTCTAATTTCTGGTTTCCATGTCAAGCTTAACACGGAACAAGTCATGTTTATTATGCTAGTTATTGTTAATGGAAAAAGAGACACGGGGCTGCCCTGTTGCTGAGAGTAAAAGACTAATTTGGGAGATAGTATAAGCCTAAAGTGTTGCGTAGACCTGCAATGAAAGGGGGAAAAAAATTTGACTTTAGTTCTAGCCTCATAGATATTTATAAAGTGTGAAATTTGCTTGATACATTTTATCATTAGAAGTTGTGCTTCATGCGGGGCTGGGAGATAGAGGGATTCTGCTGTTACACTTTGGTAGATCCGGTGATCATGTTAATGTTGGACCCTTAAATCAGACTCTTTGGTAACTTTATTCTCCCCCCGGTTAATAATTTTTTTTCTAGTTTTCCGAAGATTGCTTTGAAACTGGCGTAACCATTGGCAGGCCAACATTAATCCAGAGCAATACATACATCCACTCAGATGACGTTCAGAGCTGCTCATAACTGTATGAGAGACCTTTAGTTTGGATTTTAGTTAAGATGATTGATGAAATAATCTTTAATACCTATGAAAAATCTATTAAATATTTAATTAATTAGGATCATTGGTCTGCTGTAACTAGGGATGTCACTATTACTTGATTTCTCAATTAATTATGGTATTAAACGCCACGATAAATCAACCGTAAAGATCCCTCAATATCCTCACTTTCCATAAAAAATTATGTTTGAACCATGTTGGCAGTTCAGCACAACTCACACACAGAACAAAAGCAAAAAGTTGCACAAAATCCGCACGTTGCTGCTTGTGTCGCTTTGTTTTCGTTCTGTGCGAGTTGCTGAAGAGACGTGCAAGAGTTATTCCCTCCAAACAAACGGAGTACGTCCTCCTTGTCTGATTTGGTTGAGTTGTAGAAAAATATGAACAAGGTGTCATTGTGGAGGATGGCTCATCAGCCTGTAAAGCAGCCAGAAAAAAAAGTTGCAGAGAAAGTAGGAACTATTGTATACGTTCCATCATCTGCAGGAGAACCACCAGCTTTGTACGCTAAAGTAAAGGTAAATGCCCAGTAAGGGTAAATGACCTTAATGTTTACCTGACCTAACACTGAAATTAAATGTTATTGTGTCATTTTTTGTAATCATGTAAGCCATGGGGTTGGCCTTACAGCACAACATGATGAGTTAAGCTGCATTCAGTGAGCCCGTTCTACATATGAGAAAAACCAAAATACGTCTTTTTTGACAGATAGTTTGGCTGTTTAAACATAATTGATTCAGCATGAGGTTGATGCCTTTTTGTCATCGGTGTGCAAAGGCCTAGAAGATACTGTTTTTGATTCAGTTTATTTTTACTGTTCCAGTATTATTATTCATGTCTCAAACAGCAGCTATTCTGCTAAAAGGCAGCTGGAAGTAAAATATAAGCTATGTTTTTTCTCTGTGTTTATAACTACTAAATCTATAATTGTGACATCCCAAGCTGAAACATGCAACACTATAGCATAACATTCAGGACTAGATTAGCTTTGTTTACATCAAACAGTAATTCATTTTAATCCTGGGATAAGAAACTCACACAGCTTGAGGCAATATTGTAGCACTGCACATCTTCCAAATTTAACATATGAAGCTATATAAAAAAACTGACATAAAACAAATCACGTCTTTGTAGTGAGAACTAGAAACCTATGAAAAACAGATTTACAGTAAGCTGCTCTTGTTATATTTGATGCAACATTTACAAGACTGTGCCAAGATGCTAAGCCCATTGGACAGATCAATTACCGTAAACACTTTAGTAAAAGATGCTTCGGCTATATTAAACGTTGGCTTAATTAATCCAAAAGAAAAACACTGGCCTGTACAGATGTTAGTATTGCAGAACAAGCCAATTCCCAAATAATCACAGACACAGAAAACTACCAGACTTGTTAGGATTCAAGTGCTCGATTTGCATCATTTGACAATCCAAACAGCAGAAAAAAAAACCCTCTGTGAAGTGTTGCTCCACTCTGAAAATACACTTGGCTGACCATCAAAGCTTTGCGGTTAGCCAAGCGCGAGATAGACAAATTAGGTTCAGGTCTACTTGTAAGAAAAACAGATACTCAGCACAGCATCAGAGTGAGGCCTGACACTGATGTCACATCCCTCAGGGTGGAAATGTTAATTGTGACCAGGGTAGAGTGGGTCATAGACGGTGGGAGGCAGCAGAGTGTGAAGCTCCTCCTGTACATTGTAAATATGATAAGAATGATAATGACAACTAAACCCCCCTGTATGGTTAGATTATTCTCAACTGGCTTAAAACACAGCTGAATACGTTGATTAACCTAAACTAAACCAAACCTCAAGAGAAAGCCCACATGAGGCTGTATTGTCAAGATCTATTATACGTTTACAAGTCCGATTTTTTTTATAATTAACTGGGGTAATAGCTTAAAGCATTTGAAGACAGTATCACAAACATAAAGCAAGATGTTAAATCTGTTAACCACATGCAAAACCAGTGCCAAATATTGTAAACCAGTTCACAAACATCTTTCCTATGTGTTCTTTTAGAAGTATTAATCAGCTTGAGCTGAAGTATTCTTTATTCTCAAGACTGTATAAATAGGAGTTGCAAAATGCAGTTGCAGAGGAGTTGCAGAATGCAAAATTGTTGGCCAAACAGATCTTAATCTTCCCCAGATCATATTCATATGCTGAGTAAATGGAAGCACAAATCAGTGTGTAAATAGTCAAGCATATTGCTTCTAAGCTGTTTCATCTGTTGTGAAAATTGTGGCTCCCTGTTTGACATTTTTTGTACCTGACGAGTGATGATGTTTGATTCACTACCCTGCATCTGACCGTCGGTCTACCTGCAGAGGGTGAATGGGCCTGTGAGGTATTTTAATTTAAAACACATCAGTCAACTTTCTGGACAAAGTTGAAGATGCGCTCTTTCAAGAAATCTTTATCTTTACATGCAAATCTAATTTTCACAACCTATGTGGAGTGAAGACCTTGTGCATTGGGGACACAGGCAAATGCTTAAAATACCATCTACTAAAGCAGTTGTTCCCAACCAGTTTTCCTTGGAGACCCCCTTCATGCAACTACCAAAAAGCCATGGCCATGGCCCTGTGCTTAAACAATGCTTGGCTTTATGCTTTCATTAGCTAGCTTCTCACCATAAATGATGCATTCTGGCTGGGCTCTGTCGTTTGGTAAAGCCAAAGTTAAAATGACTATCAATCCTTGCATCTTTAAAACACAAGGATCTATTTCTAAAAACTGATAAGGATGCACATAAACTACTATTTAATTCACAATATAAAATATATATCCTTGCTTTCTTTTCTTTCTTTCTTTTTAAAGGGATGAATCATCATGAATAATATGGTGCAGGAAGAATGAAGATTACCAGGATAGACATGAACTACTCCACTATTTACCTCACTACACCACACAGTACATGGACCAAAATGGTTCCCACCAGGCTGGGAACCAATGTCTTTAGCAAGTCAAAGTTATTTTGGCAGGTCTTATTGTGGAGATGTGGAGATAGCACAACATCATCATTTCACCAGAAATAAAAACACCTGATTTTTATGTACAAGATTAATAAAGTAATTTAAATCAGCCTCATCAGTAAAGGTCTCAAATATCCCTGTAGCATCAAACATACCACCGCTTAGTGCAATATAAAAACTATGTAGCTGGATATATGACATATATATGAACAATGGTCATACATATAGAATATTTCCATTTTTGATGAAAGTATTTATCAAAAGAAAGTATGCTTGGTGCAAAATTAAAAAAAAGTAACACTTTGACTGTTATCCTTTTAACATAT